>ML778812.1:175365-193465 GCA_009831015.1 Picea engelmannii
TCCGAAGGAGGCTCGTAAGCTTGGCCTCTTTGAAGTATTTTCTTGGGTTGAGTCATGGAGGTGGGCTTATTCTTAGATCTTAGGTTGTACTTTGGTTGAAAATTGGCCATCATTATCTCAGTTTCTGGTTGAGATTCACAGAGATCAGTGTGATCACCTTCTTCACCTTCATTTGACGATTGTGGCATGTTTAAAGATTTTTCATAGTCCTCGCGAGTCAGATATGGTTGACTACATTCATCACCAAAGTTCGTGACGTCATTATCTGAATCTCCGTAGTCTTGAAAATCGTTCGCTCCAATAAAATTTTCAGTCTTTAAAGGAGCTTGTATCTTTTGATCCTCATTTTTTATTTACCTTTGTTGATTAGGAGGGTTTTGATTCCTCTTGAAATCTTTTTTTGGGTAAGAGTCAGCCTTGGCCTGTTCGAGTTCCATTCTAGCTATTTTATTTGAAAGCTCTTTAATCACTCTAGCCATATCGTCCACCCTATCGTCTGAGGATCTATTGGACCCTGAAGGTCCTTCTTGTTCTCTAAATCGCTTGGTCTCTCAGTTTCTAGTCTCTAATCTACCCTTAAGTTTACCCGAATCCATCATATTAGATTCTATTTCTACCGCATCGTCCTGCATTCAGTTTAAGGTGTCTCCCCTTCGCTCTCGTAGAAGGAGCGCAAAATCAGGATCGAAAGCTCCGGCGAAAGTAACTTTGGCCGTGGGTTGGGATGGTTTGACCTCAGCTGGGATTTTATTGTACAGTTTGTTGAATCTCTGAATGAATTCCATGACTGTTTCTGAGTTCTTTTTCTTCAAAGACCAAAATTTGGTCAAATAATAGAGATGGTCTTTTCTCTTGCCCCATTGCCTGAGGAAAGCATCTTCCAAAGCATCATATGATAGGATAGAAGCTGCGAGTAGGCTCTGAAACCAAGTTCGGACCTGACCTTCAAAAGTTTGGACCAGGAGTCTCGAGTAGACATCCTCGTGTTCGATACCAAAGATATCTGCAAATTAGTCGAAAAAATTAATATGTTCGGCCGCTATCAGATCCCCCTCTCCGGTGAATTTCGGTAAATTTTTTATGTAATTTTCTGGAATATCATGTAGGGGGACGGGCAATACTAATGGGGTGTATCTAGATGTGACTTTCGTGAAAAATTTGGGAGGGGGGGCAGGCCCTTGACCTCCACCTCCTTCTAGAGGGACACCTCCACCTCCTCCTAGAGGGACTCCTCCCCCTCCTCCTCCGATAAACCCTTTGCCTCCTCTTATAAACCCTCCACCTCCTCCTTCGGCAGCTGCCATCGTTGTTTGTGGGGAGTTATACAGGGGGTTTTGGAAAATTAAAAGGGAATCTTTAATTTCTTCGCGAAGAGGAAAGTCTGGTGAGGAAGGATAAGGAACGCGAGGGCTGAGCGAAGTTGAGGGTTCGGAAGGACTCTCAGCCTTCAGTGATGGGAATTCAAGTTGGTAAACTACAGTGGTTGGCTTAAAAGAGCCTCTCGCCTTTAGAATTTTTTCGGGATCGGTAACGAGCGTAATCTGATCACCATCTAGGTTTTGTCTGGTATTCCTTCGAACGAATGCCAGTTTATTTCTTCGTGGAGTCGCCAAGTGAAAGATAAAAAGGCTTAAAAGGTGTGTACTCTTTGTTCACTATCAAAGGGTAACACTTTCAACGAAAAACAATTGTCGTTTTCCCAGGGAAAAAGATTTCATAACTTCGCTCCCCAACAACGGCGCCAGAAAGATGGTGTTCCTGAGTCTGTACTTAAGGCTTAAAAGTACAGTGTTAAGGCATCTGAAGTGGGTGATAGGTGTAGAAGAGGGAAGCGTAAACCTTCGGTAAAGGAAACTAGGGAAGATTCCTACGTTGGCGCTCTCTAGCTTCCAACTATTCCTTAATAGTTATGTCTCGTTCAATGGTTGTCCATGATTGTTCAAGTTTGTCCCGGTTAGTTGCTATTTTAAGAATGGTGTCGAAGAGGTTTAAGGCAATGTGTGTTTGGTTCAATAGTCCGGGTTCAACATTAGGTTGAGTTGGTACAGGAAATGTCATGGGGGAACAGTGAGGGTAGGAAAGACTTTAAGAAAGGTTAGGTGTTGTCTCAGTTTGGTCTTATAAAAGAGAACTTACGGTTGCAGAAATAAAATATGAATCCAAATCTAAGGCTCGTTCCCGTAACTGTATTATATTTTAATAAAAGGTGTGAGATGGGAGAAAAACATTGAGTCGTTTACAGTGTAAGGTTCCTACCAGGGGAAAATCTCACGACATAAACGGGAGAGGAAAATATGTAAGAAAATAACCAATGTAACAAAGAATATACGTAGAATTCCAAAAATTCAGATTGGTCTTACACCGCTGATAGCTGGTGCAGAGGAAAGACAATAAACAATTACAGAAAACCCAAATTCATTTGTTATAGTAGTGGTTGTACTAAATTATAACGAAGCACATCAATTATGAATATGTATTGCAATGTAAAAATGAGATACAAGGAAGCAAACTTGTAATACATAAGTGACGGAATTGAGAATCTCCAGATCTTCTTGTATTAACTCTCAATGTAAAAACTCTATTACAAATGACTCAAAAAGGTCCAGCCCCATTTATTTCTTTCAGGGGTATACTTATACAAATTTTACAAAGCAGGTAGAATCTCAATAGTCGCAAAATTTTGGTTATGACATAGAAGAGAGAAATCGCTCCATTTCTCCTACTCCATCCTCACTTGGTGCCAGGTGTTTGTCGTCACGCGGACTCAGTGCATGAGATACATCTTTCCACTAGCTGGGATATGAGCCATGACGGTTCCGCTTGATACCTAGCCTCGATGAAGTAACATTCTCGGGCCAACTGCTGCAGTTTATCCTCCATTTGTGCATCGATGATGTCGAGGGCACTTAGTTGCGCACTGGGTTTGATCATGTACTTATCAACTTGGATTATATCCACCATATTCATCTGGAAGATTTCTGTCGAATCTCTTTCTTCCTTATCTTTTAGATCAAGTGATATTTGTTCCATGTTCATTTGCATTAATGCTTCGGAATCACCTCCGTTGTCAAGGCCCAGCAGCTCACCATATATAGAATTAAAGGCTTCTTCTAGGGAATTGGTTACCCTTTGGGATTTCTCCTTACCCACGGCGATGTTGTGCTCCCAATTCTTCAACAGAATATTTCCTTGGGTTTGCTCCGAAACGGTGAATCTGGGAGTACCTGCCAAAACCCGGTTGTTCGGGGCTATTACTGCCTCCTGGAAGGTGACCCGAGCCGCTCCTGCATCCCTTTCTCTTACCGATAGATTCTTGAAAACCTGATTGATCAACAGACAGTTTTCCCGGATCGCTCCCACCTTGGCGAGAAAATTCTGCTGTGCCGAAGAGATTCTACTCCGAATCTCGATTGCTTGGGATTTAAATATCCCGATGTCTATCATTTTTCTCTCGGCGATTTCTACCCGAGCCTGTAGCTGTTCAATCAAACTCCTATGTTGGCTCGCCTACGTCCGACCATCCCGGACCACCAACTGTGCTTGCTCAAGCTTAGCCTTGAGCACCTTTATTTCATTTTGGTCGACCAATCTGTCCTGTTCTATTTCCACGCTCGCCTGACCTTTAGCATTCTCCGCGGCTGTGGCCAATATGGCTTCCAGAGTCCTGATTAGGTGATTCTTTCTTTTAAGTTGGTTCTTCAAAATCCCGACTGAGAATTGATTCACCGAGGCATACGCTCCTAGCGTCCCTGCGATCTCAGTGGAAAATTGCTCGTTCTTTTTATCTTTTCCATCTGTCATAACTTTATACTTTTTGGCAATCGAATCACCTTCCTGGTAGAATTCTCTTTTTACGACTGCTTTTCTCTTTTTATCGAAGAAAAATTCATTTGGAGGGAGTTCTTCTGCTCTTATGGGGCTCAGCTCCTCATTGAATATCCATCCTTCTTCGATATTTCCTTGTGTCAAATGAAAAGGGGTGACAGATGTGATGGGCTCTCCGACCTGTTTCGCCAATTTTCCTGGGGTGTTGACCAGTTTCTGTTTCTTTGATGATTCTGGGGTTTTTATCTCTATCTCCGGATTTTGTTTCTTAGGCGGGTCCGGAGTCTTTTCCTCTGCTTCTGGATCCTTCGTTTTCTCCTCCTTATCCTGGTGTTTCTCTGATTCAGGAGTTACATCTTTAGAACCTTCAGCCTCCTTTTGTTTCTCCTCTGAAATACCTGGACCTTCACCTCACAATATAGCAGGGAGACAGCTTCGCCAGTGTTCTTGGAATTTCAACACCTCGGCTCTATCCTTGGGTTCCAAGGATTGGATCTGAGCCAGAATCTCTTCATAAGACCTCGCTCCTCGAAAAATTTCATCCGAGGGTGAATTCTCATGCTCAAACCTTTTGAGCCCTCAATTAGCCAAATGATTGCTTATGACCCTCTATGGATCGTGTTTCTTATATTCGATGGAAACCAAATTCAGGTCTTCCAGGGCTGCAGCCTCGGCTTTGGCATGCCCAAAATCTAATAAAGAATAAGAGTCAAAATGAATGGGAAAAGACGGCCAAACCTTCTTCAAGTACCCTTTGAGCTCTTTACTTACTCCGCCAATTACCATCTGGTGGGCGACCTCAGGGCAAACCAGCTTGTCAGGAATGAATAGGGGCAGCGCATGCGGGGGAACAGAAGCCCCGAAAACTCTGAGGTATGAAAATTCAGCCTCCACGTACCAGTCTGCTATGCTGCTAATATTTGTTGCTATGATGTCTGAGATACGAGGTGGCCGATGGCCAAAGATGGCGACATGCAGGGGCACCATCACCCAGTTAAAAATTTCATACGTGAAATTTTCTGCTTTATTCTCCCATAGTTTGTCATGATATACATGTATGGGTTTTTCTTGGGCCGGAGTCCAACCCCAGCTCATCAATGGGAATGGTATCATAGAACAGATTGCATCCATGATGTATGCGGACATGAAGAATGATTACGCCTTCCCATTCTCCTTCTGCTCTCTATACTCTGTGACCCAATTTGCCAAGCTATCTGAAAGCAACTTTGCCCAATTAAAACAGAAACCTTCCGCGACCCGAAACATAAGAGGCACCCACGCAAGGAAAAAATGCGATGTCTCCTCTCTCCCATATAACCGGCATGTCATCATGGCCACATATTTATACTGCAGCTCCAACAAAGCGATTGAATAAATGTCGTGGTCATTAGCTCTGAACTTCACGGTGCGTGAAACCCAATCCTTTATCAAACTGGACATGGTCTTATCATAATGTGTGCACTCCTTCTCCTTGAATTCCTCCAGGAAATCAGTGCCATATGTGTAGTCGAATGTCGTGGGTAGCTTCTACATGGTTTGCATATGCTCAGGCCTAAAAGTCCCTACGGTAACTCTTTGTTTGTTCATGATAGTCCTGGTTGGTATATCTACATGATCTAATGCCCATCGGACCATGTCATAATATGGAAACAACTGTGGCCTGGCTGCTACCCTGTGCATTCCGGATTGGATGACTATTTTGTACTTGGTGTTCAGATTATCTCTTTCGTTGTCATCGAAGTCATCTGAATAATCCACCAATTCGGATTGCAGAATGTCTGAAACAAATGACCAGTTAGGGACCGAGTCGACACTTCGGGGTGAAGTATCGGAGACATTATCTGTGCCTTGTCCTACAACCTCGACATTTGCCTTTGTTGCTTTCCGCGGAGCCATGGATGAAGCTTGTGTTTTAGCTCTTCTGGGATAGAACTGCATATACATATAGAAGTTAGTTTACTCAGAAGTGATGAGCTCTGCGTGATATGAAAAATGCATAATGAAACGCAGCTCTTACATATATTTGAAAAACGGTACCTTTCAAAACAAGCCTGTCCAATCATATTTAGAATTAAATTTTCGCTGTAAAAACCGATCCTATATTCATAGATTTACCCTATTTCCCATTAATGTCATAAATTTTGGCGGTTTAAAAGTCAGTTTGCATATGGAGTTAAAAGGCTTCCTCGAGAATCGTGCAAGCATTGAAACGCGGGATGTGTCTTGATTCAGCTTAATTAATCCAATCCCGCCAACATTAATCAATTTCTCGCTAATCGTTATATCGTGGATTTTCTTTTAACAATTTGAGTCTCCAACTCCCGAGACTGCGAGGACCGAATTAGGTTTAATTAAAGGTAATCGCGATTTGGGTATAATTAATTTTATAATCATTTTATTCACCATATCGCAACTCGGAACTTCGAAGATAAGTTTCTGGGAGATTTATATGTCGAGTTGCGAAACCGCGAGACTGCGATAACAAGGCTTAATTAAGGGGAGGGTAATCTTGGATTAAGTGATTAATTAATCATGTTGTAATTACATCGTGACTTCGTGAGTCGGGGTTTAGACGCCGCAACTTTCGAAAAAGATAGTGCCAAGTGGCGAAGCGTCGAGAACAACTTTAACCATGGTTAGCCTTTTTGCCTTTAATCCTTGACCTGGGTTATCCCGAAAGGGCCTCATATTTTTGGCTCTCGGCGCTATAAGAATAAAAATTTGGGTTCGGTGAACGTCGAGGCGCGAAACCCCAATGACGTCTAAACATGAGTTAAAAATTTTACCCTAGTCATTGTCTTGAGTGAAAATTCAAAACGACTTCGCCGTTTCGTGACTCGGGATGTGTGAATTCATGAGTTATAGTATCCGACCTACGAGATCCCGAAATAGAACAAAAAAGAGGAAACCTTCTTACGAAAAGTAGGACTTGTTTCGAGGGTAGAAGAATTATAGCTGCTTGTGTGATCACGCTCTTAGAGATGATTGATCTCTCGGAGGGAAAAAGAAAACCACTTTAGATTTCAAGCATCGAAATGAAAATTGTGACTGGTTAAAAAACAAGGGCGGCTCCAACAGCGCCCATCTCTTCCCTGGATTGAGTTAATGCTTGATGGGCCTGTGTAAGATCTGCTTCCATTATGTCCACAATAGCACTCTGTTTCTGGGACTGGAGTGCCTGGTGCTCTGCCATAGTCAATAGTTCACTTATGTTTTGAACCAGGGTTTGTTGAGACTACATCAATTCTTCCTCCAATCTCCTGATTGTAGCATTCTTCTCAAGGAGTTGAGATATTTCCTCTAATACCAGGGTGTCTGTCTGCACCTCAGCATCAATTTCTTTTGTGGATGTCATATTTTCTTGTGTTTCTAAAGGAATTGCTTCCTCGTTCTGAGCTATTGTTTCTTCTACTATTATTTCTTCAGGGTCTGTATGTATCCCTACAGAATTTGTACTAACTACTTCTTTAGGAAGAGGGTTTCTTCCTTGCACTCTGGCCCTTTTGTTATTCTTTCTTCTATTGGACTGATCTACTTGTTATAACTATTTCCTCAATTCTTTAATAATTTCCTTGAGTTTAACCACCTTCTGCTTTAATACTTTAGTCGTCTTAGCCTTTTTCTTCAATAGTTTGTTTTCTTTTTTTAACTTTCTAATTTTCTTATGGCTCTTGGTTGATTTTTGTTTATGAGAGGCCTCAAGGTCTTCTTCATTCTGGCCAGCATATGGTTGTTCCTCTATTCCTTCCAAATGTTTTGTCTGTCCAAGAGGGATTCTTGTTTCAAAATGAGGTTCTTCCTGTGTTGTGTCCTCTGGAAAAGACATTTCAATATCAGGAAAATCTTCAGCTGGTTTTGAAGAGGAGGCTTGTTCTGGGCATTTTTCTGTATTATTTGTGCCTCTGTCAATTGAGGTTCCCAAGCTTCCCAAAACCTAGGTTATTTCTACCTCATAGCTCTTCAAAAATTGTTTTGTCAAATTCTCTAATGCTGGTTGGACGTCTTCCTGATCATTCCTTTGTGAGGTCTATTCTGCTTGTCCAATTTCTTGAACATCCTCCTGTGGAGACTGTTCTGTAGAATTTTGAAGTTCTTCAGACTGTTTTGTTGTACCTTGAATTGCTTCAGTTGTTTCCTGAATTCGTCTGCTTCTTCTCCTTGTCTGAATGATGGTTTTAGGGGCATTTGTTTCTCTTTTCCTCTGTTTCGTTAATGCCTGTGTTTGTGAGGTCTGGGCCTCTATGATTTGGGTAGGGTCTACCGAAGCTTTAGTTTGAGGAGATGGGATTTCTCTTTGGGCAGTAGTCTCCTATGCATGTCTATCTTCAATTTCCTATGGTGGTTCTTCATGGCATAATTCAGGCTTCTCCAGTTGTGGAGGTATATTGGCCTTAATTAGGTTATCCCAGGTCAATTGAGTTTGACTCAGTGCTTTATTTGTTATTAGTTTAACTAATCTATGGTGACTGATAACAATAACAGGGTCCTTGGATTTTTTTGTTCTTAAGACAACCTCATGTAATATGGCATTCAGAAAGAAAGGTAGATTAAGTACTAACCGTTGTTTTAAAGCTACCAGCAATTTGAGGTGGCGAGGTCGAATTACATCATATCGTCCATCAGAGGTGATGTACCGCTGAATTATCCCTACCAGTTCCTTCCATGGTTCTCTGAGGGTACTGGGATTAAGTCCCTTTCCCTTCTTATCCAATTCTTCCCCAAGGTCTTTCCACAGCTTCCTTCAGTGTTGTGTATCTTCCTGTCCACTGAATGCATGTGTTAGGGAGGCCTATGACCTCTGCTAAGATTTATGGGGTGACTGATATTTGTATGCCTCGCACCATAGATATTTCTCCCTGCAGATTCTGAAAGAATTCAAGCATGAAATTCGTGTCATATCCTTGCAGACGGTTGAAGTACTCTATCCACCCCAATCGATGCAGGAGTTCTCTTGCTTTCTCTGTAACCTATAGTAAAGTTGGCTCCCTGCGCACACCTCTACCACCCATTTTGTGAGAAAATGTGGGCAGCTATAGTTCCTGGTAGTAGACTTGGTTAGACCAGCTCGGAGGAAAAATTACCGAAAATAGAAAACATCAGAGACAGAAAATGTTTACAAATGTGGGTATTTATTACAAATGTGGATACATACGCCGAATAAATTAAATTCGTTCACTTAAATAATATCCCACATATCATAATGTTACTTTTCCATTTTATTGAATACAACCGAAATGATAGCCTCGTTATTGAGTGAAGGAAATCTAGAGACACGCAGAAACTTGGCGTTTAAGGTAAACTTCCATACCACAGGCAGAGCCACTGTTTCCAGCAGGCATCCATAGCCTTGACAAGGTTTCCTTTTAACCCTTAGATGAGCCTGTATCATTGATACTTATTTGAATTGTCTTTTCCAAAAATACCATTATCCTGGTTTGGTAGCCAGATTGTGATAATGCCACTCACTAGATTGTAACTTAGGTGAACAAGTCGGCTCGTGATGAGACCCCTTGTCCTTTGACTAAAAAATGTCAAATGTCATTGCCCTGGTGTGGTAGCCATAGTGGGAATGTCACTTAGGTTATTATCCTATGATCGTGGTAGGTTGGCTCGTGATGAGACCCCCTATTCTTTTTGAAAAAAAAAAAAATATTATTATTATTATTATGATTTTCAGTTTTTCCCGAAAAAAAGACCATTATTCTGGTTTGGTATCTAGATGATGATAATGCCACTCACTAGAGTGTAACTTAAGTGAACAAGTCAACTCGTGATGAGACCTCTTGTCCTTTGACAAACGAAAATGTCAAAGGCCATTTCCCTGGTGTGGTAGCCATAGTGGGATTGTCACTTAGGTTAGTATCCAATGATCGTGGTAGGTTGGCTCGTGATGAGACCCCCTATTCTTTTTGAGAAAAGAAAGAAATTTTATTGATTTTTTTATTTTATTTTTTTAAGTTTTTCCCGAAAAAAGACCATTATCCTGGTTTGGTATCCAAATGATGATAATTCCACTCACTAGAGTGTAACTTAAGTGAACAAGTCAACTCATGATGAGACCTCTTTTCCTTTGACAAAAGAAAATGTCAAAGTCCATTGCCCCGGTGTGGTAGCCATAGTGGGAATGTCACTTAGGTTAGTATCCAATGATCGTGGTAGGTTGGATCATGATGAGACCCCCTATTCTTTTTGAGAAAAGAAAGAAATTATTTTTTATTTATTTATTTATTTTTAAGTTTTTCCCGAAAAAAGACCATTATCCTGGTTTTGTATCCAGATGATGATAATGCCACTCACTAGAGTGTAACTTAAGTGAACAAGTTAGCTCGTGATGAAACCTCTTGTCCTTTGACAAAAGAAAATGCCAATGGCCATTGCCCTGGTGTGGTAGCCATAGTGGGAATGTCACTTAGGTTAGTATCCAATGATCGTGGTAGGTTGGCTCGTGATGAGACTCCCTATTCTTTTTTAGAAAAGAAAGAAATTTTATTGATTTTTTGTTTTTTTTAATGTATGAAGGGAGGCTCATCTACTCCTTAAGAGTAAGGGATGGCGTAAAGAAGTGTAAGGATGCCAAGTAAAAGTGTGTCGCAAACTCCTTATTAATTATAAAGGTAAGATATCATTTAAGTGTATTTGTATGTATAAGGGAAAAGAAACGAATTATGGTGGTTACAGGTTATGAACAAGGTTTAAGATATTTTGAAGAGAGTGATCCAAAAAAACAATTTGATAAGGTATGGGAGATAGTCCACAAAAATAATGATAGATCGTTAGAAATAATGCTGGTGAAAATTATTTGGTGAAAATTGTACCCCAAAGGAATGGTTTAGTGTTTTATCAACAATGTAGGGAAGGAACGACAAAATGAACAACAGGTGTGCAAAAGGAACAACAATTGTTCCATTCAAAGGAACAACAGACGCGCAAAAAGGAACAACAATTGGTCCATTCAAATGAACAGTAAGCATGCAAAAAGGAACGGCAATTGTTCCATTCAAAGGAACAACAAGCGCACAAAAAGGAACGGTAATTGTTTTGTTCAAAGGAATAGCAGACGTGCAAAAGGAACAACAATTGTTCTGTTCAAAGGAACAACAAGTGCACAAAAAAGGAACAGCAATTGTTCTGTTCAAAGGAACAATAAGCATGCAAAAAGGAACGGCAATTATTTCGTTCAAAGGAACAGTAGGTACGCAAAAGGAACAACAATTGTTCCGTTCAAAGGAACAGCAAGCACGCAAAAAGGAATGGCAATTGTTTGGTTCAAAGGAATAGTAAACACACAAAAAGGAACGGAAATTGTTTCATTCAAAGGAACAGCAAGAGCGCAAAAAGGAACGACAATTGTTTCGTTCAAAGGAACAGTAAGCATGCAAAAAGGAATGGAAATTGTTTCATTCAAAGGAACATAAGGTGCGCAAAAGGAACAACAATTGTTAGGTTTTTAACCATCTGAATAGGTAATTTTTTAGAAACCTGGAAATGTGTTTTGCTTGAATATCAGGTTGATTAGTCATCAACTAAATTCATTTATGAGTTGATTTATTTCAAAATTAAGTAGTGGATGGTTTGTTAATGTTATGAATTTCATTATAGTTGCCCAATTGTTGCTGCTGAATCATGACACATTCATTTCTCTACAAAAGACAGGGTTTGGGTGATGAGATGAAGTGGGAGTTTGGAACAGAAAAGAGTGCTAATTGAATTCATTACAGTTATCCTCCCTAGTTCTGACTTTCTCGAATGACTGTCAAAAATAAAATAAATAAATAAATAAAATCTATAGAAAACAAAATTATATACAGTATGTACGATGTCAACAGAATTCAACATTCATGGAGTTGGGGTGGCTGGATTACCTTCCCAGCTAGCCAAAATTCGAACGGTAGGATCCTTACTTACTTCCTGGTAGAAAGATTCTTTTGAGGGCGGCTCATGATAGAGTCGTAGTCGGTGTCCATTGACCTGAAATGGAGATCTAGACCCATCGATGGTGCTTAACGTGACTGTGCCATTATCATGGACTTCATTGATTTCGTATGGTCCTAGCCATCGTGTCTGTAATTTTCCCGAAAAATCCTGAAATCTGAAATCATAGAGGAGCGCCAAATCACCTTTTTTAAATGATTTTTTCTTGATATGCTTGTCATTCTAGGCCATTCTCTATTGTTGAATAATGGTTGTGCGCTCTACAGCAGACAGATGTTCTTCATCCAATTCATTGAGTTGCTTAAGGCGTTGTTTATGTGCTTTTGTAAGATCCAATTCGATTTCCTGGGCCATTCTTAGAGTCTTGATTTCAAAATCGATTGGGAAGATGGGTTCTTTGCCATAGACTAAATAATAAGGAGAGTAGCCAGTGGTATTATGCCATGTTGTGTGGTAATCCCATAAGGCATTTGGGAGTTCAGAAGGCCAATTATGTCTGTTTGTTGAGACAGTCTTTGTCAGGATTACCTCCAGGACTTTATTGGTGCTTTCCACTTGCCCATTTTCTTGTGGATGGTACAGAGAAGTAATTATGTGTTTAATATTATAATTATCCAGGGTGGTGGTGATTCTATGAGCTATAACTTGTGACCCCCCATCAGTAATTACCTCTCTTAGTAGTCCATAACGTATGAATAATTTGAAAATAAATTTGATGACTACTTCTTCTGTTGCATTTAGTAAGGCTTCTGCCTCTACCCATTTAGTCATGTAGTCCGTTCTGACCAGAATATAGTCCTTCTTATTTGAATTTGGATTGAAGAGGCCAACAAAGTCTAGTGCCCATCTCTCAAATGGTTTTGCAACCACTTGTGCTTTCAAAGGCATTTCATCAACCTGACCTGGTTTTCCCATCCGTTTACAACTATCGTAGGTCTGGACATATTTCTTCATGTCTCTGAATATTGAGGGCCAATAACAACCCATCTACAAAATTTTGTGTCCAGTCCTACGATCTACAAAATGCCCACCACAGGGCTCATCATGTCTGGCCTTTAATATGTCGTAGATTTCGTCATCTCGTACGCATCTGCAGATCTGGAGATCAGCTCCTGTATGGAAAAGATATACGTTGATCCAGGTGAAAAGTGCGCTAAGCTGGATGATTAGTTTTCTTTCCCTTGATGAAAGATGTGTTGGTAATATTCTCACTTCCAGGTAATTTTCCACATTAGCGTACCAAGGTGGATTTGTAGTAACGGCAAACAGATACTCATCTGGAAATTGATCTTCGATTGTTAAGGAGTCATCTATTTTGGGTATGCGGGATAGGAAGTCTGCGACAAGATTTTCTCTCCTGGGTCGATCTTTGATAGTGATATCAAATTCCTACAATAGCAACAACCATCAAGTGACCCATCCATTAGTAATTGGTTTATTAGCTAGATATTTGATAGCAGAATGATCAGTATACAGAACGACCGGATAGCCTGTTATATAATGATGAAATTTATTGATGGCATGTATAACAGCTAAAAACTCCTTCTTTGTTACTGTATAATTAAGTTCAGTCGAAGTAAGATTCTTGCTAATAAAATAAATGGCGTAGGGTTTCTTGTCCTCTTCTTGTCTGAGGACAGCGCCTATGGCAATATCTGATGCATCGGTGGAGATGTGAAATGGTATTTTCCAATTCGTCCCCCTCAACACCAGTGTTGTCGAGATCAACTTCTTAAGTCCTGCAAATTCCACATCACACTTGTCAGACCACTGAAAATCTACATTACCAGTCAAATCATGTAAAGGTGCATCGGTTCTTGCAAAATTTTCCATAAATCTACGATAGTATCCTGAAGTGCCAAGGAAACTATGTACCTCAGTTTGTGTGTGTGGTGTAGGTAGATTAAGGATTACCTCTATTTTTGTTGGATCTATTCTAATTCCATCTGCAGAGATATAATTCCCTAGTACCACACCTTCTGTCATCATCATGTGACATTTTTCGTGGCTTAAACATAACCTAGTCGCAATGCATTGTTCTAGTACTTTCTCCAGATTATTCAGT
Organism: Picea engelmannii; assembly: GCA_009831015.1. Taxonomy (NCBI): domain Eukaryota; kingdom Viridiplantae; phylum Streptophyta; class Pinopsida; order Pinales; family Pinaceae; genus Picea; species Picea engelmannii. The sequence continues at coordinate 189,188 of ML778812.1, forward strand.
GCTTGATCGAAGTCGTCGCCATAAGGAGTGAAATCATCCATATAGACTTCAAGTCCTTCACTAATCAGATAGTTGAATATGCTTGGAATGGCCCTTTGAAAAGTGGTTGGAGTGTTACAAATTCCAAAGGGTAATACTCTGTATGAAAAAGTGCCCTAGGGGCAAGTGAATGTAGTTTTATCTTGATCTTCTGGGGAAATCTGAATCTGATTGTACCCACTAATAATGTCTAGGAAAGAAAAGAATTTCTTTCCCACCAAATTATCCAAGACCTGGTCAATGAAAGGTAAAGGGAAGTGGTCTTTTTGAGTGGCTTTGTTAAGCTCCCTGTAGTCAACACAGATGCATCATTTCCCATTTTTCTTTGGGATCATCACTAATGGGGAAACCCACCAACTATTTGAGATGGGATATATAAAATCTACGTCCAACTTTTGTAATTTTTCTCTAACGATATCCCTAAGGTGAGGATTCAATATTCTATGTGGTTGTCGGATAGGTCGGGCATCTTTTTCAACATAAATGTGGTGTGTGAAGAGTTGTGGATCAATACCTTTCATATCAGAATATTCCCATGCAAAATCTTGTTGGTATTTGGAGAGGACTTGAGTTATATTTTGTTGTTGTTTTCCATCTAAATTGGCATTGATGTTTAGAGACCTCCCTGGTGCAATCTTGATGGATTTTTTGTTATGAACAGCTGTAGTTGGAATTTGTTGTTCCATTAAATCTTCCAGCGGGTCTCCTTGTGCTTCACAGTCTAGAATAGCTTGGAGCATCTGGCAGATCGGGTTTCTCATGGTGGTTAGACTATTAATAAACCCACTGATTACGTCATCCTTGAGATGGTTTTTAATTCTGAGGGCTTCTTCCTACATAAGAGGGGATTATAAATCCCTCTCTGGGTATCGCGGTGGTGTCAATTGTGGATATACCAAAGTTGAACTTGGCTTACCAAGAGGATATAAAATGAGGTTCTTTGTGATGACCCCTCTAGTGATTGTCATATTACCTGCTTGACATCCTATGTACACATCTGTTGTTGCAAGCCATGGATTTCCCAGTATCAATGGATGCCTTTCAAGTCCACTTCTTGGGTTGATAATGAGGAATTCCATCAGGTATTCCCAAGAGTCGACGGAGATGGATATATCATGTAATGTGCCAACTGGTCAAACTACCGATCGATCTGCCAACTGCATCATTATTGCGGTGGGTTTGAAGGAGCCAAAACCCAGGGTATTGCAAGTTTCCATAGTCAGGATGTTGATGGATTCTCCCAAATCAACTAGTGTATTGGGAAAAGAACAGCCCTAGATATGAATTGTCACTATGGGATTCCCCGAATCTGCATATTTGACCGGTTCTTGTCTACCTAAAATTAGATCAGACAAGGCTCCTACCACGCGGACTGTTGATGATGGATTTTTAATTTTTCTGACGGGATTTCTCCCACATATCTCCTTGATCATTTTTGCATAGATTAGGATGTTCTGAAGAGCTTGCAGGAGTGGAATATTAATATATAAATTCTTGAGTTCCCCTACAATGTCGAAGTTGGGATATACGACCGATTTTTCTATCATCAAACTTTCAAGGAACGAAGGGGAGGGTGTTGCATCCTTATCAGGATCTTTTGATTTGACTGTGTTTCCCCCCTTCTCGATTTCTTCTATTATTACCACAATCGAAGGTGTTATTGTTGGTTGTTTTTCATTCTCCTGTTTTTGAAAGATGTTATTTTCTTCATGAGAGATTATTCACCGCGATCTCAACCATAGTTCGTTGCACCTTATCGAGCTAGTCTCTCCTTCCCCATTCTCCATAATCTGGATGAGTTGAGTTTGTCTGTTATTTGTATTTGGGTGAGGTTGGGCTGGTAGTTGAGGGTGCAATTGGGATTGCGGGTTTTGGGGCAATTGGAGTGGTGCTTGTAACGTAGGTTGAATTTGAGGGGCCATCCCCATGGATTGGTTGTTTATCCCCATGGGGTGCTACCAATTCTGATTTCAATTTGGGTTTTGGGTAGTCATGTTGGGCCACTGCGAAGGGTATATGTTTTTATTTTATTTTTTCTAGGATGAGGTGGGATATTGTGAGTTAGGCCAAGTGGAAATTGCGGTTGGCTGATTCTGCCAAGCAGGATTTGCAATGGGCTAGTTTTGCCAAGTGGGATTTGCAGGTGGGTATTGTTGGGGATACCAATTCTAATTAGTAAATGACTGACTCTGCCATGTGCTACCAGGAGCTTGCTATTGATTATACTATCCATAGAATAAAGAGGAAGGGTCCTGCAGTGTATTTGGAGGCCAATTCTGCCATTGACGACATTGAGCCATCAGATATAATGGCTTTGTTTCTTCTTATGCTTCTCTAAAGATAGATTTCAATCCAGGAAGCGATGGGAATTGTTCCATGTCATGATCCTTGGTGCAGATAGTGCAAACCCGGACCACGTCCAAAGGGCAATCCCTTGGACCATGTTTTCTTCTGCACCTGTGGCAAAATATGGCCAACATTTGTTTTGCTTCTGTTTTTTTATGTTTGGCCTACAATACATCCAATTGTGTATTCAGAGTGCTCACAATATCTATTTTGAATTTTTCTAAGAGATTACCAACTCCATCCTGTGTAACACCCCCACTGGTAATATTGTTATTTCTGGTGAGGGGGATACGCATCCCTGATCTAGTCCATGAACTTCCTCTTGAGCACCTGATGCACAATAGGACGATGTCATCATAAGTTTCTTGATACATTTCACCCTTCCCCATTGAATTCAACGTTTCTACCCATTCATATTTCATACCTTTAATCAGAGTTGCCTTAAGTACTTCACCTGGTAACGTGCCATAGGGTGATCTTTGTAAATTATATTGAAATTTCTCGACATATTCTTCTAATGATTCATTTTCTTTTGCAATCATTTGAAAGATTTCATATTTTAAGTCTCTAGTTCTACAATAATCCTGATATTTTTTCAAGAAGGCATGTTTCATCCCATCCCATGAGTTTATAGTTCCTCCCCCTAATCACATAAACCAGCATAGAGCTTCTCCTTTCAAAGTGGAGGGGAACAATTTTAATTTTTGGGGTTCAAAGGTATAATCATACCCTCTACATAGGACATCAAATTCAGAAAAGAATGTGTCCGGGTCTTATGAGATTAATCCATGAAAGGTTGGTAGGTTTTGTAGGGGAATTTCCTTCATGGGGGCATTGGCAATTGGATCAACTATCGAATATTCCAAAGTGGAAGTCTGGGGACATTGTGGATTTGGTTGTGCCATTTGATCGAAAATATGCCAGAAATCTTCAGGGATTTCTTGATCCAGATATTTTATTTGAATTGATTGGTTATCTGATCCTCTAGGGGATTTGATTGCACTCCCTCTATCTAGGATTCCGGGTATGCCTTCTTCTTTCACAGGAGATTCAGGATTGGGTGGTGGGTCTGTCTTAGCTATCCCACTGGTTTCTCCTTCTCCTTCCTCCAGATTACAAGATTTTCCCTCTTCTAAAGGGTTGAGGGGTGGAATATCTATGCTCTGAAAGCTTTGCTCAGTCCCTTCAGTTTTTTTATGAATCTCAGCGTGGGCTGCAGTTGGTGAAACTGCCACCTGAGGGATTCGGGTAGATACTTTTCTAGGTCCAACCAAAGCTTGAGATTCTGATTTTTGGATGATGTCATCTATGAAAGTGCTTCTTCTAGGGAGCACCGAGCCCTAGGCTTTGGTAATTTTTGGTGGGGGTTTTGGTTTTTCAAGATCTTTCTTCTTAGTCATACACACTTCACACAAAAAAAAAGGAAAATCAAGAAAGAAAAACACCTATCCAACCTCTTACTGCGTCAACTAGAGGTAGGCACTGGCATAAACATCTTACTTATTGCATGCATAGGTTCTTACCTTCCATCTCCAATACCTCGTCCTCCATAGGCACAATCTACGCTACCTTTGGAATTCTTCCCCAGCAACGGCACCAAAATGTTGTCTAAAGATGTCTAAAAATAGCCTTAGTTTAACATTAATTTATCAACCCGAGGATTTGTATTTTATCTCATGTTAAAATTTTAGACCCCAACCTAGTTTCAATCTCGCTGATTTTTAAACCAAAGTTAAATGCCCAAACCTAGTTTCAGCATATAAAAAATTAGCATAAAATAAACTTCAGAACTGAAACATGAGGATTCTGAACATCATTTTCAACGCAGAAATAAAATATCAGCAGCATGCAAAACTCAGAAAATTTATAGACAGAGATTTTTGGTCTAACTTT
>ML778812.1:213514-227187 GCA_009831015.1 Picea engelmannii
GCCTATGACAATTCAAATATAATGATGGTGGTTGTGTGAATGTCTTCGGTGTCAGATAATATCTTGATGGCACTTGACAACAAAAGATAATTCAAGTGGTATAAGCTCAACACTAATCTCAATAGCAAAGTGAAAGGTATGGATTAAACAATCTAATGAGAATTTAGCCATTAGTGAAATTCGTCAATTACCCTGCATATTTATTAACCATCAACAATATAACGAGATCATAATTGTACTTCTATACTATGTAAGCAAAACTAGATTCAACCATTAACTAAGAAATATGATTGCAATTTAATTCTAGAAAGGAAATTACATAAAATTAAAACTATGCTATATCTATTCTAACAATTCAAACTGTAATAAGAAAATGCTTAACAGAAATTAAGACATGACATTAAAAAGTAAACTACGAAATGTATTAACCAACAACTAAGTAAGAAAAATCTATATAAAACTGAAATAAGAAATCTATCATTAAAAATTGAAATTAACTCTATCCATCCATCAAATCCTTGCCAAAGAAAACCCAAATTAAAACTTTGTTCTATTCTATTTAAAACTCTGTTTTAAATTTGATTATAAAATCATAAATAAAGACATAATCTAATATCTAATTACACATGGGCTTAGTCTAGGGATTTGAAAATCCATTCCTAACTACAAGATCAATGCATGCTAACACAATCCATCATACTAATCTGCAAAAGAGAGTCAAAGCAATTAAACTACAACAACAAACTAATTAACACAATAAAAACGCATGTACAAGAAATAAAGAGAACAACTAAATTATGAAATGCATAAACAACAAAAAGAACAATTACCAGACTGTTGGTGGGCCCCCCAGCAAGTCGTGGTCACTTTCTAAAAGAACACCACTAATTCAGCAATTCGAATTCACCATGAAAACTCAAAAATCCAGTTCTTGTATAATCTGGCAATGTAAAATAGAAAAACAGAGTAAAATTGTATTTCTATCTATCACACTAATGCTTCTACTGCTTAACAATCATTTGACCACCACAATAGTATTTATAATGTTTACAGACCAAGTGGTCGACCACAGGAGGGTCGAACCACTTCTAAATTCGGCAATTTTCATTAAATGATGCCCTAACTGCTAAAACAAAGTGAGCTAATAATCACCCTCTTGAACAACTAAAACTGAGTTGTCGGAAGTTCAGTAGCTGGAGGGGGAAAGCACGAACAAAACCCATGTTCCCGATTCTCCCATCACTGGCCACCAATACCATAATCACCAAGTCTCCCTCCGTTTTTGTGCAATACGCAGTGCTGGACAGAGTGTCAGATCTGGTACTGGAACGAGTGCTGGAAGGAGTGCCGAACTGAGTGCCAGAAGTAGAAACGTGGTGCATTTTCACCCTGTCACACCAAAAAACGTGAATTGGATCCTTGGAAGCGTAAAAACATGATGAATTATACTCAATATAATCATTAAACATGAATCATACGTACCCAATGTTATCACCAATTATTGTCTTGGGAAAAAGAGTATCCAGGTCCGTGGCCTATGCAAGAAGCACCCAGAGCAAAACTCAAAAAATTTCCTTTTTTTGGACTTAGAATGAAAGCAAGCAGGCAGCTTTAGTATTCAACAGTGAGGATTCATCAATGGAGTAGATCGACGGTCATCGGGTAAGCCAGAGCCACGGAGTTGCGCGAGGATTAGCGCCTAGGATCATCCCTTATGGCCATATCGTCGAAATGAACGTGGTCGTCTGATCCACCGGAGACAAGTGGAAACTAGTCGGCATTTCGAGAGTCAGGTGTCGGGGATTTTGAAGGCATAGGACTGAGAAATCCCAGTGGGTGAATCCACAAAATGAGCGCTAAGGAGCGTGTGGATCTGGGCAGCTGGGATTTGCGTGCCCTGATCTATGGCCCAGATTAAATTTTGTACCCCCCTCGCTTTTCTACCTTTAGCGAGGGGGGGGGTCCGGAATGATTGATATCGAACACGCAAGTTTGAAGGGTCGATATTTAAGCACCCAGATCTACAGCACAAGTTCCATTCCAAGCCCCCCTTGTTTTTCTGCCTTTAACGAGGGGGTCCGGAATGAGGCATTTTTGAATGTGGGCACCCTGCTATCATGGCGTCCTCTCGTGGTGTTAGCCCCCTTCCCACCTAAATCCACTTACTGCCTTCGTTACCACCTTCACCTCCCTCTGCCATCTGTCCTTCACTCTCATCTGTCACCTCTTTCCCATCTTCCACTCAGCACCATCCTAGCCCACCTCATTACCTTTTTCCCTCTCCTTTCTCGACACTTGTACCCTCCTTCGCTCTGCGCCACCTCTACCTGTTGTGTCCACACTCGCCGACCCATCACACTACGGCCTCCTTGTCACCTCTCCATGACACTTCACCTTATCACCTGATGTCCCAGCCTCGGTGTCCCCTCCACCTGGCCACCTTTGTTCGATTTTCTCACACCATCACCTCGCCAGGGCCTCTTTCACAACCGATTGTCGAGTCCATATGTGAAGGTCCAGCTCAGTTACAGAAGGCAGAAAGTGGCCCCCGTGTCCTCCAGGTGCCAAGTTTGACTCACGCCAGTTCTGACCCTGAGAAAGTAGTTATTGTAGCAGGTGGTGGTGGTTGAATGTCGTCTCCACCATAAATGGAAGGTTCAGAAAGGGACTATCATCCTATCAACTCGTTGCAGTCCTGTTCTGGAACACGGTTACGTCTAACTGAAGTACATGATTGTCTAGAGACTGCATGCACAGTCTTCCAGTAAACATGCAGACATAATGCCTTCAATGCAGTGTCTCGAACCCGCTTTCGTTGTTTTTCTTTGAGTATATGTAGGCATTTTTGCCATTTTGTAAGGAATGGGTGGTAGAACTAATCTCCCGACTGTAAGCTTTGAGGAAGCACTGGTTTTCCTGGTTATGTATTTGTATGTGAAATTTATCGTTTAATGACAGTCAGCATATTTTTCCATCTGGTTTCCATCTAATGTTGAAAGAGTTCATGATTGATTGAGTCACATGAAGCACTGTGACAGTGTTATATAAATGTTTCATGGTAACGTTGTTATGATTTCTTTTAATGTTCTTATGATTTGAATACAAGAAGTTCTTGTGTTTACATTTTTCTTCTCTGGTTTGTTGGAAGCTCGATGCTCATAGCAGACCTTTGCCTTTTCCCACTGAAGTCTTCCTCCTACTCACCCTTATTACAACTTACTGTCTGAAGTTAAATTAAGACCTCACCTGTTGATGCATAGCCTAGGCCAAGGTTCTAAGTTAAAGCGATATTTTTTCAAGTTCGTTCTCTGTCGATCACCCCTTTTATAAATCGTGACATAGAAATGGATGGGTATCAGGCTTACTCCTGCTGTAATCCAGGAGTGACTTCTGGTTCTAACATTTCTGGTGTCGTTGTCGGAGATGAAGTTGAAGATTTTCCCTGGGAAGAATGACAATGAGCTTCGGATTCTGAAGGTGCATCAGACATCAGAACCATTGAAGATTGCACTTGCACCTGGCGACTCCTCTGAGGTGATTCCAACTGGTAACTCCTCTATTGCAGTGCCTCTGGCTACACCTGGTATCCCTTGGGAGACATAAAGTTCATCTCTGGTTTTTGATGGTGAACAAAGACTGGACACACTCATTCTGCATAGCATTCACCTGGCGACTCCACATTTAAAGACTCCACTAGAGGGGATTATGTTGACAGAAATAAGTCCATGTCAAAGGGAAAGACCAGGTATTAGTTCATGAGCTTGTTGCATGAAGTCCTGTATTTCTTTATTAGCTCATTCATTTCTTTCCCTTTACTTATAGATAATTTTTTCCTCTTCTTTTTACATTCTGATGTCCTTGAGCCTCCTCTTATTCACTCAGCCTTGGAAGAAGAAAGCATACCCTCTTCTTGTGTTGTAGATACCGATCTTGTTCCTTCACCTCTACCTATCCATGAAGATGAGATATGTATCACACCTCCTCCTGAATTTGAGCACCTTTGTAGTCGTGAGTAGGTTGAGAATAATTCATAGTCTTCCCAGACCTTGTTACCCCCTATTATTCCTATTGAACCTCCCCAGCCTCTTGTTGGATCCCATGATCATCCCACTGCTTTTCAGATTAAAATCAGAAATAAGTTGTTTAAACCCCTGAGGCTGCCATGTCACCTTAACCCTTATCCTCATGATTCCTTTGAGTATCTTCCTCATTTTTCTGGGGAGGATCATGTTACAGCTGAGAGGCATGCAGAGGCCTTTGAGAAATTTATTGATCAGTTTGAGATCGTTCACGAGGATGTTGTCATGAGGTTGTTCTCACATTCCCTATCTAGAGATGTTGTCATGTGGTTTATATGTCTAGAGTCTGGTTCTATTGGTTCTTGGACCGAACTATACCATGCAATTTTAAATTTTTGGGGTGAGAACAAGTCCCTTGATCAATACTATTTTGATTTTAACGACTTGAGGAGAGGGGATGATGAAGCCTTGGTTGTCTTCAACGGGAGATTTTACAGTGTTTATCATAACATGCTTGTGGAGATCATACCCTTAGAGACTTATGCTATGGTGTACTATATCATGGCTCGGCATCTAGAGCTAGTCTTCCCCCTAAGAGAGAGGAAATCCTCATGATTGATACATCTATTTGAGGATGCCAGAGAGGTTGAAGAGAACATCAGGGCTAGAACGTGGGTTCATAAGTAGGCCAATGTGCATATATAGGAGGAAGAAGACTGTTAATCTGTTTCAGATTCTAAGCAAGGATATATCAATTATGGATCAGATCTGGATCAGATCTGGAACAAGAACTAGGAAGTAGGTATGATTCACAAATGGAATCAATTCCTTCATCATTTGCAGATTTTTCTGGGGGCAGGGATGCATACCTTTCTGATGATCATTTTTCAGAACTTTTTGAGCATATGCCAGTAGCTGATTGTACTGATAGTTGTATGCTTTTGACTGATCACAATCATTATGATCTAGATCCTTCTTCCCCTTTAGTTGATGATTATTTTTCTAGAGTAAGAGCTGCAGTTGTAGATGATCAAGAGCTTTTTTCTGATGAGGAAGAAGGACATTCTATTGTGAGAAGAGAATTTTTTGTAGAGGAGCATCCTGGTATTCTAAAGCAGCCAGGATTCTGTCATATTTCCCATGATCCTGTGGCCATGTACATGGATTCCTACATTTCAAATTTTCTGAAATGTTCTTATAGCATTGGTTCACCAATACTCACAGTTGAGTATTGTATTATGAATTATTTCCAAGACCTCACTATAGAGCATGTTCCTTTATTAATTAAGGAAAAGCCATGGGTGGAAATCATCTCTACTAGGCTTACAGGAAGGACAGAGCAACATAAAGAGGAAGGGCTTAGTAGGAATCTCACCTCCTATCCAGAACCTGTTTTCGAGTAGGTGTAACCTGGCATTAGCCAGCCTATATCTATCCTTTTCCCACCTGTGCACTCTGAAGACATCATGCCACAGGTGAACAACCATGAAGGAAAGAAGAGGTTTTCTGACCAATTGATCTCCCCTGATATTAGATATTGTGACCCCGTGGGGTCATATATTGAGGTGTGTTTTCCAAAGGCTTTGGAGCCTATAAATTTATTCCCCTTCTCATCCTTTGAGGGTATGAACAACATTCCCAGCCTTGTCTTCATTTTGTTGTCATACCTCCCTAACATTTTATGGAGCATCTACAATAAAGAGAAGGGTTGAATCGCCAAGCAGTCTGAGTGGCTATGGTGGAAGTTTTTTGTCACCTAGCCCATGTATATAGTTTTAGTATCTTAGGCTCTGTACATAAATAATATTTTGAGCAGGTCTATTTGTTTTATTTTCCTTTTCGGCATAAATCTTTTTAGCAAGATGTTTTGAGCAGACTCCATAGCCCAACAGCAAGGCACTGAAACTACAGAAGGATTTATTAGAGCATCAAAGGGATGAATCTATCCCCCATGGAGCCTAATGTTATCACCAATTATTGTCTCGGGAAAAAGAGTATCCATGTCCGCAACCTGCGCAAGAAGCACCCAGCGCAAAACTCAGAAAATTTACTTTTTTCGGACTTAGAATGCAAGCAAGTAGGCAGCTTTAGTATTCAACGGTGAGGATTCATCAATGGAGTAGGTCAATGATCATCGGGTAAGCTGGAGTCACGGATTTGTGCAAGGATTAGCACCTATGATCATCCCTTATGGAAATATCACCGAAATGACCGGGGTCGTCCGATCCACCAGGGACAAGTGGCAACTAGTCGGCATTTTGGGAGCCGAGTGTCAGGGATTTTGAAGGCATAGGAGAAAGAATTCTCGGTGGGTGAATCTCCGAAATGAGCACTAAGGAGTGTGTGGATCTAGGCGGTCAGGATTTACGTACCCAGATCTATGGCCTAGATTAAATTCCAGACCCCCTCACTTTTCTACCTTTAGCGAGGTGGGGGGGTCCAAAATGATTGATATCGAGTGCGCAAGTTTGAAGGGCCGATATTTAAGCGCCCAGATCTACAACGCGGGTTCCATTTCAGACCCCCCTTGCCTTTCTACCTTTAACGGGGGGCATCCGGAATGAGGTGGTTTTGAATGTGGTACCCCTACTATCGTGGTGCCCTCTCATGGTGTCAACCCCCCTCCCACCTAAATCCACCTACCGCCTTCATTACCGCCTTCACCTCCCTCTGCCATATTTCATTCACTCTCATCTATCACCTCTTGCCTGTCTTCCACTCAGTTCCATCCTGGCCCACCTCATTCCCTTTTTCCCTCTCCTTTCCCGACACATGTACCATCCTTCGCTCCATTCCACCTCTACCTATTGTGTCCCCACCCGCCGAACCATCACACTACGGCCTCCTCGTCACCTCTCCATGACACATCACCTCATCACCTGATGTCCCAGCCTCGGTGTCCCCCCCACCCGTCCACCTTTGTCCAATTTCCCCGCGCCATCACCTCACCAGGGCCTCTTTCACAACCGACTGTTGAGTCCATCTGCGAAGGTCCAACTTAGTTCCAGAAGGTAGAAAGTGGCTCTCGTGTCCTCCAGGTGCCAAGTTTGACTCACACCAATTCTGACCCTGAGAAATCAGTTATTGTAGCAGGTGGTGGCGGTTGAACATCGTCTCCACCATAAATGGAAGGTTCAGAATGGGTCTGTCAGCCTGTCAACTCATTGCAGGCTCGTTCTGGAACATGGTTGCGTCTGACTGAAGTGCACGATTGTCTAGAGATTGCATGCGCAGTCTGCCAGTAAACATGCAGACATAATGCCTTCAATGCAGTGTCTCAAACCTGTTGTCATTGTTTTGCTTTGAGTATATGTAGGCATTTTTTCCATTTTGTAAGGAATGGATGGTAGAGCTAAGCTCTTGACTGTAAGCTTTGAGGAAGCACTGGTTTTCCTGGTTATGTATTTGTATGTGAAATTTCTCATTTAATGACAGATAGCTTCTTTTTCCATCTGGTTTCCATCTAATGTTGAAAGAGTTCATGATTGACTGAGTCACATGAAGCATTGTGACAGTGTTATATAAATGTTTTATGGTAACGTTGTTATGATTTATTTTAATGTTCTTGTGATTTGAATACAAGAAGTTCTTGTGTTTAAGTTTTTCTTATCTGGGTTGTTGGAAGCTCAATGCTCACAACAGACCTTTGCCTTTTCTCACTGAAGTCTTCCTCCTACTCACCATTATTACAACTTATTTTCTGAAGTTAATTTAAGACCTCACTTGTTGATGCATAGCCTAGTCCAGGGTTCTGAGTTAAAGCGATATTGTTCTGAGTTCATTCTCTGTCGATCACCCCTTTTATAAAATCATGACATACAAACTTATGGGTATTAGGCTTACTCCTGCTGCACTCCAGGAGTGACTTCTGGTGCTAACATCCAGTGTCGATCATACTGTTTTAGCATAAAATTATTCAAAAATCTCCTTCAAAACGTGAAAAACACATATGTACATTTGGCAAAAAGTGTCTAATAACTGTCATAAATTGATCATGTCTCGGTCCCAATAGAATGTCCATGATAATATCTTGCATAACTGTCTTATGGACTTAGGAGCCTCTCACAATGTCATGCCCAAAGTTGTTATGGAAGAACTAGGTATGGATATTACTAAGCCTTACCAAGACCTGTACTCTTTTGATTCTAAGAAAGTAAAATGTTTGGGATTGATAAAGGATATGGTGGTTTCTCTAGCACAACTACCCATGAAGAGTCTAGTGATGGACATTGTTGTGGCAGACAGTCCCCCAAAGTTTGGTATGCTTTTATTAAGAAATTGGGCTAAGAAGGTTGGAGGATCATTACAAATGGACCTCACTTATGCCACCATTCATGTGTTTGGAGGTGAACATAGGAGTCTATACAGAGAGGCAAGGTTAGCCTACATAGTTAGTGATCATCAAAACCCAAGAAACCACCCCATTTATGTTGTTGAGGATGAGATTGGTTCGTCTATTTTTCATTTAAATGATGATGAACCTGAAATATCAATTAGCCAATGCAAAGATCATCCACTGACAGGTCAACAAAACAAAGTGTGGAAAAAGTATTTCGATGGCTCTTCATCATAGGAAGGATTAGGTGCAGGCATACTCCTTATTTCCCCTTCAGAGGAAGTGATAACCCTCTCTTATAAGTTGGAGTTTTAAACTACTAATAATTAGTTGAATATGAAGCTCTAGTGTTAGGACTAAGGGCTGCCAAAGACATGGCCATTGATTGTGTAGCAGTTTTTGGTGATTATGAATTAATCATCAATCGAGTAAGGAACATATATCAGACTAAGCAATGGAGGCTCAAGCAATACAGGAATGAGGTACGGCATCTTATTGATAATTTCTTTCTAGAATTTAACATTTCTTCCATTCCCAAAGAATGGAATCAGAAGGCAGATTCTCTGGCCTTGGCTGTCAACACTTCCAAGCCTCGCATTGGCCCAAATATTAATATCAGGTGGAAATAAAACATAGAACAGCCATACCAGACAACATAAAGCATTGGCAAGTCTTTAGTGATGATCTAGAGCTGCAGAGATTTCTACACACCATTGATGAATTCTCCAATATCTCAATTGATCAAGAAATTCAAGAAGGTGAAAATAATAAATTAGAAGATCAGCAAGCATCCCATCTGTTGAAGATAGTGGTTGGTCATGATATTTTGGAGCTGAAAACCAACCACATTCCAAGATTACTAGTTCCATTGCAAAGGTTGCTTGATAGTAATGATGTTTACAAAGGGGATGCCATGAAAAATCAAGAAGAAGAGATAACAGATTGCAATATTGGGACCACTGAGAATCTGAAGATCATCAAGTTGTCCAAAGAATTAGTTGCGGAACAAAAAGACAAGTACGTCAGTCTCATTAAAAGGTTTGATGACACCTTTGCATGGTCCTATGAATATTTGAAGACATTTGACACTGACATCATCCAGCGTAATATCCCTCTAAAGACAGGCTCTAAGTAATTCAGACAGAATATTCGACAATTTAATCTGATGGTAATGTCCATAATTGAGAAAGAATTGAAAATATTGTTGGATGCCAATATTATTGTACCATTGAGGTATTCAAACTGGGTCGCCAACTTAGTACCTTTAAGGAAGAAAAGTGGGGAGATACGCTTATGTGTTGATTTCAAAAATCTCAACAAGTGTTTTGTGAAGGAAAATTACCCCCTCCCCAAGATGGATCATATTTTATAGAGGGTGGTATGTGTACACAGGATCTCCTTGTTATATGGACACTCTGGTTATAACCATATAGAATTTTTTGAAGACGATAAAGAAAGAATAGGATTCACCAACCCATGGGGAACATTCATGTATGACAAGATGATCGTTGGGCTGATGAACGCAGGGGCCACTTTTCAGAGAGCCATGGACATAGATTTTGTGGGGGAAAAAGACAAATTTATGGTTATATACTTGGATGAAATCACCATTTTCTCAAAGTCTAATTATGAACATTTGCATCATTTGGAGCAGGTTTTCAAGAAATGCAGGAGGTATGGAATATCTATCAATCCTAGGAAGTCTCATTGTGCCATACCAGAAGGGAAGCTCCTGGGCCACATCATAACGGCAGGAGAAATAAAAATCGATCCAAAGAGGGTTTGTGCCATTCAAGAGATTGAGATACCCAGAAATAAAAAGGTTGTACAGTCTTTTATTGGTAAGATAAACTTCCTCAAACGTTTTGTGCCGAATTTTGCTGAAATTTTGAAACCTATTACTAACATGTTTAAGAAAGAAGTTGTGATAAAATGGTCCTCAGAGGAAAAATCATATTTCCAAACAATCAAGAAATATTTATTCGAAGCTCTCGTATTGGTCATCCCTGACTATGCCAAAGATTTCTTCATCTTCTCCTTTTCTTCAGAGGTAACCATCGTTGTTGTACTGCTGCAGAAAAATGAAGAAGGGCATGAGTAGCCAATAGCATTTTTCAGCAAAGCCCTCCGAGATGTTGAGTTGAAATATGGTATATTAGAGAAGAAGGCTTATGCATTGGTCAAAGAACTCAAATAATTCAGGGTTTATGTGCTACAGTCTAGCATAACACCCTTTGTTACTAGCAGCAGTGTCAAAGAGATTCAGGTTCAACCAGACAGTGAGGGAAAAAGAGGAAAATGGATTGTCAAAATATTGGAGTATGACCTGCACATAAATCTCACCAAGTTGATCAAGGGGCAAGGACTGGCCAAGTTGTTATCAAAATCAAACTGTAAGGTTCTATAATTACATCAAATCCTCACCCAATCAAATGCACCCATCACGCAACCTGGACAAGACAACTTATAGGTATTTGAAAACTACTCCTCTTCACCTTGGTATAAAAACATCATTTATTTTCTGCATCATTTTGAATGTCCACCAGATGTGAAGGAGACAAAGGCAAGGTCTCTCAAGTTGAAAGCTATCAAATTCTACATTTCAGACCATAGCTTGTATTAGAGAGATCCTGCTGGCATCATGTTAAGGTGCCTTGATGAAAATGAAGCCAAACAAGTCACAACAGAAATGCACAAAGGAGTATGTGGAGGGCACCAACACTGGAAGGTCACATCTCTCAAGATCTTAAGGATAGGATATTACTAGACCACCCTTTTCTCTGATGTGTTTTCCACTGTTAGAGCCTGCAATGAATGTAAAATATTTGCAAGGAAACAGAAGTTACTATCACTTCCCCTAAAACCTATCGATGTTAGTAGTTTGTTTCAGCAATGGGGGTTAGACTTCATAGGAGAGATAAATCCACCCTCTAGTGGAAAACACAAGTGGATCCTCACTGCCACCGACTACTTCACCAAATGGATTGAGGTTGTGCCCACCAGGAGTGTCACTGACAAAGTGATCATCAATTTCCTGGAAACAAATATTTTCGCTAGATTTGGTTGCCCCAACAAGCTAGTAACAGACAATGCCCAAGCATTCAATTCTAAAGCCATGATTGACTTATGTGGTAGTCATAGCATCTCCCTGACACATTCCACACCCTATTACCCTCAGGAAAATGGCCTGGAAAAATCATCAAATAAGACTCTCATCAAGATCATTAAGAAATTGTTGACTAAAAGCAAGAAATCCTAGGATTCTAAACTCAAATATTCTTTATGGGCTGACAGAATCAACACTAAGAAGTCTCTGGGAGCCTCACCATTCCAGCTTGTTTATGGCATAGATGTTGTTTTTCCCACTCATCTTGGTATACCAGTCCTAAAATTCTTCCAGGAGGAGATTGAGGAACCCAATGACATCCAAAGGAGAATCTTCCAGATTATATAAGTTCAGCAAAGAAGAGAAGAACTAGATCAAAGGATAGCAGCATACTAGAACAAGATCAAATCAGCCTTTGATAAGAAAACCAAGAAGAAGATTTTTCATAAAGGTGACCTGATTTTGAGGTGGGATGCAAGAAGGGATGACAAGTCCAAGCACTGTAAATTTGACAACCTCTGGTTTGGCCCTTTTAAGGTGGTTGAAGTTCTAAACAACAAAAGAATTATCCTGTACAATATTGATGATACAGAGATCTTTGGAGGCCCAGTAAATGGGTGCTTCCTGAAACACTATTTTGTTTAAGGATGAGGGAAGGTCCCTCTTGTACCATAGATGCTTTCCCTTATTGTTGTTTTTGATTAGTTAGTTGTGTGTGAATAAAGACTCCATATTCCAACAAGGCACTGAGGTGTAGTTTCATATTTTTTTTTGTTCAATAAAATGCATGGTTGAGGGATAGTAGCAGATACACAGAGCTGGAAAATCGAAACAAAGGTAAGAAATGGAAGGTAAGAGAAATTATTTAATCTCAAGGCATCGATATATAGTTCCTATCACCTCATAGGGATGAGATATCCCCAGTTGGATCCAATGTTGTAACCTAGGTCTGCACCCCTGCCTCTCCTCTCTCCTTTCCCTATGCCTTAGTCGAATTTGTCCTCTTCGGGTTGATTAAGTCAGTTTCCCATTACTGAGTGACTTGGTTCTTATTCGTTTCTTTCTTGGTTGAGTCTTTGTGCATTTTTGTTTCTATTATTTCTTGAAGGATAATTACATGTTGTATTTGGTTCAGAATTCTTGTCATCATGTTTTCCATTGATTGAGATCATTGCAGTTCAACCAAGACTTTTCTGTATGCACAGTAAATGCCTGTGGAAAAACGCTACAATCCAGAGCGGTTAATTTTGGAATTTGATTGTGGGAACAAATAGGTTAAATTTCAACGGTGGTGATCCATCAGGCCAATCAGATCAATGGTTTTTGGGTATTGGGAGTGTTGAAATCGCGTGGGGTTTAACATCAAGAGAAAACCCATAAAGTAAAAGAATTACCTGAAGCCCGAACACCCGAACTCCCAAAGTGAATATGGACCATCCATCAGCAAGCACACATGGAGGCGGATCATTCACTTCAGCAATTTTCCTCCAGGATATTTCCAAGAAAAACATTCAAAACACCTGAAGCCCGAACTCCCGAAGTGAATTTGGACCATCCATTTGCAAGGACACATCGAGGTAGATCAGTCACTTCGACAATTTTCCTTCGAGAGATTTCCAAGAAAAAAATTTCAAACAATCGAAGCCCGAACTCCCAAAGTGAATCTGTACCATCCATCAATAATGACACATGGCGACAGATCTCCCTCTTCAGATATATGACATCAGGCCACCACGTCACTTCGCAGCCACGTCACTTTAGGAGGAAACAAGCAAAGTTGAGTAAGTAAAGGAATCCCAAAGTCCCAAAGTGAATCTGTACTTTCCATTAGCAAGGACACATGGAGGCAGATCATTCACTTCAGAAACTTAGTACTACGGGATATTTCCAAGCACAACATTCAAAAACTCCCGAAGTGAATCTGGACCATTGATCTCAAATCAACAAGAACCGTTGATCCTTTGTTAAGCCCTAATATTGGCTCATTACCCCTTAATTGGGGCATATTATATTAGTAATGTTATTTTATTTATGTCGGCTTTAGGCCATTATTTGTAATTATACCTCCTAGTCTCCTATATATACCAAGGAGACATTTTCAATCTAAATCATCTTGTACTTGAACATTTAAGTGGGGTAAAATGAGGTTGCCCCTTTGAAGAGGCTTATTATCTGAAATTATCTCTTTTTCAAGGCATTGAGTACTTTTTCT
>ML778812.1:232648-256102 GCA_009831015.1 Picea engelmannii
AGAGAGTTAAGTCTCAGTCACAGGTCGATGCAGATTGGTTCCATAACACCTCAGCAGACTACCTCTCCCTCAAGCAAAGATCTTCTTGTTGGCCCTTGACCAAGTTTTGAGGAAACATTAGTCTTGTTTGACCACTTTTGGGACTTTGATAGGATGGTCAAAGATGGAGTGCCCAGGCGGAGCTAAGATCGCGGGATATCATTGTTTTTTGGACTTATGGACCAAGCAAAGGGTTTACTAGGGTTTATGTAATGGGTTAGGGATGTCGGCCCATGGGTTTACCCATGATTAGGCCTTTTTGTAAATGTATAAATAAGTAGCTAAGATATGTAAGAAGTACTACTATGAGTTGTTGTCTATGTGCATGATAGGTTAATGTTGGCTTAGTGAAAAATATTGTAATTTGCTCAGTGCAACAGACTGTATAAATCTTTGTGTTGATAAGGAGTTGGCTATGTGCCTTGACCTGGTTTTGGGAAAGGTGGATCTAGTGCGTTGTGCGTGGATCACCTGTCCAGTGCGAAGTTTGGCTCTCTAGATTTATGCACATGAGTAGATGAATGTAATAAGATTGAAGGATAATAAAGAAGATGAAGAAGTTGGTGGATGTAGCCCCACACTGGGGTGAACCACGTATATCCTGTGTCTTGATGTGCATTGTGCGATGTTGTTTATGTGTTTATATGCTTAGTTTTGTTGTTATAATGTATGATGAATGCATTTGATGTCATTTCTTAGTGTTTGATGGTATTAAATATAAATGAATGCTAGATCCAAGTTGATTCTATGTGCTAAGTGAACGGAAGTACTTGATCTTTATGGTTACTGTGTTGATCTGTAATAAGGGTGTGATCTGCGATGTGAATGAGATTCAAGAAATAATGCATGGTGTTGTATAAGTGTTATTTTAAGTGTTGTAATCACATATCTGTGTCCCAGCCTGGTTGTAGACACCTGATTCCTGCAACCCCCCCTACCTCTACCTCGGGTGAGACTTCATCTGCTTCGCAGGTGTCACTGAAAGGGTCGGTAGTTAGGGGTTTTTTGGTGCATTGTTGAAGAGTTGAACCCTGGGTCTACCCCTATTCCAACATTTCTCATGAAGCCAGTTGTCTCCAATGGCCTCCAATAGCTCATAGGCATGCCATTACTCAACACAGATCTCTGATCTGTCACTTCGAGGCATATTTTCTTCCAATTTAGTTCCTTCGGTGCACGCATCAGTTTTGTCTCAGAGATAGTAGTAGTTTTTAGTTGATTAATTCCATCATTTTATTAGATTAGATACAAGAGTGGTCTTCTATGTGTGATAAGAATCACTCTTGTTGATTAATTCCAGTTTCATAGTTAAGTTAATTTGTTTTACGAACAATTACCTAAATTCAAGTCTCAGTCCCCTAAGGACGGGAACCTCGACAACTATGTTAAATAGGGGGTCTTTGAATGTTTTGAGGGTCATATTTTTGGGGAAAGAACAGCACTAAATTAGACTGGTTAGACCTGTTATATGCATGGATTAAAGCTCTCTACCTGGTGAACATACTCTTGATGACAGTGTTTTGTTCAAATTTTCATGTGTTTTTATCTTATCTTGAATGCAGTTTTTTATTTGTGAAAAGTACATGTCATTTTCTTTCAGCTATTATGTAACTTGTTTTTATTGATATGCAACCTGTGAAAACAGCTAATGCTTGGTGAATATTTGTTTTTATCGCAACTTGAAGGAGTAATTGTGTCTTGATACACGTTTGATGTCTTGAAATGATATTTTAATTATTGAACTTCTTGCAACAGAGTATTCATGTAGTAGTTTGTTGTTTCCCTTTGTTTTCTATTATTTAATTGGTTTGTCATTAGTGTGCCACTAGCCAAGGAGGACCCTCATTCATATCATTTTTCCAACCCAACCTTGCTTTTGTCTTCATATAATCACCCTCTAACTAACCAACAAAAATTAAAAGAATCAACCATTCTAAATTGATAGGTGGCCTAGCTTTTCCCTTTAGCAGTCAGGTGCAGACCTTAGGACCAACAGGAGGATTCAGAGGTCAAGGAAGAGGAGGATTCAGCAGAGGAAAAGGACCGATTATATGTTATAATTGTAACCAACCTAGGCATTTGGCACAAGATTGTCAGAATCCTTGTACAACATGCACATACTATAGACAATTGGATCATGAGACAAAAGACTGTCCGCAGTTGATCGTGAATTGGCAAGAAAATAGGAACTAGAATGTTCAAATGATAGCAGTAGAAGAACGTGATGATAAACCAAGGGTAGTAGCAGTTGCGCATAGAGGAGCGAGAACAGGAGCTTATGCAACGGAACAAGGAATTCAGACTGACTAGTGGGTTAGGAAAGCAACAGAACCTCCTCCAACATTTGATCCTCAGAAAGGGAGAGACACGTATCAGCAAGCAAGGAAGGAATTATTAGAAACATAATGGGTAGTATCGACCTTGCAACCTATGTATGACAGGCCACCTATGTATGACATGTCTCCATCCTATGACCACTTGATGACAGAAAGGACTGTTGAGAACTAAAGTCCTCTAAAAAAATTCTTAAAGAGTTGTTTATAACTAATGAAGGATGAAGTTGCATTAAACACACTGTGTAGGATGATCGACTAGTGTGCGTAAGATAAAGAAGAACCCGGTGCACAACGAGCATTTAACCAGATACAATGCAATAAAAGGATGAACATAAAATTCTGACTTAACACATAGGTAGGAGACTATGGCATGGATAATATCATCTTGGATATGGGATCTGATGTGAATTCCATTCCAAAGAAGACATTGAAAATGATGGGTAAACCAAAGTTGATCTAGTCACCAATTCAATTGAGGCTAGAAAATCAGCACAATATTGTCCTGGTTGGAAGACTGACAGGGGTGAATGTTAACATCGATGGAGTGGGCATCACAACATATTTTGAAGTAATAGAGATAGTGGATGGTATTAAACCTTATCCATATTTTCTTGGACTCAATTGGGATTTTGATAACCAAACCATTATTGATTTGAAAAAGAGATAAATGATCTTTGAAGTAGCATACTTGAGAGTTACTTTTCCATTGGATCCCATATAAGGAAGACAAAATGTGGAAACAAAAAGGGAAAAATAACTTGATAACCTTTACAATATGACCATGCGGATGGATGACTATATTAATCCTACTGTTGAAAGTGTACTCAGTTGGCGAAGTATCAGTTCTTTCACATTGGATTCAAAATAATCCTTCCAGCATTAGTGACGAAGGTTACATGAAGTATCTATAAGTAGATGTGATCATATTACCCACACATTACGTTGGATTGGAATTGAGGTATGTGATCCCCTGAAGTATAATGGACTAACAAATGTAGATATTTTTGTAAGAGAATTTGAATTGCAGATACCATATCAATAGAGATTGCTAGCTCTAGATATTGCATTGAAAGTGACTCATGCAAGATGGTGGGTTGTGCATAAGGATAGAATATAGAAGTGGCAATAATTGAGAAGGTTGTTATAGGTCAAGTTCAAAATAGAAACTAAATATTATGCATAGAATTATATTGGGTTGAGTTTTCCTATAGATCATCTTACATAGTGCATTGCGACATGGAGCTCGGTACCTAAGCAGGAATGGATGCACTTGTCTGTACACACATTAGATACGATCTTGAAGAAATTGTACTTAGAACTAGAAGTATGCAAAGGAACAATAGATTGGGAAGACTTGACTCGCAACTTTAAGGTAACTTTCAAGTTTTAAGATAATACCCCTTCGGTAGACAAAGATCTGCAAATTATCAAGACCAAGATATTTACACCAGAAGATTCGGAGATACCAACATCCTTATGTAGTGCACCCAAATATTTTGCGATTGTTCAAAAGGTTTTGGAATTCTATAACATTTTAGGAGAAGACCAAGAAGATGAAGACACAAGAAACTTGAAAATACCAAAAACTGTAGGAGAGCACATAATAGAAGGTCTTGAACTTGAATATGTCAAGTATGCAAATCCGTTGAGAATGCACAAAGAGAATATTGGTAGAAAGAATAATCCCATGTTCGCAAACATTGGAGATTACTGGAATGAAGAAATGTTGGCACAGGGGAAGACCCAAGGTTCACTCCAAGAGTGCACCAACAAGCCCTAGCTACTGGCCCTTTTGGCAACACCTACAAAGCATATGTAGTCTCACCCGAAGCAGCTAAGAGGGGTGTTGCAAGACAGAGATGTCTACAACCAGGGAAATATCAAGTGGAACTAATACAACAATAATGCAGCATTCATATATCTCTTATCAGCTATATCTACTTTGCACGGCTATAAATCTGATCTAACACAATAATGCAAATAATAGTATAAAAATGATAGAGATCCAGGCATCAATCACACATATGACACAAAATATACGTGGTCCACCCTCTCTCTAGGGATACGTCCACAGAACTGTTCTTATGATATATTAAGAAAAATCTTACAGTTCTGATCTTCACTCTTAGTTAGCAGATCTTCTCTCTTCTTCTCTGTGTCTCCCACCTTAATGCGCACCCAGCTACAAGACTTGATCTTCGCACCCAGCTGAAGATCTTACAATACCAGAAATCTCTCACTCTCAGCACTCCTCTCTCTCATAGTACAATGATCTCTCAACCAACAATAATCAATACCAATACCCAACACTAGTACCGACCCGACCTAGGTCCTCTCTACCTCTATTTATACATTATAGTCCCTCACCGATAGCCTTAGGTCGAAACCTAGGTGTCAAAACCCTAATTACCCAAAACCCTAGGTCAACTTGACCTGCCTTTTCAGGGCTTCGCCAGCCTGTCTTTCCTCCCTTATCACACGGTGCTCCAAAGAATCCAATGGTGGCTTTCTCTACTTGTTGAGTTGTTCTCAATCCATCTTCCTTGTTGATCTGTCATCCTCGATCTCCTCATCCAACGGCTTGCTTTTTCATACTTCACTCCAGCTTTTCTGCTCTTTTTCTTACTTCAACCCAGTGACAGTCACTATGTCTCCCATGCAGTTCGTGTTTGACCTTTTCTTCCTCTATCTTTGCTTCCTTCCATAACCAAGGGCCAACAAGAAACAGTCGAGAAGATTGTTGATTTATTGTGCGGATACCAGGACCTTTTTTCGACTACATTCTCAGATATGAAAGGGATTGTTGGGGATCTAGGGGACATGAATATTCCTTTGAAGTCGAATGTCAATCCAGTGAAACAAAKACCGTATCAATTGAACAATGACTAAGAAAATTTTACGCGTAGGAATTTGGTGGCCCACCCTTCATAAGGATGTTGAGGAGTTCCATCAGACTTGTGATGYCTATCAGTGAGTTGGGAAGCCATCCATGAGAGACAAGATGCATTTAGCACAATAAGTTACATTGCAGGATTTTGATAAATGGGAAGTTGATTTCATTGGACCAATCAACCCACCAGCAAAAAGATCAAGAGMAAGATATATAATCACTATGAAAGATTATTTGACCCGGTGGGTTGAATAAGAACCTGTCAAAGATTGCAGCGTTGATATTGTTGTGCGGTTTCTCTTTGAGAATGTTGTTACGAGGTTTGGATATCTGAGAATCCTTATGAGTGATCAAGAAACGCATTTCTTGAATGGAACAATTGCTTCTTTGACGAAATAATTGCATATTCGTCATCAGAAGAGCTCACCTTATCATGCTCGGGAAAACAGAATAGTGGAAGCATTTAACAATATCCTGGAGCATGTGTTAATGAAGATATGTAATATAAATAGAGATTATTTGGATTTGAGGATTCTTGCAGTACTATGTCCATTTCGGACTTCATGTAATAATATGACGAGACATACACCATTTCGTTTAGCATATGGTCATGAAACAGTTATGCCCATGGAATTCATTATGTTGAGTCTGTGCATTGTCGCTCTGACATAGCTTACAGATTCTTGCACAGTAGAGAAAAGACTGTTGATGGGTATTCTATATGCACTAAATCCCTCAATTAAATTGTCAACCCGGGGTAAGTAAACTTAGAGTTGTAGAACTATATGTGCCAAGGCAGAAAATCTAGAGGAAGTATAGTCTAACTAAGGATATGGTCTATCTGAGGGCTAATCTACTTAATAAAATACTATCAATGAGAAAACCCTATCAAGGAACTTGAACTATTTACCCTAAGCAACTTTTAGAAAATGGATCGATGGATTGTTCCTAAAGAAGCAAATGAAAACCCTACTTTGAACAAGTTAACTTAATCAATATAATGAGAAAAAGCAAGTCAACTATTTAATCTATTCAAATTTAATGAGCATTCACAACATAAAATTAATGTAATCAATCTATTCAAATTAATGAGCAGTAGTAAGTAAGCAAGCAAACAAGCAAACAACTAACTTATTAAAACTTATGTAGCAAGTAAACTAATCAAAACTAATCAACAGGTAACTAATCAAAACTATTCCGCAAGTGAACTATATTCTTAAGATAAAATTCATAATTACTTCTAATCTTCAAAGGGAAATCTTAACCTATTTAATTAAAAGCATCATGACGGTATTCAATGATTAATCAACAACTATTCTTGATCTACAATAACAGAAAACTTCAAATATGATGATTATGTCGTCGGTGTCTTATGACATCACGATGTCATCTAACGATTAGTGATAGCTCAAGAGGAATAGTTTCAATATTAACTTCTATGGAGAAATGAAAAGTATGAATCAAACAATCTAACGAGAGCTTAGCCATCATAGAAGAAGTATCAACTATCCTGAAAAATACATGTGATCTCTCAATTTATCCATTAATCATCAATAATAAGAAAACACTATTCTACTTAATTCAAAAGCACTCTTATGTTATTTAAGAAAATTCATACGATTAGAAACTCATTACTAAAATCTTAACTCAAACTCAAACTTCAAATTAAAATTGCAATTTAAATCTAGAATGGAAATTTCATAAACTAAACTAAGCTAATCCTATTATTAAAAACTCCAATTGCAAATTGAAATGCTTATAAAACCATAATTCAAATTCTACTTCTACCTTAACATACTACAGAAAAATTCATAAGCAAACTAGATTCAGGAAAGCATGACTAAACTGGGAATCAAATTAACAAAACTCATAACTAATAATCCATTGAAACTTTTCCAAAGCAATTATGTACTCTGTTTTAAATTAATACTTTGTTTTAGCTATTCTATTTCAGCCTACAAGAATTCAATTTAGCATTTAACACACAACAAGGTTAGAAGCTTGCAAGTTATTTTCTAACAATTAAAATACACAGCATATTAACAACTATCTCAAGCAACCTGCAAAAAGGAAATTCAAACAATTAATTGATGAACAGCAAACACACAGTATGTAAAATGATAAAAACACATATAATAGAAAATGAAGGAAATGGAAATTGCACAACTGAAATATACAAGCTATCTATCTAAGAATTCACCTAGACCACTGGTGGTCCCCCCAGCAGGTTGTGGCTACTCCTCAACAGCAAATCGTGAGCTAAATCAACATGGTTCTGGTCATTAAATAAAAAAACGTAGTCTAGACAAGTTTATGGAAATGTATGAGTTTACAGAGCAAAACAATTCTAACAATCCTTGACACTTTGTCTAACCACTATTGTGGTATTTATAATAGTTACAATTCGAGAGGTCGACCACTAGATGGATCAACCTCCTCTAAAAATGGTGAATCTCATTAAATACGCTATAACTGCCTTTGGCTTCTAGAAACTGAACGAGCCACTCAATGCTCAGCATAACTGCTTGATCTGAAATGTCAAGAGCTCAGTATTTGGAGGCCATGAGGGTGAACAAAACCCATGTCATCGATTTGCCCAGCACAGCCCGTCAATATAACAACTACCAACTTGCCCACACTCTTAGTGTTGGATGCAGTGCCGGACGTAGTGTCGAATGAAGTACCAGATGGAGTATCGGACAAGCTACTGGATGGAAAAATGCCTTGCGAATTTTCCCTGTGACACATAGATCACGCATTAGCTTCTCATAATCATTAAATTGAACTGAATTAAATTGAAAACCATCACAAAACATCAATTTTCACATACCTAGTATAACTATGATGAATTGATATAAAAATCCTTCAAAACTTCTTCAAAATGGTTAAATACACATATAATACTGGTACAAAAAGGATTCAATCATCATCATAAAACAACCAAATCATGAGCCCAACATTACCCCCACACCTAAGATTTTGCAGGTCCCACTGCAAACAAAAATGAATTGCCCAATATGACTAAACTTGCTAAGCAGGGGATGGATTAGCTTTAGAAGCTTCTTTCCCTGAAGACTTTGTCTTGGCCCTCTTGCGATGTTTCAATTGTGCACGGAGGCTACAATTGTCATTGGTCATTTGGTCAACCAATGTTTGGAGGGAATTCACCTTTGCTTCTAGTATTGCATTTTCATGGTGGAGATGTCTATCCATGGTATTCCTCTCTTCCAATTGTTGTAGGAACTGAACATTTTCCTATTGTAACTTTTCAATGGTTGGAGTATGATCAGATATCTCAGAGGAGGGCTTTGATCCCTTGAAGGATGTAGAGATTCTATCAGTTTTGGGATCTGGTATAGGCATCTGTGAGGTAGGAGTAAAAGGGGGTTTATGAGGGGAAATAGGTTCAGATTTTATCTCTCTATTAGGCTCCAATTCTTCTATAGACACTTCCCTGAGTATTTTAAGGGGGATTTCGAGATTAGAAGATACTTGGATAGGATCTAAAGTGCTTGGGGGTTTTTCATAAGGTTTTCCTCTTGTATTTCAGACACTTTTTCGAAAATATCCTCTCTTGAATCGATTAGTTCATCTCCTATTTGTGGGGACTATAGGGAAATCTTGTTGAATTACCTCTTGTAAATTTTTGGGTGCAGGATCAATAGATGTTGAGGGCATTGGAGGGTTATCAATAGGATTCTTAGTCTTCTTGCCTGATGAGGTTGCAAGGGTATCAACAAGTTTCTTGTTCTTTTGTTTCGGTAAATGGATAGCTTGAGTAGGAGGGTTTGGAGTCTTTGGAGAATGGGGTTTGGATGGAGTAACAATCCCTAGATCAAGTGTTATCTTGTTGGTCTTGACTGTAAGATGGGGGTTTGAAAATTGATAAATGAACTCATCCCATGTCTTCCCCTATTTTTCCAACTCGGCTATAACAAGCAATTTGATGAGGTTGTGGTGGAATAGGATGTTATGGGGATTGGCCACGTTCTTTTGTACTTGGGAATACATCTTGTCAATACTTTTTAAGAAGTAAAAAGGGAAATTCAATGGCTTATTGAATTGAAAATGAGCTAATAATCGAAAATGGTAGGCTTTAAAAATAGAATATCTACCTTTGCAAGTGATGACTATGGTGATGACTATCAGAGGGTTAATTATCTCATCCTTAATCCACTCCTTGGAGTATCCCTTAGCTCCAGAGACATTATGAAACTCAGGTTTAAAGACCCTGTTGTAGCTCGCTCGTGGAAACTAGTGGTGTTTGAACCAGTGGTCTCCAACCCTTGGAATATTTGTGGCTGAGTCAATTGATTCCTTGGAGACCAAGAAGGTCAGATATCCCACGCGTGCCATCCTTCCATCGAATCCGAGGGAGAATTGTAGAAAAACACCATCATCGTGGCCCTACAGATGGGCCAAGAATGGTCCCCACCGTGCACGAAGGAATACCTCCCTACACTGTGTGAACTCAGGGATAGAAAAGAGGTCGGCATAGGAGGATGGCTCATATAATTTGGGCATGGTGGCAGTGCGGAGAATGAACAAAGGGAGGAATTTGACAGAGGGCGAGCATAATTAGGATAAGCACGATTAAGCAGAGGGAGAATGCAATTGAGCAGAGGATGGGTGTAATGCATAAATGGGATAACAATTTGAGTGATCCCTCCATTTTTGAATGTGCCCAAGGTGGAAATGGTTTAATTCATTGATGAATTCATCACATACAAGCTGCCATGTGTGAGTGTGAGTGCATCGATTTTGAATTCGAAGATTATCTTTTGGGAGGCAATCGTAATGATGAATGAGTTAGATCAATGGAGAAGTCTTCGACTTGGACATTTGATCATAATAATGTTTAAGAATTGTATCATTTAATTTTCAATTGAAATTTAACTAACTCATCATACAAATGAATAGCCAAATAAATTCAAAAGATTCATGGTTACCTGAAATCGTGGTCATTTACTGTGTGTATACACCTCGTCTGATCCTTCATATGGTGCGTCATACGGTCGTTCATATGGCACCTCATATGGTCTTTCAAGTGGAACCTCATATGGCACTCCATATGGTATTCCTATGCGAAATGAAATTGTTTCATCCTGTAATGGATGTTTTATTCATAACATTCAGTCTTAAAACACTTTTGACAGTCACAGTGAACAGGAGCAGAGACAGGAGAAGAGTGTTCCATTATTACTTGTTTTTCCATCATGCTCACACAATTTGTTCCTCTATATCGCATATTATAAGGCATGTAATCACAAATATGTAATGAATAGTCTGTAAAGAAAAACCAGTTAAGTGGTTTGTCAAAGAAATGTATAGTAGTTTATAACACACAGGCAATATTTAGCATTTCAAAATAAAATAATTGTTGAGATAATAGCATGTATCATGAAAACAACAGAATTTATTTTTTTTAATTTCCACTTCTTCCTCTCATGGATTATAGATAGGCAGTGTTTCATTTCTCAGCTCATGAAACCCCTCCCCCACTCCTAAGTATTGTGACACCTCACAATCAAAAATATAGGAAACCATCCAATTCTCCCAATAGCCAAATATTTACAGCTTGTTAAGTGTAGAGATAAATTTCACATATTGGTCTGACAAGACGGTTAGAAAATGGACCCACCTATGGGATAAAATATCCTACATATAGATAAGAAGAGGTAGGCGAGAGAGTTTCAAGATAGTCTCAAAGTTAGTTCCCAATGGAAGATTTATGGAGTTCATTAACCTTAGCTTAACCATACATACTTCGTCTCATCTTTGTCTACAAGTAATGTCATACATCGGGACAATTTTAAGATTTAGGAATTGCTTATTTTTTTTCAGATTATCATCCTTGCTAGGTAGAATGTCCCACTACCAGCAAGCATGTTCAGTACTCCGACGGGTTTACCTAGTCATACCATAGGCCGGTACCCATTGCCAGTAGACCTGTTCAATATCCTGGCGGGTTAGCCTCTTACACCCTCAGAGACTGGCCCTTCATATTTTAATATTTTAATATAATATTTCTTTGTGCAAGATGATGGGAGGACAGCTCTGAAAATAACTTTTTTCTGTTTTGTTTCTTTTAATTGGGATGGTATTTATGGTAGAGGATGAATTTCCTTTATATATTCCTCATATATTGTCTTGATGTAAGGAGTACTTAAGAAGACATGGCCTATCTAAAGATATGATATAATCAATCATTTTTAGTGTATAGAGGATGGTACCATTGGGAAAGAACAGAAAGGTATCTTTAGGCTCAACTCACTTTCTTCTCTCTCTTTTTTTAAGTTATTGTGATTTTTCCATGGCTAACCTCTAATTAGACCTCCTTGTTACTCTTTAATAAAGATACTTTACTCACTTACTTAGGGTTCTTGGAAAAATTGTATGAGTAACCTCTAATTTTGATGGTTACGGTATCACTTCCTTATATCTAGTGGTGAAGGTTTAAGAGAAACTGCCATTTAAGATGCCTTGAGAAAAAGAAGATGGAAATGTTTGCAAAAAATGTGGCTAATTACAGCAAGTCATTATTCAATTGATGCATAGTATACAGCAAGGTTCAAATATAGCAATATTTTGAAGAAAAATCCTTCCTTTATATCTCCTTGAAACTGTCTACTCCTAGTGAAATAAATACCTACAAAAATCTCTAGAATTGTCTAGAAACAATCAAAATTATTACATATGTACAGTCAAAAATTCAGAAAAACATTCAAGAACTAGGGAGAACTTCCCCATCTACTAAGGCCATTTCCTTGTTAGTTAACATGACCTATAGAAAATCTTATTTGGAAGTGGGTCTGTGATAAAGTTTGAGTCGGTGTCCATTTACTACAAAGGAGACTTGTCCATCGTAAATTGTTTTGATTTTCACAGCCCCATTGTCATACATGGTGAATACCTCGTAAGGACCCAACCATCGAGTGGTAATTTTGCCTTTGAAAGTTTTAAATTAGGAGTCAAACAACAAAGCCCAATCACCAGGTTGGAAGTGTTTCTTCTTAATAAACGTGTCATGCCACTTGCTCCTCTGGTTTTGGACTAATATTGTTCGTTGGATAGAATCTTGCCTGATCTCATCCAACTCATTTAATTGTAGGGATCATTGTTTCTGAGTCTCATCTAAGTTTAATCCCAATTATGTGGCAATACAGAAGGTCCTTACCTGGAATTCTATTGGTAGAATCACTTGTTTCCCATATACTATCTCATAAGGGGTGTGCCCAGTGGTGTTTCTCCAAGTGGTCTGGTATGCCCACAAAGCCTCTGGAAGCCTATCAGCCCAATATTGATGATGCAATTGAACATTCTTGGTTAATATAGCTTCCAGAACTTTGTTTGTGGACTCTACCTGACCATTATCTTGTGGGTGGTATGGAGAAGACTTGTAGTGCTTAATCCCATATTTCTCTGTTAGTTATTTCATCAGCTTGGAAGTGAATTGAGTGCCTTGGTCTGTAACAATTTCATGAGGAACACCGAAGCAGGTAAAGATGTCTTCATAAATGAATTCAACAACGGATTTTTTTGTAGCCATGAATAGGTCTTTTGCCTCTACCCACTTGGTGACATAATCTGTACAAACCAACATATAATTTTTCTTACGAGAAATGGGTGAAATTGGTCCTACAAAGTCAAGGGCCCATTTCTCGAAAGGTTCTATCATAACTTGGGCACGCAAGGGAATTTTGTCAACTGACATGGGTCTTCCTATCCTTTGACAACTATTGCAACTCCTCACATACTTGGCAGCATCCTTGAAAACACTAGGCCAATAGTAACATGAATGTAACACCTTATATGTTGTATGTTTGTCAGAAAAATGGCCACCACATGGTCCATGACAACTTCGTAGTATTTTTGGTATCTCGTCTTCTCGAACACATCTACGAATGATAAAGTCTGGACCAGTACAAAAAAGGTCATGACCAACCCAAGAGTAATTGGCACTTTGGGTAATAATTATACGCTTTTCATTAGGTGACAAATGAGATGGTAACTTCCTAGTAGCCAAATAGTTTTCCATATCCGCAAACCACAGGGTATTTACAAAGAGGGAAAAAAAGTGCTCATCTGGGAAACTATCATCAACTAAAATATCATCATCCTCATTTTTTATGCGTGAAATAAAATTATCTACCAAATTCTCCTTTCCTTGTCGGTCAAGAACGGTGATATTAAACTCGTGCAATAGCAGGAGCCACCTAGTCACTCGGCCATTAGTTATGGGTTTATTCGTGAGAAATCTGATGGCAGAGTGATCTGTATGTACAAATACTTTGTAACCTGTGATGTAGTGGCGAAACTTATTGATAGCATGAACTAATGCCAAGAATTCTTTCTCAGTAACTGTATAGTTTAACTTGTCAGGGGACAAGTTCTTGCTCACAAAATAAATGGCATATTATTGTTGGTCTTCTTTCATCCCTAATACCCCTCCTATTGCAGTTTCGAAGGCATCAGTGGATATGTGAAATGGGAGATCCCAAATGGGTCCCCTAATAACTGGTGCCACAGACAGCTT
Source organism: Picea engelmannii (assembly GCA_009831015.1). Lineage (NCBI taxonomy): Eukaryota > Viridiplantae > Streptophyta > Pinopsida > Pinales > Pinaceae > Picea > Picea engelmannii. The sequence continues at coordinate 246,450 of ML778812.1, forward strand.
AGATTTCAGGGTTTCAAAGGCAGTTTGACACTGCTCAGTCCAAATAAAATCGACATCCTTTATTAACAATCCAAACATGGGTGCAACAATCTTTGTGAAATAAACCGTCGGTAGTATTCGACATGTCCAAGAAATCTTCTCAACTCTTTTTGAGTCTTGAGGGGTGGAAGTCTGACGATGACCTCAATCTTTGTAGGATCAACTTGAATCCCTTCAGATGAAACGTGATGTCCTAGAACCACTCCTTCAGTCAACAACATTTTACATTTTTCATGACTTAAAGACAGGTTCATTTCTTGGCATCTGATAAGGACTTTTTCTAAATTATCTAGGGCTTCCTGGTAAGTATATCCATATACTATGAATTCATCCATGTATACCTCCACACAATCATGAATAATATCAGCAAATATCCCTAGTACTTCTCATTGAAATCTGGCAAGAGCATTACATAATTCAAATGGTAAGACCCTATAGGCATAGGTTCCCCAAGGACAAGTAAAGGTAGTCTTGTCCTGATCCTTGGGTGCTATGAGAATTTGATTGTACCTACTATATCCATCTAAAAAGGAGAAATATTTCTTTCTAGACAGAGTATCCAAGACTTGGTCAATGAAAGTAAGAGGAAAATAATCCTTCAGAGTGGCCTTGTTAATTTCCCGAAAATCAACACAAATCCTCCATTTCCTGGACACTTTATTTGGAACCACTACAAGCGGGGATACCCACTTACTATCGGAGATGGGATAAATAAATCTAACATTTAATAACCTTTATATCTCCTCTTTTACTATATCTTTGAGTGTTGGGTTCATCCTTCTTTGGAGTTTCCTAATAGTTGTCATTTCCCCTTGGGCATATATGTGATGAATACATGTTTCATGGTGTATACCCTTCATGTCAGTGTATTCCCAGGCAAATTCCCCTGATTGTTCGTTAAGGATACTTACTAATTGTTTTTGTTGGTCTGCATCTAGCACGAAGTTTATATGTAGAAATTTTCCTGGACTAATCTCATAGGGCATGGTATAAGATGTGGTAGACTCATCTATCTCAAATATGAAAGATGTCGAAGACAAAATCAATGGGTCCAATTGTTCCTAAAATTCTTCCCCAAACATGTACTCAAATTGGGGGAAATATTTTGGAAAATCAACACACTTGATAGCAGAAATAAACTAGTTTAGCACATTTTCCATTGTGTGCTCCTGAAGTGCCCAAGAATGATCACTTGGAAACACGGGTTCTTCCCAGTCCTCATTCTTGTATGTAAATTCAAGCCACCATAGATTCTCCATGATAGGTTGAGTTGAAGGATATATGGTGAGCTTCTAGATAGAGATTCCATTTGAGATGGTCATTTTTCCCTCTCTACAGCCAATAAATGCATTGGTTGTGGCTAACCAAGGTCTTCCCAAAATAACAGGATGGCCTTTGGTAGGATCCTTTGAGTGGATGACAAGAAATTCTACTGGGTACTCCCATGAAGCTAAATTAACTATGATATCATCCAAAATTCCTTTAGGTATGACCCTAGTCTTATCTGCTAATTCCAAAATGGTTGGGGTAGGTCTAAGAAGAGGTTTTTTTAACTATAATTCCTCCAAGGTAGTAACACTCATAACATCAATGGTTTCCCCTAGGTATATGAGAGTGTTCCCAATGGAAACATCATTAATGGTTATGGTCACTACAGGGTTTCATGGGTTCCCATATTTTGCTACCTTAGGCTGCTATGATATGTACTCAGAAAGTTATCCTATCAAATGTATTGTTGGAGGATCTTTCTGATTCCTCCTGGGCTTCTTAATACACAATTATTTGACCACCTTATTGTATATTGGAATATCTTTAATGGCTTGTAGCAAAGGAATCTTGACACAAATATTCTTCAATTCATTCAAGATGTCAAATTCCGGTCAGGTGGTAGATTTCTCGATTACTAATATTTCTAGATAAGGAGGGGCCTTCGTAATTTGTGAAGGTTAATTTAGGGGAATATTGGGTTCTTGGTCCTTAGGAATAATAACAACTTCCCACCTAGTGTCATCTGTGGGTTGTTTGGGGGTATCTTCTTGTGTGGGGGTTTCCTCTTCTTCTTCTTCCTGGATGACTACTGAAGGTCTCTTCCTGTCAAGAACTTTTCCCGACCTCAGATAAATCTCCTGCAATGGAACGGGAGAAATAACATATGTTGGGAAGGCCTACATCTCAACATTATGAAGATGTTGAGTGGACTTATTATTGGTATTGGGCACCGGTTGTGCCAGTAATAATGTTGGTCTTGGGGATATTGCATTCTGATATTGTTGTGGTTGTTGTTGTGGAATAGGAGGTAAAGGTCGTGGAACAAAACCTGGCAGAAGTTGCAGGATGTTTGGTGGAAACTGAAGATAAGGATAGTTGGGCATAGGGACAAGTGGATCTTGAGGGTTTCCTTGGTTATGCCCTCCTCTCCATCCTTGAATCCAAGGATGGTGATACTGTGTAGACCAGTTTTTCCAACTTGGTGAGTTCCACTGTTGTGGTTGTTGATAATAGGGTGGAACTTGGGGTTGTAGATCTGGGTATGTAGGTTGATTCCTAGGCTGCCATGGCCTCCTAGGTGCATAAGAGGACTCCCTAGGATCCCCACTTCTATATATGGCTAACAAACCACGCAATGATGGACATTTTTCAGTTGAGTGGTCTTCTGTGCAGAAGCCACAAACTAAAATGTTATCTAATGGGCATTCCCTTGAGGAATGCTTCCTCCTACATATTGGGCAAAATGTGTTCATTGTTTCATTTTCCTCCTCCTGTTTCTTTTTAATCTTTAGGGTGTCCAACTAGGAACCTATTGTGCTTAAGACATATTTCTTGAAGTTCTCTAAAATATTCCCTATCTCTACTCTTGTGATACCACCTGAACTAACTGGTTTTAAGTTTCTACTATAAGGATCCCAAACATTCTTTCATGTTTTATCTCTACTCCTCGAGTAATTCTTACACATTTCACAGATTTCGGAAAATGGTTTATGGGATATGTCACCTGATTCCATCAAGTTAAGTATCTCCAGGTATTCCTCTGAAATCCCTTTAAGGAAAAGAGCCCTAACTGCATCATCTGGAAGGTAATGGTATTTTGATTTCTGTGAGATATACGCAAACCGTTTCATATAATCCTCGAGATTCTCATCCTCTAACTGTTGGATTTTGAAAATACTGTTACGGGAATCCTTGGATTTGCAGTAATCTTGGTACTTCTTAAGAAATATATCTTTCATGGCTTCCCCAGACCTAATACTGGACTCTCCCAACCCCATGAACCATCTTAGTGCAGATTTCTTGAGGGTGGAATGAAAGAGTTTTAGTTTCTGGGCATCTTGTAAGTAGTTGTAGCTCCTACACAAGATGTTGAACTCAAATAGGAAGGTATATGGGTCTTCAATTCTCTTACCGTAAAAGGTGGGCAGTGTCGAGAGGGGAATGTTTTTCATATTGACATTTTGTGTGGTGTCCAAAATTGGAAACTCGAAGGTGGTTTCGGTTTGATTTCCAACTTCTTCTCCCTCCTCGTGTCTTACATTATTGTGATCCTCTTGATCATCCATACTGGTTTGGTTTCCTAAAAGAGAGTACCGAGGTGGTTTTATCCTTGAAGAGAACAAAGAACCCAAAGGTTCTTGTCTAAGAAAGGTATCCCTCTGATGGGAAGGTCTTCCTACTGCTTGGATGTCTGGGACTCTACTCGAGCCGGTTGAGATTATTGGTGCCAAAGTTTTTGTCTCAATTTGAGAAACAATTATATCGGCTAAACTACCAAACAAAGTATTCACCTGTTTAGGGTCTATGATGTCTACAAAGTTGGGATCTCATGATGGGGGTAGGAAAAAAAAAATTGTGTTGGTTGGTTCTACGAAAGGCTCGAGTGGTCTTACCTCATGTCTGTTAATGATGCTTCAATTTTTTGTTCTATAGTGCTCCCTGTTTTAGTCTTTTTAGAGACTGCTTTAGCTCTTTGGGTTGAGATAGCTCATGTTTTTCGGTATCAGTCTGCGGAGTTTATGAGTGGAACGTTCCTTCCCCTGAAAAGGTTGGAAGTAACCTTGATTGAAAGGTTTGATTTGGTTTTAATGTATCTCCCCTTTGGGTCCCTAGGTCTGTTCATTAAAGCAAACAAAAAAGAAAAAATACCATTGGGTTTGGAGGAACCTGTTATAACAGATGTGCAGGTTCTTACCTCTCGTCTTAAATTTCCCCCACCACCAAACTAATTCTAGGGTTTATAAATGATATATCTCCTAATTATTTCCTACCTTGAGACAACTCCTCAGCAACGACACCAAAAATGATGTTTACTCTATATGCACTAAATCCCTCAATTAAATTGTCAACCCAGGGTAAGTAAAATTAGAGTTGTAGCACTATATGTGGCAAGGCAGAAAAGCTATAGAAGTATAGTATAACTAAGGATATGGTCTATCTGAGGGATAATCTACTTAATCAAAGACTATCAATGAGAAAATCCTATCAAGGAACTTAAGCTATTTACCCTAAGCAACTTTTAAACAATGGATCGATGGATTGTTCCTAAAGAAGAAAATGAAAACCCTACTTTAAACAAGTTAACTTAATCAATATAATGAGTAAAAGCAGGTCATCTATTTAATATATTCAACTTCAATGAGCATTAGCAACAGAAAATTAATTTAATCAATCTATTCAAATTAATGAGCAGTAGTAAGTAAGAAAGTAAACAAGCAAACAACTAACCTATTAAAACTTATGCAGCAAGTAAACTAATCAAAACTACTCAACAACTAACTAATCAAAACTATTCAACAAGTGAACTCTATTCTTAATATAAAACTCATAATTACTTCTAATCTTCAAAGGGAAATCTTAACCTATTTAATTAGAAGCATCATGACAGTATTCAATGATTAATCAACAACTATTCTTGATCTACAATAACAGAAAACTTCAAATATGATGATTATGTCGTTGGTGTCTTATGACATCACTATGGCATCTAACGATTAGTGATAGCTCAAGAGGAATAATTTCAATATTAACTTCTATGGAGAAGTGAAAAGTATGAATCAAACAATCTAACGAGAGCTTAGCCATCATAAAAGAAATATCAACTATCCTGAAAAATCCATGTGATCTCTCAATTTATGCATTAACAATCAATAATAAGAAAACACTATTCTACTTAATTCAAAAGAACTCTTATGTTATTTAAGAAAATTCATATGATTAGAAACTCATAACTAAGAGCTTAACTCAAACTCAAACTTCTAATTAAAATTGCAATTTAAATCTAGAACGAAAATTTCATAAACTAAACTAAGTTAATCCTAGTATTAAAAACTCCAATTGCAAATTGAAATGCTTATAAAAACATGATTCAAAATATACTTCTACCTTAACATACTACAGAAAAATTGATAAGAAAACTAGATTTAGAAAAGCATGACTAAACTGGGAATCAAATTAACAAAACTCACAACTACTAGTCCATCGAGACTTTGCCAAATAAATTATGTACTATGTTTTAAATTAATGCTTTGTTTTAGCTATTCTATTTCAGCCTACATGAATTCAATTTATCATTTAACACACAACAAGGTTAGAAGCTTGCAAGCTATTTTCTAATGATTAAAAGACACAGCTTATTAACAACTATCTCAAGCAACCTGCAAAAAGGAAATTCAAACAATTAATTGATGAACAACAAACACACAGTATGTAAAATGACAAAAACACATATAACAGAAAATGAAGGAAATGGCAATTGCACAACTGAAATATACAAGCTATCTATATAAGCATTCACCCATACCACTGGTGGGGCCCCCAGCAGGTCATGGCTACTCCTCAACAACAAATCATGAGCTAAATCAACACGGTTTTGGTCATAAAATAAAAAATGCAGTCTAGCACAAGTTTATGGAAATGTATGAGTTTACACAGCAAACAAATTCTAACAATCCTTGACACTTTGTCGTACCACTAATGTGGTATTTATAATAGTTACAATTCGAGAGGTCGGCCACTAGAAGGGTCGACCTCCTCTAAAAATGGAGAATTTCATTAAATATGCTATAACTGCCTTTGGCTTCTAGAAACTAAACGAGCCACTCAACACTCGGCATAATTGCTTCATCTGAGATGTCAAGAGCTCAGTAGTTGGAGGCCACGAGGGTGAACAAAACCCATGCCGTTGATTCTCCCAGCACAGCTCACCAATATAACAACTGCCAACTCACCCATGCTTTTAGTGTTGGATGAAGTGTCGGGCGTAGTGTCGGATGAAGTACAAGACGCAGTGTCGGATGGAGTATTGGACGAGCTACTGGATGGAAAAACACCTTGCAAATTTTCCCTGTGACACACAGATCTCACATTAGCTTCTCATAATCATTAAATCGAACTGAATTAAACTTAAAATCATCAAAAAACATCGATTTGCACATACATGGTATAGCTATGAGGAATTGATATAAAAATCCTTCAAAACTTATTCAAAATGGTTAAATACACATATAATACTGGTACAAAAAGGATTCAATCATCATCATAAAACAACCAAATCACGATCCCAACAAATGTCATAGTTAGTGGAACTAGAGGAAGACCACTTTGTTTCAGGATTTCATCAGCAAGTTCATAAAGCGCACGAAAAGGCATAGCTTGAAAGACATATTAAACAAAATAAGTTCCAGATGGGAGACTTGGTTTTTCTCTATGAAAAAAAAATTACAGCACCCTGGAAAGTTCCAAATGTATTGGTTGGGTCCGTATGTGATAAGATTTGTGATAGAAGCAGGTGTTTTTCAGCTAGATAAATTGAATGGGGAAAGCATGAAAGGGCTCGCAAACTATAGTTGGTTGAAACTGTATAGGGACAGATGTTGTTTTGTGCACTAACTTGATTTCACAGTATGTGTACCATAGTATTTGTATTATATTATACTATAGATAAAATGAAAAAGAAAAGAAAAAGAAATAAAATTTCTTGAGGCAAGACACAATAAACAATTGAGAGATAAAGTTTTAAATCGAGAATTGTTCAAAGATTCAAATATGAGTAAGAAAATGTCGTGGAAAGGAGAATTGAAGAACCAGGATATAGACCTATGCAGAGGACGGGAAAATTATTAAAGAGAAAACATCATGGCAAGATGGTGGGAATGCGTAATCATAAATGAAAAGTGGCGACAAATATCTTGACGGGATGGAAAATCTAGACCATGATCCGTTGAAATATATGAATTTAATACAGAATATGGAAGGAATTGAATGTGAATACAATTGGATGGGATTGAGAATTTTGGGCGCGAAGATGAATATAACAACTAGAAATAGCCTATAAAAGCACAACAGGGGGTGATGAGTAATGGTTATTGTTGCTTAACATTTGCAGAGAACAAAGAGCCAAAGAAAATTCAGAGCTTACAACACTAGTATTAGCACTATTGAATCTTCAACATCCTTTCAAGATCAATACAGATGCCAGCGGATACGCCATGGGTGCAGTATTGATGCAATATCGTAAGCCTATTTGTGACCACTCTAAAAATTTTAACCAAGTTGTTGTTAACTATCCTACATATGATAAAGATTTGTATGCATTAGTTCAAAGCGTAAAGAAATGGAAGCACTACTTGTTAGGGAAGGAAACAATCATACATACAAATCATCAACCCTTACAGTATCTCCAAGAACAAACCAAGCTACAACAATCTCAACATTAAAGATGAATGGGTTTTCTTCAAAAATTTCATTTGGTAATCAAATATAAAAAGGGTACAAGTAACAAGGTAGTTGATATGCTTTCTAGACCTCCTATTGTTGCTTCTATTATTTTGAAGAATGCTTCTTTATCTCATGATATCTATGTGGAACAATATGACATTGATGAATATTTTAAAGAAGTATATGAGACGCTAACCCATGGTGCACAAGTAGAGAACTAGTGTTTATAGGGAAAACTACTCTACCATCTTGGAAAGCTATGTATTCCTACAAGTGAACAAGTCCATGTAATATGAGAAGCTAACACTTGTCTTGTATCTAGGATCATCTACAGAGGTTTTGTTATTGGCCTCAGATGAAAGCAATTGTAACTAAATATGTAAAGGGGTGTGTGGTGTGTTCTACTTGTAAGCCCACTAATAGAAAATGGGGGCTATACTCACCACTTCTTGTTCCATCCCATCCATGGGAAAGTATCTCCATGGATTTTGTAGGGGGTTTATCAATGTCAAAAAGGGGTCGTGACTATTTGTATGTTGTAGTGGATACATTCAACAATATGTGTACCTTAATGCCATGTAAAAAGAAGAACACTACTGAGCAGACTACTATCTATTTTTCTCAGTATGTTTGGGTTCACTTTGGGTTACCCACATCCATTATCTCGGATCTCAGTATGTTTGGGTTCACTTTGGGTTACCCACATCCATTATCTCGGATCGAGATACTCACTTCCTTGGGGATTTTTGGACAAGATTGTGGAGAATGATGGACACCAAGTTGAAGAGGAGCACTTATTTCCATCCATAGACCGATGGACAGATAGAGGTTTTTAACAAAACAATGGTATTTTTTTTTTGAGGCTACTGCAGCAAGCATTCCAAGTTATGGGATGAATAGATACCCTATGTACAACATGCTTACAATCGAGTCTTTCATTCCTCCACTCAGTGTTCACCTTTTGAGACATGCTTTGGGTATTTTCCTAAGGTCCCTTTGGACTTTATGTGTGGGAGATATGTCGATTCAAATGAAGAAAGAAATGAAGATAGAACCCACAAGTTCATTCAGAGGATACAGCAGGTACACCAAGCAGCCAGGGAACAGTTGGAGAAAATTCAAGCATAGTATAAATATCGGCATGACAAACACATGGTTGATCATCAGTTCCAAGTTGGAGACTAGGTATGGCTTCACATCAGCAAGTAGAGATTGAAGGGTGAAGGTAAGAAACTCAAGCCCATTCTTTATGGACCCTTCACTATTTTGGAGAAAAGTGGTACCAATGCTTTTCGTCTAGATCTTCCACCTTATATTTATATCTACTTAGTTGTAAATGTGGAAAACTTGAAACTTTTTTAGCCTCCCATTATCATGGATCGGGGTGAGGAAGTTTCAATACCTTCATTTGATGAGTTTGATCCTGAGTACTTGGATGAGTTGAAGGAAGATATCATCTTGGATAGAAGGATGAGGACTTCCCGCAGGGGTGATGTTGATTATCTTTGAGTGGGCTTAAAGGGAACACATCCAAGCAAGGAAAAGTGGATTGAGAAGGACAAGGTGAGGGAACTCTTACTGTAAATCCTAACCTTGTACAATATCTACTGCAAATAGATATTTAGAAAAGAACAGAAAAGATACAATAGCAAATACAAACATTACACAAAGATTTTTCCCCTGGAAACCCAAACTGGGAAAACCAGCATATTCTATATTCATTCATAGTGTTACATTGTTTACAATACAATATACATATAGGAGCCAGCGGCATCCAAAACCCTAACCCAATGACCTGGATTAGTCCAAAACCCTAATTCCTTAACTGGAAATAGAAAAACCATCGGCAAAAACCATGTGCCGAAAAACCACCTAAATACATGACACGTTTCCCGAGGTAGGTGTCA
>ML778812.1:268022-296950 GCA_009831015.1 Picea engelmannii
GAAGCATCTTGAGCCAAGCTCAAGGCTTTTGAAGCAGAGCTACCCAGATCAGAGTGAATCGGGATGAGTCACAGGTGAGTGTTGGGGGCTTGTTGGCCCTTGACCAAGTTTTGAGGATTCTTGGTCATGTTTGACCTAGTTTTGGGACATCAATAGGATGTCGAAGGCGGAGCGCAAGATGAAGCAGAGATCACGGTATCTCAGCCCCTTTTTAGGGATTTTTGGGTTTTGGGCTTATGTAACAGGTATGGGATGTCGGCCCATGGGTTTACCCATGTTTAGGCCTATTTTGTAAAGCATAAATAAGTAGCTAGGTGATGTAAGAAGTAGACCTAGTAGGTTGGTGTGCTAAGTGTTAAGTGTTAATTGCTAAGCGCAAGTGGTGACTGTAATGGCTTTGTGCATACTATGTGAGACTTGCAGAACTAAGTGAAAGTGACCGTAAGAGGTTGTGTGTAGGCTTTGTGCTATAATATAGCTTGAAGAAGGAGGATATAGAAAAGAGTGCGCAGATATCCTGTCCTCTACGAAGTTGATCTTGAGGCTCTGTGCATGTAAGAAGGTTGGAAGAAGCTAATAAAGAAGACAAAGAGTTGGTGGACGTAGCCCCAAGGTGGGAGTGAACCACGTATATCCTATGTTCTAAATGCTTTGTGCTTTTGGTTGTTCTTTTGTTTATGTGAATCAATGCTTAGTGTTAAGTTAGATGATAGATGGATCTGATATGATAACTTAGCATTGAACCCCGGGTCTACCCCTATGCCAAAATGGACAAACATCCTACCCAAAACCCAAAGGAAAGAGAGTTAGTTCTTTATTTTTTCAAGTAGTTATGCGCATCCACGGATCTATTTAATAACAGGTGCAAATATATGCTCCTAGTGTTTCTACCAAGTGTGGAAATCTGTGGATCCCTTTGAGGAAACCCACGGACACGCAGATTCGTGAAGAAAAAGGGAGGGATAACCCTCAAATTTTCATGAAACTTTAAAATTGAAAGGATGGAATGAGCACTTACTTGGTCTAGACGGTTCGTGATTTCATTTCTCCAAGATCCCACAATATCCAAGTGACGTTTTAATGGATTTTCCAATTTTGGTTAATTTTAGTTTAATTGGTGAAAATTGAATGGTAAAATGGTAAAAAAATGCTTTATTTATACAAATTGTAAACCCACTTTCCATAGTTTTTATTTTTTCCATTAACTGAACTAATGTCAAGCTATGTTGTAGTGTTGTGGTTTCCATGGCGGGTTTATAAAGCTATATTTTGGGTACTTGTTGGTCCTTTAATCGGTTGACCGAGTCTTTTCAAGACTCTGGCAGGTGATGTTTCTGTGTAACTAGCATTTAGAGTAGGTCTCACACGCCTCTAATATTTCCATTAACAGTCGCCATTACTTCTTTAACCCATGGTCGATCCCGTTAACTTACGACATAATCCTTTCTCTCTACTCAGAATGTCGTTTCATTGATGGTAGAGCCTGCCTTCCATGGGCGCCCTAGATTAGAACCCCTTATGTATTCTGGCAGTCATGCTACAAGATTTTCTTTAGGCTCGAGAGTCATGTTTAGATCTTCCATGACATTGTGTATGAACTTCATTCTTCTTACTCAATCTTCTTCTAGCTATTACCTACGGGACTCCCTCCATTATATGTTTCCCACAACAGCATCTTCCCCTTTGTTACACTTGGTCACCAACCATGACAAAGGTACATCCTAGAGTCTCAGTTAAGCTCTTTTAAGACTCCTTAAAAATGAAAAGATTTTCGAGTAATCTTGTTTTCTTTCACACTCATTAAACGGATTTGAAAGAACATTTATTCGATACAAGTTTAGCAATTTTCCAGACCAAATGGACTAATTACAAAAAAGGAATACTTTAGTCAACATTGACTAGAAGAGTTCTCCTTGGGATTTTTTTACACTTTTTCAGGTTTAGGAGACTAAATTTATGAAAAACAACATTATTGGAAGCTTACTTATAGGGGCTTCCAAAATGAGGTTGAGTTCTAATTTCATTGCATATTGACTACTAGCACTTTTAGGCCTAATGTCGACTTTAGCACACCATTGTTGAACCAATTTCTTATGCATTCCTATCAGTTCCCAGCCTTGCAATTTATGCCTTTGTGACTCGACACCTTAACCCTGGAGGAAAAATTCCTCTGAGTGTCCTTATCCTGCACATGCTTCCTTGAATTGAGCATAAGCATGTTCCTTGTGCTTTGGAACTAGTTTGCTTTCCCGCGACACTCATTTCCTCCACTGTACTATAGCATTCTTTTATTCTTTTTCAGAATTTAATGATATGAAAAAGAACAAAAAAATCAAAAAACCAAAAAGAAGGGGGGAAAGGGTCCATCTCATTTGTTGGAAGAGTTTTGTTTCCCTTGAACAAAACACAATATTGAGTCTAGTATCTCATCATTTTGGGTGTAGTATGGATTTACGAGACTTTTTTCTCGTTGTAGAGTATAATCTCCCTCGATTGGTTATTCTTCCAACCATATGGAGTGTTTGTTGATGCATCATGTATCACAAATGTATCCCAGTTTATAATCCATGTTTCCTAAGTCACATAATGTGTCATGTTTTTGTTCAAGGGAAGTTTTAGACTGAGTCGGTCATTCTACATTTATTCTCTGACCTTGCATGTCGGCCTTCCCAAGTCAATCAAGTATGTCTCATCATCACAAGTATCTTTGTCCTTTACTCGTGCTAGTATAGAAGGTCCCCATTGAATTCTTACTCTAAGGTATGTTATTATCGACTCTGACACATTGCTCTGAGAGTATGACCTAGAGTTTCACCCTAGGGCTATTTCCATTATTGATAGGTGACCTTGCACTCAACAAATGACAAACCATCATTGGTCACTAACTGAGCAGTTTCCCTTGTGTTCAATGTCAACAACAATCATCACACATAGGGACTCGTGTTGTTCCTTGGTTTCCATTTGACCTCATTGGTGGATTTCTCGTCTTTGTCAGTATTCTTCATCATTGGCTACTATTCAGAGAGTCATTGTCATGTGTTATTTCCATCTGGTGCATGTCGGAGTCATACCTCAGTGTGGTCCTTACAATATTTTCATTCGAGTCCTTCCAAATATTTGTCCTTCTGCTACCCCTCATGCTAGATGATGAAGGATGCCTTAATGCCTTATTTCCATTGGATCTCTTCTTATAAAATTTGGCATATCTTGCTCTGGGACAGGGATCTATAGTCATATTTGGTACCTTGGGGCTTGCAGTCATTAGTGGCATGTTCCCTCGCTATTGAGAGTAGGAATACATCAATGTCCCTTGCTCGATATATTCTACCAGGTGTTTGACATCAACTCATTTGTTCACACTTGTTAGATTGTACCATAGTACCTTGACACCCATTATCATAATCAGTGGGTTGTCTTGCGTTTTTTAACGGTATACATTAATGATCGATAATCAAACTGTGTCTCACTATGTTCGACCCCAGCACATCTATTCACATGGTGTAGACTCATACCACGGTGTATTGTTTTGAATACTTCGAGTGAAGAGAATCCCAACTTTTGTGCTCCTACCCGCCATATTGTATCACTCCACAAAAATTAGTACTTGTAGAGGATCAGTTTTTTCACTCCATTGGTCCCATCTATCCTTTGTTCTTAATTTTGAGACATAGCTCCATTGTGTATCTATTTGTGGCTATGATCTACTTTCACATAGATCCATTGTGTATTCTTTGTGTCCATGCTTGCTACTTCATATATATCACATGGATCCATTGTGTAATGTTCATGGCCATGGATATTAGTCATAATTTCATTTATGTCATGTATCTGCAGTGTATTGATTTGGCGGCCATGCTTACATCACTCTTGAGTGTGGGTATGCCCGACTTGGAAAGAGAATTCTCTTACTTGATTTTGGCTAACGGTTTCTATTTTTGGATCAGTTGTCTTGGGGACTTTCATGGATTCTTTCATTACATCCTCGCCTCTCAGAGTTATAATGTATTTCGGCCATCACTTTCCCTTCCGACCTCACATATTAGGGGGCATATATTATAGCACAAATTGCCACAACTATACATTTGTGACATGGCCCAACCCTTCCCCTAGATTTCTAATCAAAATCCCAACTTCCCTCATCAAAGTCACCTAAAAAAATTGATTTTTTCTTATATTTGTGGGTTTCCTTTATGCAACATGTAGACATCCGCACCTTGCTAACTTGTAGCCTGCAGATGCCCTCAAAAAATGGAAAACATAAAATAATTCCACTTTTTTGGGTGGGGATTTCATTTGGGCTCATTTCCCAACCTCCCTAATCCCATACCAAACGGAATTCAACCTCATTAACCTCTCAAGGATGGTATAAATGCACCACTAAGGGCATGGATGAGGAGAAATAACTAAGGTGCGAGATCATGCTGAAAAAAATTTAGCAAGCTTCCGTAATCCCTTCATTCTCTAAGTAGCATCCCATACCTGGAAACTCCTTTTCTAGTGTTCCTTCCTTTCTCTATATAACTACAGGGTATGTTCCTATCCTTGTTGATTTATCCAAGGAATAGCCTCACTGCTGAGTTGATTCTTGAAGTTCTTTGGAGGAACCCAAGGCAGTTGGCTTCGAACCAGTATCGAAGGTTAGATCAGGTTGTAACTACCTTTCTCACATTGTTGTCAATAAAAGAGTTATCTTTCCCTTCTATTGTGTGTTTATTGGTTCATTGTATATATGTTTGAATCTATGCAAATGATATATGTTATTTGAATGTATAACTACCTTGTAGTATTTTATTCATGGTTTTCTATTGCAATCTAGGTCCGACAGATATGAGGACTGCTTCAAGAAGTGAGAGCGGGGGTCGACATCGAATGAAGGATTTGTTAGAAAAATAAGATTGTGGAGAAATAAATCAAACAAATGTGAAATAAAACATAGAAGATACACAATACAATAGAGAAACAGATATACATGTTCACCTAGTGTGGAATACGTCCACCAGATAAATTTCTAGGTCCTTCCATTATTATTATCCAGCAAAATGAATGGATACAACCTACAACACACTAGTTTTAACTTCCTCTTATTTCTCTCACAATATCCTCTCTCAAAATACAATATTCGCAATAATCACACACATACACAGCAACAATAAAATTCCCTCATAAGAGAGGGTTTCCTTCTAGGGAAAAAAAACCTAAAATAACTTCTATTATCATATCTGCGACCTTATAATGAATGGTCCAGATTGACTACGAAATAACAATATTTTAAAATGCATTTTTTCCCAAAAATTTTCTTCGGGAGCGTTGCCCCTGAATCCCCTACAAGGAGGGGCTACAAAAATTGTCTCTTCCCCCCCCCCTCCCCCGACCTCCCTAGCCACAGTTGTGGGGGGGAAATCCCCCCCACACCCCCCCATTAGGGAATGGGGTCCAAGCATGGATGAAACAAACCTTTGAATCAAGAAGATAATCAAGCTCCACAACCAACAATCTCCCACTTGGAGACTGATCACAAAAACTCCATTGTTGTTGTATTTGTTGGAATATACTCCATTGTCGTTGCACTTGTTGGACTATACCACCTTGGACCTGGAAAATTTATCATCTTCACCTTCATGCTTGAAGACCAACTGAAACTGAGCAGGAACTCATTTTATCTCTGGTTACTCCCTTTGTTAACATGTTTGCAGGATTTTGGCTAGTACGTATATTTTCCAACTTCAAATGTCTATCTTCCAAGATTGACCGTATGAAATGGTACATGAGTTGTATATTCTCAGTCTTTGAATGGAAGTTTGATTTCTTTTCAATATGAATGGCACTCTCACTGTCATAGTACAACCTACTATTCTCTTTCTTCTTTCCCAATTCCTCCATAAACCTCTATAACCAAATCATTTCTTTACTAGCCTCTGTAGGAATGACGGTTTATGCTTTGTTATGCATTTGTTTCAATGTATTATGTGTATGATTTTATGTTGAATGTATGAAATCTGTGAGAGGGAGAATATAATTTTAAATTTCTTCTCGTCCTGAAAATTCCCGCAAGGAGTGCAGTGAAGGTCCGCAAGGAGTGCGTTGACAAGAGTTCTGAGTTTTACCTCAGAAAATCTCAGGAGAGACGGATTTGTTCTTATACTAATAGAAGTGAAAATATAGCACAGAGCTGTGCAAGGTGTGCGCAGGCCAGGTTGAAGTTTTAGACTTTTCCAACCCAAGGAAGCGGTTGAAGAACTTATGTCGCAAGGAGTGTGCAGAGTTGGAGTGTTTGGATAATCAAAGATTATCTTGAAGGTCACAAGGAGTGCGTGCAAGAATCCCTTAGAATCTTTGAGTTTGTAGCATGAACCAAGCTCAGGAGGGGTAGAGACTTGGAAAGTTCAAAGGAAGGATGAGGGTCAAAGTCACCTTACAGAAACCAAGCTCGGGAGGAAAGACGCCAAGTTATTTGGTGAGGATTCTTTGAGAACCTGAACGGACAGTTGAAATTCTCGGAGGGTGAAACATCGATTTTCCGTGGACCGTTGGATCCAGTAGATTAGCGGAGAGGATAAGACTGAGTGTCTTTCAACCCTCGCAAGCTCAGGAGAGATAACAGTTGTTAGATCCTGAGGAGTGTGAGTCGTCGATTGGGCGCTCCAAAATATCGGCATTTCGGGAGTCAGGAGTGTGGAGAAAGTTGTTTTCAGGAATCCACGATACGTGAAATCCCAATGCGATCTAGACCGTCAGATCGTGGGAGGAATCGGGACCGTTGATCTGTGGCAAGAACATTTCGGCATTTCGGATATCGGGAAAAGGGAGAAAATCTACATCACAAATCCCTAACATGCAAAGTCCTGATGCGATCGAAGGTTGGGCCCCAGGTCACAGTCGAGGGTCACATCAGAAGGACTTAAGGGAGGATATAGGGACCATTATCCCATTTCGGGAATCAGAGGAGTCAGGGTGCCTTGCAATGGAAGTCCCAACGTCACGAAACCCGACGCGCCTTTTTGGGTTAAGGTTGTGGTCACGCCAGTGGTCATGTGGAGTGTAGGCCCGCATCTAGTGCATGTTCGCACGGGCGGAGCATAGAAAAGGACATGTGGTCTTTAAGTGTTGAAGGTTCCAGCAGGGACCGAGGAGCCATTTTGGCTCGAGAATTGGAAGATCCAAAGACCGGGAGGTCAGCAGTCCCTGCTGAGGTGGGGGTCTGCGTCGGAATCATTCAGCAGGGGTTCATCCTTGTTAACAATCTCCATATCATACTCAGGCCATCCATTAGTGATATTATTCAGAAAGGCATCCTTGGATAAAGGTTTATGATATAATCGAAGCATGTGTCAATTTTCCATCATAAGATTTCTATCACGTCAATGGTGTGAAGTTTGATGGCTCCATTTTCATATACAGTATCGATCTCGTAAGGCTGATCCATTGAGTGTGGAAATCCCCTCTGAAATATTTGAACCTGGAGTCAAATAACAAGGCCCAGTCTCCAATTTTAAATTTCTTCTTCTTAATGAACTTGTCATGCCACCAAGCTCTTTGATGTTGTATTACTATTGTGTGGTCCAAGGAATCCTAGCAAAGTTTGTCTAGTTTGTTGATCTGGAAGAGTCTCTGTTTCTGAGATTTAGTTAATTCCATTCCAATTTGTACATGTTGGATCTCAAAAATAACACATTTTATGATGCCATTTAGTCATTGTTCATTTACTTTACCCTTTCATCATCATTCCCTTCATCACTCGTATTTCTTCATTTGTCCATTTTTACCCTACATGAGATTCACATAGCATATGTACACTAAAATGGTTGATTTCCCATGTTTTGATGATTACTTAGGGTAGATACTGTGATTTCGTAACTTACTTGTGAAATTCACCTGTTGGAAATTCTACAATTGTTGGCAATTCTGCAGCTGATTGGCAATTCTGGCAGTCAAACTTTTAACGTCATTTATGATCAGATGAAGAGGAATATCGAAAATATAAAATATGGGTTGTGTGTATAATATGATGATTTAGGTGACACATGTGGAAAACTTGCAAAAAGTACAAATAAGAGGCTTAAGGTTGAGATTTCCAAAACTGGTCTAACTAGCCTGCAATTATGTAGCTAAGTGGTTTGACCAAGTGGTGACACATATCCACAAATTTGGGCACATGGATCTCATGGGATTTGATGATATTATCTTATTCAAACTATCTTAGATCAAATCCAATATTTGGTGGTGAAATATCCACATGTTTAGCTTCTAGGATTTGTTAGTTGCATATCCACTTGTTTAGGAACTGATCTCATCTTGTTGTAACTCCTCTTCCTTTTCTGAAGGAGAAGCTATATGTATAAATATGATAGGATATAATTAAGTTGGATAATTAAGGAGCTAGAGCATAGAATTCCATATTGAAGAGAAGGATCATTGTAATCATTTTTTATTCCAAAATAAAGAGCTTGTTGTTGCAGATCAAGAGTTCTTTGTTGAAGTCTTTCTTGGCAGTATATGCCAAGAGATTCAAGGCCCCCTTTCTATGGTATATGTTGCCCAAATAGTTTCCTTTTCATGCCATTTTAGTAGTTGCTCATTTCATTTCATGTTCATTCCTTTATGCTCTTTCATTCCTTTGAGTGAATTTTATTTCCAGTTTGATCAAGCTACAAGAATTAGTCGAGCCATGAAGTAGCTAAATTATCATTGTAACATAGCACTTGTATCCTTGACTCTAATTCTTGGAAGTGTCTTGTCAAGAAAATAAATTTTGAATTCACCTTGCTTAGTCTAGAGTTGGTTGCCTACTCCTGCATATTTTTTTCTAGCATCTCACAAGTCTATGAACACCGGATTAATGAATTTAATGTAGCAAAGTTCGATCAATAGAACTAACTGAAATTTTTGGTGTCAATTTCAGGGAGATGCCAAGGGATTAGGCATTAGTAATTTGGTTTAGTGTACTTTCTTTTAAGAATTGATGCATCGAAATGGGAAGCTACTCATGTCAACATATAACTTGGTGACAGCAGGGTCTTAGTAGCATGAGGTGTCCAAGTACATGTTTTGCTTTGAAAAACAAATTGTGGAAGTTTTAGTTTTTGGTTCAAAAGACCCCCATACACTAATCCATGTGAGAGACAGGGATTAGCAGAGAGTGTAAGAAGAATCCAAGAAATATCAAGATTTTTTTACTGAAAGAGGATTTTTCTCCAAGAACTTTCTCATTTCTTAGTGGCAATTGAAGACAGATCTGTATGTCAAGGAGAGATAGAGAATCCAAAGTTCCATGAGCCAGATTTACAACAACCAGATCTAGAAGTCTTCTTTCATTATCCTTTCCAATTTGCAGGGAATACCAAAGAGACATGGACAAAATTCAATGAAGAGCAGGCAATGGAACCTGATATTGAAGAGTTTATTGCAAATTTGTACCCATATCCTTTATGCAAGAGACAAATGTTTGAATATTTGTTGGGTATGACAAAGGAGAGCATGCAAGTCAATGAAAATGAAGAAGAAATAATAAGGACGAGTGATTACATTGAAGATTGGTTCTAGGTAATCATCTATCCTAAGCACCACTTCCTCCTTCAATACTTATTGGTGTCAAATCAATCATATCATCTGGCCTCTCATACGGAGACATCCATCAAGGTACATTTTTCATACTTGGATATGAGTGTATTCCTAATCTTGTTGCGCACATGGCTTCACTAGAAGCACTCCTATACTTGAGAAGAGACTCATTTTTTGTAAGTAGGTAGGTTAGTGAGTAAATAAGATTTTAAAATGATGCATATGGTAGTCTAAGTTTAGTGCAGTAGTGTTTTTTAATAAAGGAATAAAGGAGAATGTCAAAGACTATATCAGCTTCAGCTAATATGTTTTCTTTCTCCAATCCAAGCCTTCATAGCATTATGGTAGTGGTGGAGAATTTCGGTTAAAGGACTGTCATTTTTCTCATCTTTGGGAAAGATTATCATATTGGTACCTTCTTCATAAATCCTTTATTGGTGAATCATATATACTTCATGCAGATCCAAAGCTCACTTTTTTTTGTTTCACTACTAAGGTACAGGATTCTTGTACCAACAATATAGGAAATCTGAAAATGAATTGTTTTGGTATTTTCCATGGTTTAAATGAGTTTGGATGGTAGCATCAACATATTCTTCACTATATTCTGAGCCTTTTTTTATCATTCCCATGATCCTATGCTGCACAAAATACAAACAGTTTAGAAAAGAGTTAATTTCTTCTTTTGCAAAATGAAATCAGAGAGAACGTTGATTTATACATGATTATATTCAGCTTAAATGGTTTAGTTCCCTTTGATTTTTAAAAATGATTCAATGATTAAAAGATGATGGCGAGATGGATGGTCAGCCTCAGTCTCATATTGGTCATCCTCAACATCAATGCTCAGTATTTTGAGAACTAGTCATTTATTATGGTTGCAGAGAGATTGAAAGAATGACACAATTGAAACATTGTAGGAGAAAAGGTTGAACATGTGTCTTTTGTTGATGTACAGAATGATGATTGCACAAGTTGAAGTTGTAGGAGATAAAATCCAAGGGCCTGAGTCTAGGATTGTTGTAAACTTTGACAATTTTTTCCATCTCCCTTTATTGGAAATGGGTATAAGTCAAAGGATAAAGCAGAGACAGATAGAAGAAAGTGTTTATCAATCTTGCAGAGTCGGTTTTGGTTAAAGGACTGTCATTTTTCTCATCTTTGGGACAGATCATCATATTGGTACCTTCTTCATAAATCCTTTATTGGTGAATCATATATACTTCATGCAAATCCAAAGCTCACATTTTTTTGTTTCACTACTAAGGTACAGGATTCTTGTACCAGCAATATAGGAAATCTGAAAATGAATTGTTTTGGTATTTTCCATGGTTTAAATGAGTTTGGATGGTAGCATAAACATCAACATATTCTGAGCCCTTTTTATCATTCCCATGATCCTATGCTACACAAAAGACAAACATTTTAGAAAAGAGTTAATTTCTTCTTTTGCAAAATGAAATCAGGGAGAACGTTGATTTATACATGATTATATTCAGCTTAAATGGTTTAGTTCCCTTTGATTTTAACAAATGATTAATGATTAAAATATGATGGCGAGATGGATGGTCAGCCTCAGTCTCATATTGGTCATCCTCAACATCAATGCTCAGTATTTTGAGAACTCGTCATTTATTATGGTTGCAGAGAGATTGAAAGAATGACACAATTGAAACATTGTAGGAGAAAAGGTTGAACATGTGTCTTTTGTTGATGTACAGAATGACGATTGCACAAGTTGAAGTTGTAGGAGATAAAATCCAAGGGCCTGAGTCTAGGCTTGTTGTAAACTTTGACAATTTTTTCCATCTCCCTTTATTGGAAATGGGTATAAGTCAAAGCATAAAGCAGAGACAGTTAGAAGAAAGTGTTTCTCAATCATGGAGAGACAGTGTTTTAGGGGTAATTGCTAGAAAATTAAAGAGAATATTGAAAATCCACCACATTATTTTTGGGGGGAACGAGCCTATTTGGGTTCCACGCGAATGGTTTCCCAAAATTTTGAAGGATGTAAGAGATACGCAAGATTCTCTCAACAGATATTTCCTAGAAATTTAGCTGCTAACTGAAGAGTCGGTTTTTCGGGGTCAGTTATGTCCAATTAAAGAAGAATTTTGAAAATTTGTCACATGGATTTTGTGGAGGATGAGCCCATTTGGGTTCCAGCAGATCGATTTCCTAAAATTTGGCAGAATCTAGGAGATACAATCAATTTTCTAAACTGATATTCCCCCGAATGATAGTTGTGGATCTGTGCTCTATTTTGTTTGTTAGATCCGTGAGAAATGGATCTTGACTGCATTGTATCCATATCCAACACTTCTTCCCAGAGTCGAGGAAAATTTGCTTCTTTCTGAATTATTGCCTTCTCAAAAGAGTAGTAGTTTAGCATCAAGAATTTTGGATTGGCTTCAAAATATAAAATTGAAAGCTACACCTCTACCCATGTACTTTATTGCTACTTGAGTTCTCAGGAGTCGTGGTATGAATTCCAAGTAGATCATGTTGGCCAGTAGATATTTTCAAAGTTAATGGATGAGTGGAGACTAATGCATGAACTTTTTGTTTTACGTGTTATTTACTTGTGTGGATATGGTGACTTGCTGCAGCAGTTTTGTTCTGTGATTTTTAACAAGTTAGACAGAGGAGAGCCTTGGGATGACTACTATAAGCTAAATATTATGCTATATAAGTCAATTTGAAGCTCTGTTGATGGTATGCCTCTTCCATCTCTGGATTCTCTAGTAGTGGCTATCTCTCCACGGTCAAATGGTACACCAACACAAGGGTTTGGCACTATTCCTCTCCAATTAATGGGGTGTGGCAGTGGGTTTGGAATTGATACTATTGATTCTATATGGTTTGCTTACAAGTTTGCATGGCCTCTTGAACTTATAGTTGATCAAGTTTCCATCAAGATATACAACCCGGTGATGGAATTTCTTATTAAGGTGAAGCATGAAAAATTTGTTCTTGATAAATCTCGCAGGTGGATGTGGAAGTTGTTTTTTTGCCAATGGTGTGATTGTTGTTCAGGATTCGGCCTTTTGGGAACAAGGTTATTTTCTACATCAATGGGAATCTGGAAAGGTTAATTTCAACTGATCTCAATGGGGAATTTCAAAATAATGAAAAAAAATGGAAGAAATGGTAATGATTCACCCAAAGAATCATATTTGGATGGAAAGTCAACTAAACTTTAAGAAAATAGATCTAAATAATGATCAACGAGTTCTTGTTTGTCCAATTTTAATACAGCGCATAGCCAAGGAAATTGCGTCTGCTGGAAAATTGTTGCAACTTATGCATCATGTACAAAGGGAGCATGTCGAGCTATCTGAGAGAGTTGATGCATATCGAAAGAGTTCTCTTGGCAATTATGAAAACTTTGTCTCCTCTGCAATATGGGTGCTTTGTTCCCTCAATTTCTTAACAAAAAAATCTTTCTAGATACAGGACTTCATCGACATACCTCAGTTGGTAAGGTGCCTGACCTTGAATGGAGATGTTTGGATAAAATTGAGAGGACGTTATTTCTTTTTGAAAAAAAACAACTGCCACTTTAGTGAGGCTTTTGGGATATGGTTCTAGTATATCAAAAGATTACTATTATGATTTGAAATCACTAGTGTTTCCAGGAAAGGTTTGTAGATTCTTCACAAAAATTTTACATTTGTTCCTGCAAGGCTAAGCAAGCCTGATGGACCAAAATTCAGTGTCCGGGTGGCTCCATTTCCACTCGAGATTCCAAAGTCTATTTTTTTTTATTGCCAACAATGCACAAGTGATATTGTGCTAATCCAAAAAGATTTTGATAAATAATTGGAAAGTGGACAATGACAAGAAGGTGACAATTCTATTCAGGACACTTATGAAAAAAAGGCATCAAGTATTTTGCATGCAGGATGGTATAGATTTGGAAGCAAAATAATAATGAAGGCAAGGTTGATGAGAAGGCGTTAGGGCTTGAGGAAAACAGTATATGTACCAACAAGTGTGGTAGCACTGCATGAAATATGCAATTTCTGATGTGAATGCAATTGCAAAGGGTGACAGCTGCTTTGTATGACAAATTGTTGGTATATGATGCTTTATGTTGCCATTAACCTTTTCTTCCCCAACATCAAATGCATGAGGACATGCAAGATTTTGAGTATGGGGGAGGGGTGGAGAATTCCATTCCATTCAAATGTCATAGCAGCAGATCATAAGCATACTGGGGAGAAAATCATAAACATATTGATTCACCATATTCTTGTAAATTATTTTTTTCCAAATTTTTTGCAGCTACAGAAAGGTTGTTAGAGACATATTTTTATTCTCAGGGACAATCTTTCTTTGCACCACATATGCAAGAAGATGAGGTCGAATTAAAAAAAAAATGAGACATGGGTTTTGTGCCCCATGCAGCAAATTGAGTAAAACACAGATGAAATTTCCAGAAAGTGCATAATGAGGAATCTACATGTATGTTTTTGAAGCATATTTTTATATAATTTCCAAATTTCAAGTAGCATCCTGCTTCAAGGGCCACTTTTTGCACGTCATTTGTAAATAATTGAAGTTGAACCGAGAAATTATGAGACATGGGTTTTTTTCCCCATACAACAAATTGAGTAATCAGTGGAAGGAATTTGAAAAAAAATGCATGACAAGGGATGCACCAGCATGTTTTCAAACTGATTCTATAAAAATTATCAGAAATTTTGTAAGTAGTTACATCCATATTTTTGTAGTTGTTTGTAGTTTTGAATGATTGCACACATCCCAATACTATATAATGACTTGGAGATGATTTAAAATTAGTATTAGATGCTTATCCACCTATCAACCATGATTTTTCGTCATTTTTCAATTTATCATCTTTATGTAACCGATTTGTAGTTTTGAATGGTTGCAAACATTCCAAGGCTAAATCGCAACTTGGAGATAATTTCAAATCAGCACGAGATGCTCATCCACCTATCATCATTGATTTTTATCATTTTTCAATTTTCAAGCATGAATAAAGATCAAATTTCATTATTTCTATAGCCACAGTTCAATAACATTCAACATATTCAAATTCGTCTTCAGCATCAACATCATTTATCTTCTTCAACAACAAGCACTCTTCAAACCTTCAAGTTCAGATCAGCATCATCAACAAAACTTTTCCAACAACAGGTCATCATGACGGAACGCAAAACCTACAAGTAGTCCAAAATGACTAGCATCTTCCTTTTCACATCATTTTCCTCTCATATTAGCACATCGGAGTCATATCATCACACATCAGGCGAGCCAGAGTTCAACATTTGTCTCTCAAATCATCATCCACCAGGAGAAGGTAAATTTGGGTAAGCAATTTCTCTTTCTAGGTAGTCATCTAACTAGGAATTAATGAACATAAAATTCTTGAATCTTTTCATATTTTCCATTCCTTCACTTTACATTTCATATTTCATTATATAACCATCAT
The DNA here is from genome assembly GCA_009831015.1 of Picea engelmannii. NCBI lineage: Eukaryota > Viridiplantae > Streptophyta > Pinopsida > Pinales > Pinaceae > Picea > Picea engelmannii. Next base: position 283,042 of record ML778812.1, read on the forward strand.
CATCCATCTCCATGTTGCATCGATGACTTTCAAAAATCCCAAGTGTAAAACAAATCATTTCCACTTAGGTCTTGTATCATGTATATACCCAGGAACTACCTCCTATGTATCTTTTATTACATGAGGACATGCAATGATTTGAGTATGGGGGAGATGTTGGATCACATAAATAACACCCTTTTATCTACCCCCCGCCCCTTCCCCTCCTTCCTTATAACCCATCCAACACATAAAGAAAAAGGTAGTCGGATTGGAAGGTGTGGCTGGATCACCTCCTTTTCAAGGAGAGTTGATGTTTTTTGGGCATCTTGATTCGTTTGACATTGCATCTTAAAGGAAGCACATCTAAGCCAAGCTCGTATATGGAAGTATTCTTTTGGATCTTGATAATGAAGTGAGACCATGAGCTTATCATCCCAATCTCCTAAAAAATAAGATCGTTTGTTTTATGGTATCCTGCTCTAGTGCCCTTACAAAATGTTTGTTTCTAGGTTATCCATATACTTCACATGTTCCTAGCAATTCACATGGTGTCATCATTTCATGTCATTTAGTCATTTTTTATTTGCTTTACCCTTTCATAATCATTCCCTTCATCACTCATATTTACAAATTTGTCCATTTCTACCCTATATGAGCTTCACATAACATATGTATACTAAAATGGTTGATTTCCCATGTTTTGATGATTACTTAGGGTAGATATTATGGTTTCCTAACTTACTTGTGAAATTTAGCAGTTGTTGGCAATTCTGCAACTGTTGGCAATTATGTAGTTGATTGGCAGTTTTGGTAGTCAAACTTTCCACGTCATTTATGATCAGATGAAGAGGAATATTGAAAATATAATATATGGGTTTTGTGTAGAATATGATCATTTAGGTGAGACACAAGGATATTCTGCAAAAAGTACAAAACAAGGGGCGTATGGTTGAGATTTCCAAAACTGGTCTAACGAGCCTATAATTTTGTAGCTAAATGGCTTGACCAAGTGGCGACCCATATCCATGAATTTGGGAACATGGATCTCATGGGATTTGATGATATTATCTTATTCAAACTATCTTAGATCAAATCCAAGATTTGGTGGTGAAAGATCCACATGTTTAGGATCTAGGATTTGTTAGTTGCAAATCCACTTGTTTAGGATTTGATTTCATCTTGTTGTAGCTCCTTTTCCTTTTGTGAAGGATAAGTTATAAGTATAAATATGAGAGGATATCATTCAAATGGATAGTTAAGGATTTAATAGTTAAGGAGTTAGAGCGTAGAATTCCGTATTGAAGAGAAGAATCATTGTAATCATTTTTTATGCCGAAATAAAGAGCTTATCTTTGCAGATTAAGAGTTCTTTGTTGTAGTATTTCTTGGAAGCATATTCCAAGAGAGTCATGGCCCCCTCTCTCTAGTATATTCTACCCAAATAGTTTCCTTTTCATGTCATTTCGGTAGTTGCTCATTTCATTCCATGTTCATTCCTTTATGATCTTTCATGCCTTTGAGTGATTTTTATTTCCAGTTTGATCAAGATACAAGAATTAGTCGAGCCATGAAGTATCTAACTTATCACTTTAACAAATCACTTGTATCATTGAATCTAATTCTTGGAAGTGTCTTGTCAAGCAAAGCAATTTTGAATTCATCTTGCTTAGTCTAGAGTTCGTTGCCTACTCTTGTATATATTTTTCCATCATCTCACAAGTCTATGGACACTGGAATGATGAATTTAATGTAGCAGAGTTCGATCAATAGAACTAAATGATAGTACAATTGTTCTAAGTGTCTAGATATTTGTTTCAATCAGCAATAACATTCTTTTTCCATACACCAATTCATATGGGGTGCAACGAATAGTAATCTTCCATGTTGTTTGGTAGGCCTAAAGAGCTTTAGGTAGTCTATCAACCCAGTCCTTGAGGTGTAGTCTAACAGTCTTGGTGATGATGGCCTCAAGGATTTTATTTTCCCCTTCTACCTAAACATTGTCCTGCATGTGATATGGTGTGATAACCATGTGTTTGATCTTGTGTTTTTCCATCAATTCTCTAATGATTGTTGAAGTGAATTGAGTTCCCCCATTAGTAAATATTTCTCGAGGTATCTCGAATCTAGTGAATATTTCTTCATGAAGAAATATCACTATTGCTTGTTATGTCGTGGCTAGGAATGCCTTGGCTTCCATCCATTTTGTGACATTATATGTGCACACCATGATGTAGGAATTATGGTGAGAAAGAGTATTGATCAGCCCTAAAAATTTCAGGGTCCATTTATCAAAGGGTTCCAATTCTAATTGTGGTTGTAACAGCATCTCGTCTGATTGCACTGGTATTCCCATGCGTTGGTAGCTACCACACCTTTTTACATATTTTTTGGTGTCTTTGAAGATAGTAAGCCAATAGTACCCTTGATGAAATACCTTGTACCCATTCCTTTTATCTACAAAGTGGCCCCCACATGGACCATCATGGCAAGCTTTCAAGATCTCATAGATCTTATCTTCTCGCACACATCTCTTGATGATGAGATATAATTCGGTGTAGAAGAGACAGTCATCAATCCATGAGATCCTCCAGCTTTGTTTGATGATATTTTGTCACACCTTTGAAGATAAATGATGTGGAAGTCTACCTGCATCCAAGTAATTAGAGATATTTGCGAACCAAAGAGATTTAGTAGAAACCATAAATAGGTGTTCATCGAGAAAATAATATTCTACAGGTGGCTCATTCTCGTTAGATGTAAGTCTTGAAAGAATATCATCCACTACATTATCCTTTCTCGGTTTATTCAATATTGTTATATCATACTACTGTAGTAGCAATAGCCACCTAGTTACCCTACCATTAGTGATAGGTTTATTCATTAAATACTTTATGGCAGCATGGTCAGTGTGCAATATAATTGGATATCTTGTGATGAAATGCCAAGATTTATTAATTGCATGTATTACCGCAAGAAACTAATTTTATGTTATCGTATGATTTAGTTATGTGGGTGAAATATTTTTTCCGATGTAGTAGATCGCATATGGATCATTTCCTTCTTGTTTTCCTTTAACAACTCCAATGGCAATGTCGGATGCATCCATAGAAATATGAAATGGGAGGGACCAATTGGTCCTTATTAAAATAGGAGCCTCAAACACCTTAGTTTTCATTCCTTCAAGTGCATGATGGCAGGTTTATGTCCACAAAAAATCAGAATCTTTGTTAATTAAAGCAAACAATGGACGAGAAATTCATGAGAAATTTTCAACAAAGCAACAGTAATAACCAACATATCCTAAGAAACTTCATACCTCTTTTTGCGAACATGGAGTCAGAACGTTTAATATTACCTTGATTTTTTTTGGGTCCATTTGGATGCCTTTATTTGATATGCGGTGCCCTAGTACAATGCCTTCAGTTAACATCATTGCACATTTTTCATTGTTGAGGGAAACGTTCAATTCTTTATACCTTATCAATATTTTCTCTAGATTTTCTAATGCCTCATCAAATTCATTACCATATGTCGTAAATCCATCCATATATATTTCCACATAATCATGAATTAAATCAGACAATATACCAATTATATCTCTTTTAAAGGTGGTAGGAGCATTACATAACCCGAATGGTAAAACACAATAGGAAAATGTCCCCCATGGAGAGGTAAAATTTGTTTTGTCTTGATCCTCGAGTGCGATTTGGATCTGGTTATACCCATTGAACCCATCGAGGAAAGAAAAGTATTTCTTCTTGCCAATGTATCCAGGACCTAGTCAATGAATGGTGGTGGGAAATGGTCTTTATGTTTTTCTTTGTTTAGTTCTCGATAGTCGACACAAATTTTCCATTTTCCATTTTTCTCTGGTACCATGACAAGAGGGGAGACCCATTGGTTGTCAAAAATTGGATACATAAAGTTGGCTATGAGTAATTTTTGTAGCTCTTCCTTAACTATGTCCTTTAGTGTCAAATTCATCTGTCATTGGGGTTGGAGGATGGATCTAGATCCTTCTTTAATGTATATATGATGTGAGCATAAGTCAGGATGGATTCCCTTCATGTTAGAGTAATGATTAATCCCAAGCGAAGGCATCACTATGCTTTTGTAGCACTTTAACTAGTCACTCTTTTGTTGTTCATTCAATCCATGGTTAATTTTCAAAGTTTTTCTAGGGATGATTTCTATAGTTTCTATGAGGTACCTTTGATCTTTTTCAAGTGAGGACTCATGTTCTAAAGGTGATATTCTTGTTGAGGCAAGAGAAACTTGTGTTTCTAGGTGCATGAGATGTTCAATAACATGTGATTTGGGTGAGGAAGAAGAAGCTATGAAATCATTGATTTCATCATCCTATGTTTTCTCTCTGATGGATAGGTACTGATCTATAGAGAGGAATTGATGAGATTCTCCTTCTCCATCACTATATTCTCCATCAGCCGAGAGTGATTTTTCAAAATCTATGTTGATTTTGGTGGGAGGATACAAGGTTAATTTCTTTGTATAGGTCTAGTGGTAAATGGACATGTTTCCTGACCTACAACTGATGTAAGCATCAACAGTGACCAGCCAATGCCTTCCCAAGATTAAAGGATACCCCCCCCAAGAGAGTTTTTGGATTGTAGGATCATAAATTCAACGGGGTATTCCCATGAATCTATAGACATCAATACATATTCTAATATGCCCTCTATTTTGATAGTTGATATGTTAGCGAGCAAGAGTACGTTTGGGGTTTCCCTAAGACCGGTGAGTCATAAGGTTTCCATGGTGTCACAAGTCATAACATTAATGGCAGCACTGAGGTCGAATAATGTATTTCTAATGATTCTATTATTAATCTGCACATTAACTATTGGGTTGTCAGGGTCATAGTATTTAGCCGCAAGAACACCCCCCATCATTAAGTCTGGCAGTTTACCCATAACATGGACAATTTAAGGGTCCTTCATTTTTCTACCAGGTTTCTTTAAGAAAAGTTCCCATACTAATTTCCAATATATATGCACATATTTTATGGCTTGGAAGAGTGGAATTTTAACACACACATTCTTGAGTTCCCCCAAAAATTCAAATTCATGCTAAGTAAGAGGTTTCTCTAGGTTTAATATTTCTAGATAGGGTGGGCTTTCAAGTTCAGGGTGGGAATTATAATCTTTTAAAGGTTCATGACATTGTTTATGTTCTAGCTCTTTATTATGGACATCCTCATTCAAATATTCAATACGAATAGGAGGTTGTTCCTTGGTTAATGTCATCCCAGATCGAAGATATGACTGTCTATCAAACAATTCACCACTGTTGTAAAAAATAAATCAACCTAACAAGTTGTGGCAACTACGCATACCCATGCATCAAATTGAATCGGGGTAGAGGCCTTCTCCATTAACAATACTGATTTATTAACATAAGGAGAGTGACTGTGTACTTTGAAAGTGCAATTGGCAATGTAGGGTTTATCATTATTATCACAGAGGCAATAACTAAATGCAAAACCAACATGACTTCCATACAACCAACAGGGCGAGTCTGTATTCAAAGTAATCGACCATACATTCAATCCACAATAACCCCTACCAACTTGACAGGTACGACAGTCTCCTCTATAAAACTCCAGACTGAAGGGTTAAGGGTCTACTCTGTAGCCAACTCCAGGGGAACAAAGCCAAATCCTCGTAATGGTGGAACCTTCGAGGCCCTTCAAAGGAGACATCATAACATTTGTGTAAGCTTGATTGTTATTGACTAACAATGCCTTGCAGGACTGTCACTGTGGCAGAATTGATCCAACATTCTATCTTGACCAAACACTAAAAGATGATAAAGACAAAAATCGCAACAAAAGTAATAATGCAGAAATTAAAACGGCAGTAGTAAAAGACTCAATTGGAAACAGCAAGGAAAGAAAACTTAACTTAGAAGGAAGAAATCAAGGTACTGTAAGTGTATAAAAGAAGCACAAAAAAATGAAAGCACAGCTAGGCTACTAGTATACAGCAAAATCCAGATAGCATTAGAACTTTTCATGTTGGTTCCTCGCAATATTTCAAGCGAGGGTTGTTAGCGCTGTAGGGAAACAATTGGTCCCGTAAATATTTTAAGATATAAGAGTTGGTATCCAAGACAAAATAAAATTGGAATGGACCAATCACTTGGAAATATGATGTAATCAGCAGTCCCTTGACACACACAATTATATCATCAAGATAGAGATGGAAATTGACAAATTCATCGAGAGTCATGTGCGTAGGTTTTTTAAAAGTAGTACCTGTATCAAGTAAGCTAAAAATTCGGTATTTGTAAGTCATGGTATCGCAATTAGTAATGAAAGTGGTTTTGTGAACATTTTCCCCTTTTACTTTGATTCTCTTGTAACCAAACAGACTATCAACTAAGGGTCTTAACTGTGACTCTACAACCTGTTGCAAAAACATTTCCATATTGAGAGGGGAAAAGGGACTTCTCATAATCGCTTCCCTGAAAGTTCAAAGACTAATACAAGTTCTGATATTTTCAGTGGTCCTCGAGGACGATCCCCAAATTGAGACCCATTCAGGGTGGGCTGGAAAAAACATTCCATCCCTTAATAAATCTCTCAATTCCCTTTAAAAGGGTGCTTCTAGTGCAGAGTTAATAAGTTATTGTTTTTGCCTAGCTAGTTTCATAATATGTTGAACAAGACCAGGATCAAAACCACGAAGATCCTCATAAAACCAAGAAAAAACCTTTTTGGGTTCACCGAGTAACGCGGTGAACCTCATCTCTTCTTTACAAGAACATTGGACATTTATTTTAAAATTCGTTGAAGGTTCAGATGTCCTAATGTTCAGGAGGATGGTTTCAATCACCTTCTTCTGTAACTCCTCTTCTTCTTGTTTTTCTTTATTGCCTACAACACTCAAGGAAAAAGAACTCTCAACAGGAATCAAGCCCTCAGGAATCTTATTATCTTCTATAGATATAATATCCTCAGGATTAAGAGGTCCATTTTGAATGACATCACAAATGCTTCCATCGTTAGGGATGGCCTCCCAAGATCCTTCATTTTTCAGAAAAACATGAACGATGTAGAGATTGAAAAGCACAATCGGGCCTGTGAGACAAAAGTTGTTGATTAAGAGAGGCTGCAAAGACAGCTAACCGATCAGCCATTGAATTAAACTCCTTCTTAACATGAGTGATGTTGAAAGATAAAAGTTTCAAGACAAGTGCCCAAACAGTTTGGGAGTATCGTTCCATCAGCTTGTCACTAGGAGATTATATCTTACGTATCAGGTTCACAACAAGCTCAGAATTTCCAAAAACTGAAAGGTGACTACAAGCAAGATTAAGGGCGTTCTCAATGCCTGATAATAAAGCTTATAATTCAATGGCATTGTTTGTACAAGAAAACTCCAACCTGTATGATAGATTATGAGTTTTTCCTGCAGGAGAAACCAAGATAATACCAGCCCCATTACCTTCACTAGAGCATGAACCATCAAAGTGTATATGCCATATATCATCATCTAAATCATTTTTTTCCAAAGGAATATTATCTTCTTCAGCAAATATGGAATACACTCCTAGGTCTTCTTCGATATAATTCATGCTACATTGTGGAACATTCTCTCTATAGGGTGAAATTCTTCCCTCTCTAAGGACTATAATATTCTTACCATTCTAAAGAACGGATAAATGTGTCTCGTCGAGCGAGAGGTATCCACCTATTAAGGCTTGCCAATTTATCCCCAAGATAATTGAGTAATTGCTTACAGGTATATCAATCACCTGAATGCTGAGGGATGTCCTTATCTCAGGATGAGCGCATAAAACCAGGGTTACATCCTTAATCTCACCTATGGTTGTTTTTTGTAGACTATTATAGGAGAGCATGCTTCTGGCATTTTTGTTTGTAAAAGACAAGCCTAGCTCTTCCATAATAATCTTTGACGTGACACTTAGGCCTGAACCACCATCAATGAGGCAACAATGGGCAATCTTATCCATCATATTTACAGAAATATAAAAAGGGGGGGGGTTTATAGGGTATCTAAATTTATGTACACCTACTTTATTTACAGAAGAATCCTCTTCGTCTACCTCTTCGGAAATATTGGCTACAACGGAAGATTTTCCTTCCATGAATTGTTTCAGATTCATCTATTGTTCAGGGACAACAACCATGTCTAGGAGGGTTGCATCTGCTTTGATGTTGGCCAATTGATTCAAGATATTGTATTTAGAAGAAGGAAGAGGGGGAGTGATTCTTTGAATCTCATGACTTTTAGGAACCTAGGGCGTAGCAGCAGTTGAGTATGAGCTCGGGATAGAATAAGTGCAGGGAGAATCAAATCTTCCCTTGGCGCATATGTTTTGTTACTAGTATTGATAACCATGACATCTTCTAGCTCTGTGAAATCTAGGACAGCGATAGTATCTTCTGTTCTTTTACCAAAGATATTATCTCTGACACTCTTCTTTACCTCAAATGTGTTTTCTTCGTGGTGTTCCTCGTGAATGTTACACCAACTCCGAGGCAGGATAGCTTTAGGCTAAAAATTGTTTTCAACCAGATTTATAAAGGGGAGTGCAGAAGAGGATGAAGCTCTAGGGGTAAGAGGGGAGACAGTACCCTTTCTCTCAAATGCTATCATACGATTGTTCATATCTTGAACTAGTTGTAAGAGAGTGGACATGTATGTTTGTCTAATTGATTCTCCCTGGGGAAGACCAGTTCGTTCAAGTTGTTCTTCATACTCTGAGAAAGTATGCAAAGAAGAACTGAGATTATCAATGGCCTTTTCTTCAAGCCTATGACGGTAGGGAGAAGGCAATGCATTGTAGTAATGCATGAAAGCAGCTTGGTTCTGGGGGAGGATAAGTTCAGGGATTTGATTGTACAACTTGGTGAAACTCAAGTTGAAAGACTCGATGGATTCACCATCTTTATAAGTATCGCTATTGTATCCCCTTAACTTCTCAGCAGGGCTTTTGTATTTCCCATAAGTGGATCGGAACCAATATATTAACTCCTCCCAAGTAGACAGGATCTTAGGAGGAATGTCAAAGAAGTCAACCCCAGCCTTTCCTTCCAAGGAATTGACGAACAAGTGGATGGAGGTGTCATTTTCGTTGTCCCCTATGTTATGACAAGCATTTGAAAATACCACTAGGTGTTCATTTGTACTAACAGTGTTATTTCCTGAAAACTTAGGTAAATGCTCTTTAAACTTTGGAAGTGGGTGAGTAGCAGGTGCTAGGTTAAGAGGATAGGACACATGCCATAGTGTGGTTGTGGCATCCTCTTCGAACTGAAAAACCCATACCTTTTAATGACTTTGGTGGGGTTTGTAGTAGATTGGATAGGGATATGGTGGTTGTACAAGCTACCAATCACCAATGATGATGAAGATTGGGAATATGGAACACTTCCAGTGCCACCAGAGCCACCACTATATGCCATCTTGCGGATGATAGATGAGGGAAAGAAAGATGAGTTGGATGAATCAGATAAATTTCTCCTTAGATTGCTTTGTTGGGTAGATAACACAACATTTCTTCTTCCTATTTCAGAAATAGAATTGATTTCGGGTGACAAGCCTCTTCTTCTTCTCGAAGCACGAGAGTCTAAGGACATGAAAGAAAGGCCAAAGCTCAAAGAAACAAAGGTTTACTGCTGATTTATAGGTTGTCTACGTCTAGCCTCCAATTGTTCTTGAGCACTAATATCTCGTTCAATTGTTGCCCAAGAATGGTTAAGTTTGGCACGGGTATTGGCAGTGTCTAGAATGGTGTTAAACAGGTTCAAAGCAATGTTGGTTTGGTCTTGAAGACCGGGCTCGATATTGGGCCGCCTTGCAACAAGAACATTCATTAATAGAAAAATAGTTAAAGAATCAATTTCAGAAAAGAAAGATGTATCGAGGAAAATCGAGTATAAAATTTTAACCAGAGAGATATCGAATATCTCCCCAGTATGGTCGCCAAATAAATGTTGAGGAAAATATATGAAATGATCTTACTCAAGCATTTTCATACTTTACTTGGCTAAAGCAAAGTAGACGGGAATATCACCCTATGTTTATAGCCAACAAAAATAACATCCTAACTCACAAGTATTAATTACGAGTGCTTAGTCTAGTATTTTATCAACAAAAAGCTTGTTGGAAATTCACTTTTTATGTAATTTTCTGAATATAACAGTTGCTAAAATAAATGTAAGAACAGAATTAAAGACACCAAGATGGTAATCAAGACAGATGAAACATAAAGCAATCCTTTATTTCATTCCAATTCACCAAAGAGTCATTTTCTTTACAAAATCACATACAGAAATCTTGGAACAAAGTCAAACTTAGACATCCTCGATGGAACATACAAAAGGACCTCTGACAGAAAACCAAAACTGAACTCTAAAAGTTGGATTAGCTTGCCACAAATTGTTTCCCACTCGACTCTTCACAATAGCCTTTATCAGTCATGAAAACTAATTCACAAACAGACAAGTCTACAAAGACTATCAAAGATAGATCAACACCTCTGAAAAACAAGTGTCTAAATGATTTGATTTAGCCATGAATATTGTTTTCTACAATAAGACCCTACTATCATAAAAGAGAATTAGGCATGTTATGAATATATGAATGAATAAAAATTGAACTATCTCAACATAAACTCAAAGAGAAAACCTTAGCATGCTTCTGCTTCTATCCTCCTCTTGTTCCTCCCTTTCCATTTTCTTTTAACAAATTAGAATTGGTTGAAGTAGTTGAACCAACTCATTAGTTAAGTTAATTAAAATACTCAACTAACTTTAGTTAGGGGGAAGAGTAATAATTATAATAAGGGTCATAAATAAATAACAACTAGTAGGTGGGACCCCTTGTGACTCCCTTTAGTTCATAACAATCATAAAAATCATAACATAACCATTAGTTAAGAAAAACACACCTCCTTGTGTCTCTCATCAACATATTCACTTCTGGCAATTTTAGCTCATGAAATTTGAAATTATTTCAAAAATAATACTCATATATCCAAAATAACATATGTTCACCAAAGATCCCTGAAGTTGAACTGTCATGAAACCACAGATAAAATAAAAACTCAAAAGCCATATTTCTCGGTCTGCGATGCAACCCTTCCTTGGTTGTTGTTATCACCTCTTGATTTTCCTAAATTTTCCTTTGGCTGTGTAGAGCCTCAAATCCTAATCTCACTGATCACGTGAGAACAATCATCGCTCAAATGCATCCAGGAAGACACAGATTTGTCAGAGCCATTGGAGGGTGAGGAAGGTGCAGCAGTGGATTTTCCTTTATCAAGGGCATGGTGGGCCTCAGTTTTCAATCTTTTGCTAGCATGGGAGGATCTCACTGGCGAGTGGTCAGGGGTAGCTTGGGCAATGGGGTTAACAAGCAAGGGAGCGGGCAAGGACAAGTTGGGCCAGCCACGATGTTGGGAGACTGTCGGGTGGACAATCTCCTGCCATCCATCATTTTCAAGGACCTCGGGTTGTAACGAGACATGAGGAGGTACATGGATACTGGGGGCTTGCGGGGCTTGGAAGGGAGGCCTTTTAGGCCTAGGTTGGAATATTCCCTGCCCAATCCAATTGGAGAATCCAGTATGAAACAATTGGCCAAGCTCTTTTGAATCAGCGTCAAAATGTATGGAGAACCTAGGCCTTCTTGGGCCTCGATTCCAATTACCTCTACCTCTGTTTCCTCAGCCATGGCTACCTCGACTGAAAAAACTCATCCTGCATGCGTGATCGATTGGAAAATAGTTTTTTAAATAACCATACATGACAACGCTTAAAAATATGAAATAGATTTGGCTCGGCAATGTATTAGACTCATGTAATACAATCCATACAAATTGTTTTATTGTTTATCAATGAGCAGGGGGTGAAAAGGGTTATGGGAGATGCGAGGGGTTTGTATTGAGCGAAACATGATATCATGAGGGGAAAATAACATGGTTACTTCTCAATGACAACAATAAATTGTAAAGCAATCCAATAAAACCTCACTGCAATCCACACAAGACACTGCCACTTTCAACTACTTTGACACAAAAATTCTCTTGACTGTAATCAATCTCAGAACAAGGAGTGAAAAAATGAATATGGGAGGTGACGGGATTTGTAATTAGCAGAAAGTGAAATAATGGAAGTGAAGAAGAACGATTATTGTTCATGAAATTAATTAAGTTATCCATAAGACATTTTGTGAAAGAAGATGCATCAACCATCAATCATTTGACCAAGTAATATTTTTTGTGCATTTAACTAGTTCATTGTTCATGATCAAATATCCAACACATTGCCATCACAAGATAGTAGGTATCCCACACAATTTGTAAAAGGAATTTTGTTCCCTTATTTGCATCTTATAACAATTTCCAAACAGTATCCATTCCACTCTGTTAACCACCAAAATCAACCACTGCCCATGCATTTCTTCAATCCACAATAATACTCAAAAGTCATGTTTTCAATTAACAATGAAGTCACTATTACTGCAATCGGGCCCATTATTTAAATGCAATGATACTCGTTAAACATATGTAGGTAGTAACCAAAATAATCAAGACCAAATTGCAACACCTGAATTGACAACTAAACATACAACCCACAATCACCATTTAGACACAAGATATGCACAGGGTAATTTGATCATGTAAGTGTAACTCCATCACTGTGCAAGGCCAATCTAATGTGACTGTAAAACGTTGGGCCACCTATCCAACATGACTATCATCAACAACATTCTTGCTTTAACAAGTGATCGATTGCAACAAATAAACATGCTTAAAACTTTGTGGGTATCCATGAGTGTGAAAACCAAGCTTTCCATACTACACACAGTGCACAGCCACCAAAATACCACGATGAAACATTTCCCCTTAACACAACAAACACACAGTCACGGAAATAACTCAACCCATCATGTTGATCCATCGATTTAATATAATATTTATTTGATTTAGTCACACCCTGATCGACTATGTTGTGCAAACTTAGGTTTATACAATCAAACAAGCATAAGGATGTAGTGGATATATTCTCTATAGTCATTTGGCCCCAAAGAAAACCATAGTTACCATGCCCATTATTTCATTTTTCAAAAAACACCATACACACAACGCGACATGTGTGAGCAACATCAAGCATTTGTAACCAATGCCAGCTAGCATCCAAATAGTCATTAGTGAAAATACCAGTGACTGTGTATCAACCAAAAAATTCGCCATTGTTGTAAAAAATCAATCAACCTAACAAGTTGTGGCAACTACGCATGCCCACGCATCAAATCGAGTCAGGGCAGAGGCCTTCTCCATTAACATTACTGAGTTATTAACATAAGGAGAGTGATTGTGTACTTTGAAAGTGCAATTGGCAATGTAGGGTTTATCATTATTATCACAGAGGCAATAACTAAATGCCAAACCAACATGACTTTCATACGACCAACCAGGTGAGTCTGTATTCAAAGTAATCGACCATACATTCAATCCACAATAACCTATAGCAACCTGACAGGTACGACAGTCTCCTCTATAAAACTCCAGACTGGAGGGTTAAGGGTCTACTCTGTAGCCAACACTAGGGGAACAGAGCCAACTCCTCGTAATGGTGGAACCTTCGAGGCCAAAGGTGTGCACACACACAGAGTCATGATTCATTCATGGAATGGTAACAATCCATGGCAAGGGGGCATAAAAAAAGGGTGAGGCTCACATTCGGCCTGGAAATTTTATTTAATGCACACAGGGCATAACCCTTGCGTTCCTCATTTAAACTACCACAGTAGTGAGGTGAAGACAGGGTTGAGTTAAGAACAGAACACTCACTTCGTGGCCCTTAGTGGTGGAAACAACCAATGCCCAAGTGAATGAAACACAGTACCGCAAGAGACCTTCAACCATTAAA
>ML778812.1:344664-354799 GCA_009831015.1 Picea engelmannii
TATATATAGCATATACTATAATATCGACAGGGATCAGAGTTGTGGCTAGGGTTTACCCTAGCCACAACTTGCAACAATTCTTTGTCGTAGATTGTTGTAGCTTTGAAGGGCCTGTTTCAAGTTCGTTGGTGATCTCAAGCATGTTGGTTCTTTGTCTGCTAGTTTTTGTGCGTCTTGTTGTTGTTCCCAGTGGTGTTTCGTTTTGGACAAGTGTGATGGTGCGGGGCTCTGCAGCTAAGAGAATCCCTAGTTGTTGCCTTCCTTCTTTTTTCTCGCGCACTTGACATCGATCCCTTCCAAGATCCTTATCCTCTCATTCCTCCTTGGCGATCGCGGTTCATTTTGTGGCTCTCTCCTAGTGGCTCTTTGTTGTATTTGTTCAGTATTGTTGCCAACAGGGGGGTTTTGGGGGGAAGCGGTCGAGGAAACCCATGGTGTCTCGTGCCCTCTCTCTGTCTCGTTTGTGTCGATAAAAAAGTATGTCACTATGAATTGTTCCTCTCTCTGGGTTTTTGGTTCATTCAGGGTTTGATGTATGCTCAGATCGAGATCCTTATGGAGGGTGTCGATGACTCTCTCTTCCTCATATCATATGGGGGGTTTGGCTAGAGATTTGAGGTCCATTCTAATGGCATGCAATGTTAATGCGAAGACACTTTGAGGTCCTTTTTTAGGACGTGCATCTTTTTTGTTTCTCTTTTTCTGGTGTTTGTAGGATGGGGTTTACTTTGGTGCCACTATTATCTGGTTTTGTTGATGTGAGAGCTTCATACCGCTCTGACTTGGTCCTTGGGATCCTTTTGGAGGGTGTCGGTGACTCTCTCTTCCTCATATCATATGGGGGGTTTGGCCAGATCTTTGAGGTCCTTTCTAAGGACGTGCAATGTTGATGTGTTGACACTTTGAGGTCCTTTTTTAGGGTGTGTAGCTTTTTGGTTTCTCTTTTTTTGGTGTTTGTACAATGGGGTTTACTTTGGTGTCATTGTTATATAGTCATGTTGATGTGAGAATATTCATATCGCTCTAACCTGGTCCTTCTAGCCTCCAGGGTTTTCTTGGGATTTTTTTCCCGACGTGTTTTTCATAGCAAGGTTTATTGTACTTCAATGGTCGTTTTCCAATTTATTTTGGGTTGTTCTCAGCTCCTTTTACTATTTTATTTTTTGTGACTTATTAGCCAGCTTCAGGGCCCCTTAGAGCTTCTATTTTCTTATCACTTTACCCATGGTTGAATCATGCTTAAGACGCTTACAAAATGTAATTTGGTTCTCTTTGGATAAATAAAATTACACTTTTTTTTTCTTGGAAAAAAAATAATATATACTATAATATAATATATATATATATATATAATACACGTGAAAACCAACTTATAATATAAAACATATTATAAAATCTAATATAAATACTTTAACATAATATATGAATATAATATATAACATATCATATATATATATATATATATATATATATATATATATATATATATATATAATACACGTGAATCAAACCAACTTATAATACACCCTATCCCATCCTCTTATTAGAAACAAGCCTCTCCCCCATTNATAATACACGTGAAAACCAACTTATAATATAAAACATATTATAAAATCTAATGTAAATACTTTAACGTAATATATGAATATAATATATAACATATCATATATATATATATATTATACACGTGAATCAAACCAACTTATAATACACCCTATCCCATCCTCTTATTAGAAACAAGCCTCTCCCCCATTGAGAGCATGGCTATGACTAGATAACTAATGTATAAGAACAAGTTAAACAACATGGAAGACAAGAGGCTACCTAAAATTGCTTAAAAATCAAGTCATAACCACCATCGACTCAAGCGAGGATGGCATAAAGACGCTCGGTCTTGGCTAAATTATTGGGAAATCATGGAAGAAACCATTTTGCAAAAAAAAAGATACTATTAAAAAAAACGTCAAATCAAAATTTAAAGAGAAAATGTGGTGTGATAAAGAGTTAGAGGAAAAAAGAAAATTAAGGTATTATAAAGATGTAATCAACCATAATCCAGAAGATCAAAATTATCTATCTATTTTTCCAAGTGTAAAGAAAAAAATAAGCATTGCTAAGATAAGAACAAATTATCACGAGCTCCATAGTGAAATTGGGCGTTGGTCAATTCCTAAAACGCCATGGGATGAAAAAGTGTGTCACCTTTGTGACACTAAGAAGGTTGAAGATGAAAAGCACTTTCTCTTAGATTGTCCAGCCTATACCCATATTAGATCTCATTTTCAAAATATTTATCACACTACCAACCTTCCTAACATCTTAACTCAACAAAAGTATGGTGATCTTGGAAAGCTTCCCTTAATGCTTTTCTAGCACAGAAAAAAAATTCTAAAGAATCACAAGTAATCACTTACCCTCTTAAAATCCGATAGACTAATTCGATCTTAGTGGACATTAATCATCATCATTATAATCATATAAAATATAATATATAAAATCCAATGTAAATACTTTAATGTATTATATAAATATAATATAATATATAACATATCATAAATATATATATAATACAATATAATATATAACATATTATATATATAATGTAATGTACAATATATTATATAATATTATATATAAAATCCGATGTAATATTAATATTGGAATATAATATGATGATGATGATTAACGTTTATTAAGACTTAATTGGTATATCGGATCTTAAGAGGGTAAGTGATTACTTGTGATTCTTTAGAATTTTGTTTATGTGTTCGAAAAGCATTAAGAAAAGCTTTCCAAGATCACCATACTTTTGTTGAGTTAAAAGGTTAAAAAAGTTAGTAGTGTGATCAATATAATATATAACATACAATACAATAGATATATATATATAATACAATATAATATATAACATATTATAAATATATATATTATATATAATACATGTGAACCAAACCAACTTATAATATATAACATATTATATAATATTATATCAATACTATATATTACATATAATGCATTCAATTTATTTTTTACATAATATGATATATCTCTTATTATATATTATATAAAAGACATTCAATGTAAAATGAATTTATTATATATATATATGGTTAATTCAATTTTTTTTACATAATATGATATATCTCTTATTATATATTATATAAAATACATTCAATGTAAAATGAATTTATTATATATATATATATGGTTAATATATGAAGTGATATGAGTATTTTATCAACTTAATTCAATTTTATTTATTATATTTTTAATTGAAATTCTAAATAAAAAATATTAATGATATGAATGGAAATGAATATTTTATTTAATATATATATTCAAAAGTAATGTACTTTAAGAGTATTTTAATTTATGAGGACATTTATATCATATTAAAAATTGATTTGTGAGAAATTTTTAAATGTGGGTATTTTTTTCACGGCACTACCATAGTTAACTATGAGTTTCTATCTACTATTGAAAATCTGACAACTCGTCATCTTTAACTCAGCTATGCCAAGTCATCCTCGAGGGATGATGTCATCTTTTGAATTGTGATCAGTTCTTATAAAGTTGATTTTGGTGGTACATTTTTTTTTGAGACCCTTTTTTTACCTCAAAATTCCCCTAATGTTTGTTGAGAAATATTTGTCACCATAACTGCCATCCTCTGAAAATTTGTGATGTATGCTTCTGGTGTACATGTTTGTCTCAGTTGTGCCAAATCCTTGAAGTGTGTCTCATGGTCCTTATCCAACCTATCCATCAAATTCTGAGTGAAGTCCACCTATGAAGTGATGATGTTGGCGTTCCCTAGTGTCATGTTGACGCTTGAATCTGTTAGGACCGAAATGGAAACCTCACGAGGATGTGAATCCCCCTGCGTTTTTATATAGGTGGTACTCCTCTTTTGATTTTATTGAGATTTTTAAATATTCAAAATGTTGGACTTGACAGAAGTTTGTCGCAGTAATTCAAAGAAATAGAAATATTACAACAAAATAAAGGGGAAAATGATTTTGTTTTCTTTTAAAGGAAAGTTCCTAAGAAAGGACCAGGAACCGAACACATTCACACACTTAAAGCAAATCAGCAAAATTCTCTCGCATCCATCATAGTTTAAGATAGATATTTTTTATCACATAAAAGTAAAGAGAATATGATTTGCATGCACAAGAGAAATTTAGCATGAGATGCATGGGCAACTCAAATAAAGATAATGATAGATCAACCTCAAATACTTTGTATTCTGAAAACAGGGTTACAAAGCAGTGTCGAGATTGTTCCCGAAGTAGTTCTCTTTGAAATTTCCAAAAATATATAGTTTATTACATATTCTTGAAATTGTAAATTTGTTTGTCTTAAAGACTGGGATTGGGGCTCCCGTGGACCATTAAGCAAATAAATACAAGAAATAATCTTTTAGAAAGAGGACGATGGGCGGTGGGAAGATCAACAAGACCTGGTAAGAAGAACAAAGGAGTTATCAGTCTTCAGTTAAACCTTTATAGTGAAAGAGGTGGAATAATTGGATGAAAGACTCGATAAATAAAGAAGAATGTGATCAGCATAAACTTACTATGATGGTAGCTCATGTGTTCATTTGTTTGTTGATTTCCTTTTATCGTTTTCATCAACGGTTATAAGATCCATCTCAATGCTTCTTTCCCTTCATGTGTTAGTTTGTGGATAGCCTTCTTAAACCACTCTTCGATGTAATTTTTCATAGGTGCCACGTTGATTTCATGTTGGATTTTAATATTGAATAGCTCACCCTCCAAGTCACGGAGATCAATGGAAATGTCATGTAATATTTCTTCAATATCCTAATTTTTTACGGAATAATATACTAGCCAGTTATCTATGGTGTTCTCATCATATACAACTATGCCATAGAATTTTTCAATTGATAATCCTTTAAAAATCTCAACCTGCTCATCGAATTGTTGTTTTGTTGGGAACAACGATTTGAGGATCAACTTGGGATCTTGGACCTCGTTAGTGATTCTGGTTAGGTCCACATCTGTGAGCCTTTTGAATAGATCTTCTCTCCTTGTTATGGCTTGGCTGCACGCCTGAACGATGTTGTTCAAGTTCTTTATTTTCTCTTTCCAGTAGGCATTCATCTGCTTGATACGACTTGGAGAAGGAAGGAAGGTCCTCCTTTTTTCTCTTTAGCTCTGACATGTTAGTAACTTTAATACCAAAGGGTATCACTGCATCAAGGTAGAAACCTTCTTCATTTTTTAGATAAGCATGTAGATATTCAAGGAAGGAATGCACCCTCGAGCCAAAAGAAATCATGCTCTTTGAAATTTCCCAAGCTATGTAATCAGTGCCATTCTTTTCTTGATATTATTATCCACGTAACTCTTGGCTGATGTGAGTAAGCTTGAGGATCCTTTTATTCTGGCTACAGGTGTGGCAGGTTCGACAATTTCCAAAGGGATGGAAAGAAGTGGAAGAGGCATCAAAGTCTCTTCAAGTTCCTTAATCCTTTCCTTTAACTTTGTATTTTCTTCTTTGACACTGCCAATGGAATCGTCCAATGCATCATTGGTGGCTCTATGGATTCTGGATACCTAGGAAGGCCGCATATTATTTAGGTTAACCTCTGAAAGAGATTTCCCCTTTTTATTCTTCACATCACTCTTCTCAATAATTAATTTTTTAGATTCAGTGTCAAAGACATCACTCTGAAATACAAATGATTCTTCTTCATCAAATATCTCATTCTCAATAATTTCCAATGACTGGTTCTAGTACGTCGCGCCTCCTGGCTGGTCAATGTTAGGAAACATCTTCTCAATGCCAGCTTCAAGCTCCATATCCTCGAGGGAGAATCTATTTATGTCACTTCTGACGTGATTCTCTTCTTCCTCTTGTACAATATTCTTCCTCTTCTTCTTCAGAGGAAGTTTGTGGGAGCTTTCAATTTTTCCTGGAGGGGGGTTCTTGTCTCCTCCTCTGCCTGAACTATTGTTGGTTAACTTCTTATATGGGTGGGTTGTTGGAGCACTATTCTGAGGTGTTGAAGTCTTGGGAGTAACAGTTGGAGACTTGGCACTCTTCTCATTGGGACCTTTTCCTCTATGCTTATACAATTCATTGGTAATGAGTATTGTCTCTAAGTCACCAGCAGTGTGGGTAGGATTACCCACGTTATTATCTTCTTCTTCTCCTAGAAATGTATGGATAAAAGAACTGCTAAAATCCATTGTTAACATATGTTCCACAAATATTCCAATAGGGTCAAACCCTCTAATCTTTTCATTGTACTTGAGATTAAAGTTGTGGAATTGGTTAGTGAATTCATCAGTTTTGTTAATATTTTTTAATACAAAATCCCCAACTTTCCAAGGCAATGGTATAAATTGCTTTTTTTCATTTTTCATGAAAAAAGTGCAGCCAAAAGTTATATTTCCTTACGGATTCTGTGAAAAACATTATGTCAGATATATGGCATGGAAGGAAGGAAGGATTTTCCTTAGAACCGAAAATCCTGATGACATTGTAATTTCCCATTTGATCCAAAGTCCCCTTTCTATCCAGGAATTAATAGCTTGAGCAGATATTCTTGGGGTATCTCGTCTGATCAACAACCCTTTAAAAACTGAGACAAAGTCTTTGAAAACTTCATAAAAATGCAGGGAAGTTGTCTGCCTCCATAACGCTTGGTACCAAAAGGTCACGGGGTCGAATTCACAATTTACATTCTTGCATATAGACAATTTAGAAAATCGACAACATTGTGCTATCGCGAAAACCAAATAAAAAGACATAAAGAATTTATTATCCATTTTTATTTTGAGACAATTGGGAAGATATTTCAATGGAAATCAACTTCCCCCAATCGAAAATGGTATGCTCGTTGACAGTAAAATATAAGATGTAAAGAATCATTCAGGAAATGCTAGCAGTATTTTCTTGGCTCGTAACTCTGGTAAATAACTAGGCAATTTCCCGAAATGGGTTTTTGAACAAGATGACATGTAGTCTCATAATATCCTCAGGGATGGCAGTGGGATTCTCCAAGAATTCTGGTAAGAGATGCAGGCCGTTGTCATTTTTTTTCAAAAAGTCTATGCAATCTTCACCTTTTCTAGTGAGCATTGGCTCTGGGAGTCTCAACATCTTGCATAATAGAATGACTAGAGAATGGTCCTCGAGTGGAATTATTTGTTGGCTTGGTATGTATTTCTCGGTGCACCAGGAAACCAATTCCTTGCAGTCAAAAACTTCAAGAACACAACCTGCACGAACAATTCCGGACGTCCAAATTACTTCCTTCTAAGTAGAAGGGAATTAATAATAAGAGTATGCTCTAGAGCACTGAAAATTATGATCCTCTCGTCCAAAAATTTTCAAGGTATATCCACGGAACTGTTGTTGAGTTGTTGTTGCCATAAGTTGACAAGAGTGTTCTTTTGATCCAGATAATCTTAGAAACGGGTGCTTGAGAGATAATATATCATCTTCTACAAATCATGTTTTAATGTGGTTTAATGAGGAAGCTCTTCGAGCCCTTTGCCTATTAATGACAATCTCTATGGGACCTGCATAATGAGTTATTAGCATTAAAACATACTAAATGTGCATTGGGAAAAGCACGAAGGTGGCAGGGATGGATAGGAGCGGAATAGGATTTGAGACTTTTGTGAACCCGCCAACCCGCGAATGGAGAAGGTCAAAAATTGGCTAAGTGTTGTGAGGTGGTCGGATGGACTTAGCATAGGATAAATGAGATACTTGGAAGCTCAGGGAGTCTGGGGGTCAAAATGTAGATCGTGGATCTTTTGGATGCAAAATTTATATCATGGAACATGGGATATGAGAGTTTGACCCCTCCAACCTGAGAATCCACGATTACAGAAACGGAAAAGTATGGGATAATGTGGCGGTCATACAGAATCTATATGTGAGAATGTGGATTGTAGATGAGTATTCACAAGTTTTCCAACCTGGGAACCCGTCGTTCTGAAAAAATGACTAAGTATAGAACTAGAAAGGGAGAATAGAAGGGAAAAAGTAAAAGGGGAAAATGGGTAAGTCTAGAAAGGGAAAAGAAGGGGAGAAAAGAAGTTGGGAAAATAGAAAAGGGGAGGGAAATTTTGGAAGCGGGAATTGATCTCAACAATAGGATCCAACTGTGGGATGATGACCCCCTGTGGGTTGTCAAGAATCCATAATCTCTCGTAACTAGGTGCTTCTGCCCATTGGGTTGTGGAGTCAGAGTAAGAATATACAAACTGAAAAAATAAAATTATGTATATTGAGAAATGAGAAAGTCTTAAGAGAATAAACGTTTCAAATGTTTCCCATTGACAGGAAACATCAACCTTTTACCCTTCATGTCTTGGAGCATATAGGAGTTAAATCCAAAGATCTTCTCGATGACATATGGTTCAATCCATAGTTCTTCAAACTTTGTATGCATGGACAGTTTCTCCTTGGCCTTGTTCCAAAGTAACACCAGTTCTCCTTTATGGAAATTATTTACAGTTGTGCTCTGATCAAAATATATTTTGATGCTTTGCTGCATCAAAGAAGTTTGATTCAGCGCTTTACTTCATTCTTCCTCCAAATTCAATGACTGATTGATTCTCCTTTGAATGGGTCCATTGTCTTATGTATCTTCGATATTAACCACGGAAATCAATCCATTGAGCTCAAGGCTACTCGGAATTTTTTCCTCTTTCCCATAAACCAATAGATATGGAGACATCCATGTGCTATCCTTCAGGGTCATTCTGCTCGGCCATAATGCATCCATCAACTTCAGAGGCCAATTCCTTTGGTTGCTATCAATGTTTTTCTTCAGTATCTGCACAAGTGTTTTGTTTATGGATTCAGCAAGGTCATTACCTTGTGGATAATAATTCGATGATTGACCGATGATGATTCCATATTGTCTGCAAAACTCTGTAAACTTCGACCCAATGAATATTGAACCATTGTCTGTGATAAATTTATCTGGGGCACCAAATCTCAACAGAAAGTTGTATTTTAGGAATTTAATTAGTTCTTTAGCATTAGCCTTTTTTAATGCCACCCCTTCCGGTCATTTCATGAAAAAAATTGTAGATATTAGAATGTACATATGCCCCTTGCTATACTTTGGATTAATTGTCCCAACAACATCAAGTCCCCATTGGGAAAACAGTTTTTCTACCATAATGGGCTGCAAAGGCATCACGGATTTCTTCATTTTTCCTGAAAATTGTTGGTATGACAAACACTTCCTTATTGTGGCATACGAATCTCTGAAGATTGATGGCCAATAAAATCCTGCTCTAATTATTTTGTGGGTAGTTTCAGTAGGTGCAAAGTGTCCACCACATATTCCCTCATGGAATTATCTTATTAGTTCTTGCGCTTGATTTTCATTGACGCATATTAGAAGTATACCAACATAATTTATTCTGAATAGTATGTCAGCAATCAACATGTATTGATTCTCCTTCATCTTCAATTTCATTTGCTCCTTGGGATTCATGGTGACAGGAAATTGTCTGGATCTTAAGTAGAATATAATATCTCTGTACCATTCTTAATCACCTAATGGTTCTCCAACTGAGATTGAAATCATCCCATCGATCAAATCCCCATTCACGATGAGATTTCATAAACCTTGTCCTTTGATTGCCTTTAAAGGTTAAATATCGATATCATATTCTTGTATCCTTGCCAACCAGTTAGCCCATTTTCCTTCTCTCAACTGTTAATTTAGAAACATCTTCACTAGTGATGAGGGAACATAAGCAATAATATGGGAGTTTAATATATACGTCTGAAAGTGCGCTACTGCTTTTACAAGAGACACGCTTGCTTCTCTAGTTATGAATTCTTCAACTCATAGTCATCCAGGGTTTTTCTCATAAAACTTATTGGGAGTTCTTCCCCTTTGTTATTTTTCTGAGAGAGAACAGATGCAACAATTGTCTTTATAGAAAATGAATAGATAATGAAATCTCTTTGGAAGTTTGGACTGATGAGGACAGGAGCAGTGGAAATTGCTCCTTTGATATTTTTTAACGCTTCCTAAGTATATGTTGTCCATTCAAACCTCCTCTCCTTTTTCAGCAACAAATTGATCGTCTTTACGATGCTTGCGTAGTCAGGAACAAATCTTCGC
>ML778812.1:370524-384930 GCA_009831015.1 Picea engelmannii
CTGTCAAAGTTACTTCAAAAAAACAAATTAATGTTTAAGCATAACACCATGCGTTCGTATTGTTTTCAGGAATATACACTTGCAATTTTAAATTTTCTGAGTTTTTAAGTGTTTTATGGTTTTTCTTTCCATAAAACAAATGAAAACAATTTTTTATGATTTTTTTATTTTTTTTCTTTTTACAGCAAAACAGATGAAATAAAGTGCATTATATGAGTTACTCGACCAGACCTACATTATCATTCATCTTCAGATATTCCACAATTTAGATAACACACATGCATATGTCATTTAAAATGCATCACCTCAGACACACCACCTTAAACAAAATTAACAAGGCTTAGTGTAGGAAGATTTGTTTATGGATAATCAAGGGTGAGTCGAGGGTTGGTTCGAGCCTTAAAGTGGTCCTGCTTCCATGGTATGTGGCCTTGATGGTCTTGTTTCTGGCTTTGGGTAAATACAAAAAAAAAATTGTTATTATAATTGTTTTATAATAAAACAGTCACGAATAATTTTTTTATTGTAATTGTTTTATAATAAAACAATAGATAATTTTATGAAATTTTATTATAACACAAAACAAACAACAGTTGTTAACTTTCATATACCTGTAGCGCAGGCCACCATGAATGCTCCAGAAGTTTGTGTCACCCGAGGGCACAACATTGTAAGTCTGGTCTTTGCTCCCAAAGTTATTTTCACAACCACAGATCCAATCAGTTCTGAGACAGCGATGGAAGGATAGTTGAGGTGCACGAAATAAATCATATGGACGGGGTGGAGCATCTTTCCTTCTTTGCTCTGTGATCAGACTGCCCTCTTCACTTTGATTCGCTATGGAGGAGAATGAACCGAGGGCTCATGAAGATCAACAAGAAGCACAGGTATCATATGCACATCCGCTTACTATATTCAGGCACCAAGCCCCACACTATGGCCTTGGGCAGAGACGAAAATGCAACCACCATAATTCCATCCTTCATGGTCTCCCGCTTTTCTTACACAACAAACTCATGGTTCTTCAACATATGGCTATAGCTTCCGCTGAATATCAGTCTGTAGATATTCACATTATTGTTTAAACTCAAGATATGTTTCCTTTGAACGAAATCTGAATCTCATTGCTTAGCAGTATTAACAGAATTGACGATGGTCGAGAACCTTGAAGAAGAAACTTTGAGCACTCTCTGGCCATGAAAAGATGTTACCATTGCCTCTCTTGTTTTCTTAGTGGAAATATTGATTCCATCTTTGGAACAAAGGTATTTCCAACCATTTTGGGTCTCTTCTAAGGCAGATAATTCAACCAATTCTTGCACACATCTCTCACTGGCATGCAGCACGTATCTGTTCAACGAGGCCTTGCTCGTGGACAATGGCTTGATATGTTCGTCTGAGTTGTCAAGTAGGGGCAAGAATCAAAAACAGTTGCCGCCCATTTTTCATCATAGAAGAGCTTGCTTGAAATTATCATGAACGCGAAATACCCATTTCTTTGGCTATTATTCTCTAGATCATAGTTAAATTTCACATTCGAGCAAAGGTATTTATATAATGTGATCCCTGTAACTTCCTACATGCCTATTTTGGTGCCCCTGTAAGTGGATCTGCATGCCCTCGTGGAAAACTCGTAACCCATTCCAATTGCAATCCCTGCATTTTGTTAGAAATACACTCAAAATTTATTGTTAGCATATCTTTTTCGATTTTGGGGAGTGCGGAAAACCTGATATAGAGTGACGGTTTGGAAATGATATCGTTGATATGGGAGAAGATCGCTGCAAATCAGTTGAATATGAAAAAAAACAGATAATCGAAGCTTGATCTTCAATGTCGTGTATATACACAAGAAAACTCTACCGATTTCTTGATTTTCTAAAACAATAAAATTTAATGCGACCCACTTTGATTCCACAAATATATTTGATTTAAAGTCATGAGGCGAAATGAGCAAGAAATCATTTGCACATTGTCAAAACCAGTAACACCTCTGCGCAACAGGATATCTGTAGCAAGCCAATGAAGACATTGTCCAGAGTTGGCAAATATAGCATGTGCGAGTTAGAGTATAGTGAATGGGAACGTCTATAAATTTTAAAGTGACGAGAGGAGAAGTCAAATTATTGATGGGCGGAAAAATAGAACCTCGCAAGTTGTTTATTTGTTCGATTGAGCTTATGTGGTGGTTTCTGCATTTAAAATTCATGATATTTTATTTGTTTGCAGGGATATTTCCAGGCATCTACAGGATAAATATGGAGGACAAGGCGGCGTTGATGCGACTCAAAACTAGAAATAAACCAAACCAAGAAGACATAGTTCAATCGTGGCACAATTCAACCATTGTTACAAAAAAAAAAAAGTGTCACTGTTTAGGCAAGTAAAATTTCGTTGTAACATCATGTAAAATTTCGTTGTATCAGCATGTTGTAACAGCATGTAAAATTTTTGTTGTATCAACATGTAAAATTTGGTTTTGTTTTTATTCATCTAATGTTTTATTGTGTTTACTGTTAATCATGTTTGCAAAAACACTCATTCCTGAAATCAAAATCATCCCTATTTTCTGATCCTCGCGATCGCACGAAGCGCGGAGGAGAGCATACTTATTCTAGGTAAAATCAAAATCTGATAATGAAAACAAAAACTGAAAATGAAAGCCTACCTACTCTACGATAATTACATCTTAGAAATCAGTTACGTGTAGTCAAATAACCAATGGAGCCAAGCACGCAATAGTAACATCAATATGTTCAGTGGCAATTTTTCGAATGAAAAATAGAATTTTACAAGAATGAATGAATCTAGTTGTTGTAACTGTAAATTAACAAAATTAAAAGAAAAATTAAAAGAATATAATTTGGTAGTCACTTGAAACCATCGTTCGATATAAATTTCATAGGCGTGATTTCCCTCACTCAGATCATGCTGCAGCTCCTCATTGTCCTCCTCAAGTTCCTCAAATGTTGATTCCTCGTTCGTTTCTGGAGGAGTATTTAAGCTCTGGGATGTTGTCAAGATCTACTCTTCCTAAGAAGAAGAAATCCCAGCTTTCGCAAGGATCTGAGAGAGTTGTTCCAAGATGACACTCATAGTTAAATCATATTGCAAAAGGGGTTCTTACAGAACCCAAATCAAAATAATAATAAAAAAACTAAAAATCACACTTGCTGAAACACATGAAAACCTCTTCACAGTTGCAAAAATTGAAATTGCAGAAATTTGAAACACTCCCTACATGCCCTTACCCATATGTCACCTCAGAGTTAGGAGCATGACTAATCACACTTGCATGAAAATTCAAACTAAACTTTAATCCATCGTGCTTCCCCGGCAACGGCGCCAAAATGTTAGGCGGAAATATTGTCGTTTAATTCCATTGTAGTACTTGCCCAACTATTTAATTTGTCAATCCGGGGTTCGTAGGCTTACAAAGAACACGCACTATATATGCAGGACTGAAGTAGAAGTAATTTAATCTAAATTTCTAAAATGAAATTAATCTAGGAAAGCATTGAAAGACTAACTAGGAAAGCAGGAAATTAATCTAGGAAAGCAATACAACATGTGAAGAGTTGAATGACAAAAGACATATGTGAGCTCACACAATAAATCAATCTCAAATTATATTACAAGAATGAAATGACAAAGCATGAAAGAATCAAAGCTAAGAATCCCCTTTCTCCTAATTACAAGACTAAATTATGGATTACATCCCCCCTCATGAAGAGAGAACACTCTCTTATATACATGAGTGTCATAATGATAGATCCACTATTCTCTCAACCACTCTCAACTACTTTCCGATTATTACAAGATATGATCCCTTCAAATCCTCCACACATCTCTCACATATCTTAGATAAGATATGCCAACCAAATCTTCCATGATCTTCTCTCTTTCAAATCTTCAAGTTTGAAKATGTAATTCGAATTTGAGGATAGGTGGTGAATTAAGACTTTGTTGAAATCTTCAAATATGCATGCACACATCATCAAACTCATCCAACTTTGATATATAATGAAAATATGTTAATTTCTAATATTTAATCACAAATTCACTTATAATACTAAAATGAATATAATGGAAAATAATAAGGAGAAACCCAAATATCATTATGGAAATGGTATGATAAAAGGTTTATTAGGACCATGAAATGTAAGGAATGGTGAAGGGAAAAGAGGATATAAATGTGACATTTCTGAGTCCTAACAACTATGATGGTCGCTTGTGTGTTTATTTGCTTACTAATTTCCTTTATCATTTTCATCAATGGTTACAAGAACCATCTCAACTACTTCTTGCCCTTCATGTGTCATTTTGTCAATAGCCTTCTTGAACCACTCTTCGATGTAATTTTTCATAGGTGCCACATTGATTTCATGTCGGATTTTTATATTGAATAGCTCACCCTTCAAGTCACGGAGATCAATGGAAATGCCATGTAATATTTCTTCAATATCCTGATTTTTTACGGAATAATCTACTAGCCGGTTATCTATGGTATTATCATCATATACAACTATGCCATATAATTTTTCAATTGATAATCCTTTAAAAATCTCAACCTACTCATCGAACTATTGTTTTGTTAGGAACAATGAGTTGAGGATCAACTTGGGATCTTGGACCTCATTAGTGCTTCAGGCTAGGTCCACCTCTGTGATCCTTTTGAATAGCTCTTCTCTCCTTGTTATGGCTTGGTTGCACGCCTGAACGATGTTGTTCAAGTTCTTTATTTTCTCTTTCCAATAGGCATTCAGCTGCTTGATCCGACTTGGAGAAGGAAGGTCCTCCTCTCTTCTCTTTATCTCTGACATGTTAGTTACTTTAATACCAAAGGGTACGAGTGCATCAAGGTAGAAACCTTCTTCATTTTTTAGATCATCCTGTAGATATTGAAGGAAGGCATGCGCCCTCGAGACAAAAGAAATCATGCTCTTTGAAATTTCCCAAGATTCTGTAATCAGTGCCATTATTTTCTTGATATTATTATCCACATAACTACTAGCTGATGTGAGTAAGCTTGAGGATCCTTTTATTTTGGCTACAGGTGTGGAAGGTCCAACAATTCCCAAAGGGATGGAAAGGAGTGGAAGAGGCATCAAAGTCTCTTCAAGTTCCTTAATCCTTTCCTTTAACTTTGTATTTTCTTCTTCGAGACTGCCAATGGAATCGTCCAATGCATCATCGGTGGCTCTATGGATTCTGGATACCTAGGAATGCAGCATATTCTTTAGGTTAACCTTTGAACAAGATTTCCCTTTTTTATTCTTCGCATCACTCTTCTCAATAATTAATTTTTTAGATTCGTTGTCAAATACAACACTCTGAAATACAAATGATTCTTCTTCATCAAATATCTCATTCTCAATAATTTCCAACAATTGGTTCTAGTGGGCCACGCCTCCTGGATGGTCAATGTTAGGAAACATATTATCAATGTCAGCTTCGAGCTCCATATCCTTGAGGGAGAATCTATTTATGTCACTTCTGAAGTGATTCTCTTCTTCCTCTTGTACAATATTCTTCCTCTTCTTACTCAGAGGAAGTTTGTGGGAGCTTTCAATTTTTCCTGGAGGGGGGTTCTTGTCTCCTCCTCCACCTGAACTATTGTTGGTTACCTTCTTAGATGGGTGGGCCGCTAGAGCACTGCTCTGAGATGTTGAAGTCTTGGGAGTAATAGCTGGGGACTAGGCACTCTTCTCACTGGGACCTTTTCCTCTCTGCTTATACAATTCATTGGTACTTAGTATCATCTCTATATCGCTAGTTATTGTCTTCTTCTTCTCCTAGAACTATATGAATAAAGGAACTGCTAAAACCCATTGTTAACATATGTTCCACAAATATTCCATTAGGGTCAAACCCTCTAATCTTTTCAGCATACTTGAGATTCAAGTTGTGGAAGTGGTTAGCGAATTCATCAATTTTGTTCATATTTATGAAGACAAAATTCCCAACTTTCCAAGTTAATGGTATAAATTGATTTTTTTATTATTCATGAAAAAAGTGCAGCCAAAAGTTATATTTCCTTGTGACTTTTGTGAAAAAAAAAAATTTAGATATATGGCATGGAAGAAAGGAAGGATTTTCCTTAGAACCAAAAATCCTGATGACATTGTAATTATCCATTTTCTCCAAAGTCCCCTTTCTATCCAGGAATTTACTAGCTTGAGCATATATTCTTGGGGTATCTCGTCCAAAAAAAAAACCTTTAAAAACTGAGACAAAGTCGTTGAAAACTTCATAAAAATGCAGGGAAGCTTTGTGCCTCCATAACGCTTGGTACCAAAAGGTCACAGGGTCAAATTCACAATTCACATTCTTGCATATAGACAATTTAGGAAATCAATAGAAATGTGATATCGCGAAAACCAAATAAGAGACATAAAGAATTTCTTGTCCTTTTTATATTCAGACAATTGGGAAGATATTTCAATGGAAATCAACTTCCCCCAATCAAAAATGTCCTACTCCTTGATGATAAAATATAAGATGTAAAGAATCATATAGGAAATGCTAGCAGTATTTTCTTGGCCCGTAACTCTAGTAAATAACCAGGAAATTTCCCGAAATGGGTTTTTGAACAAGATGACTTACATTATGGTAATATCCTCAAGGATGGTAGTGGGATTCTCCAATAATTTTTGTAAGATATCCAAGTTGTTGTCGTGTTTTTTCAAAAATTCTCTGCAATCTTCACCTTTGAAGGTGAGTGTTGGCTCTGGGAGTCTCTGTATCTTGTGGAATACTTGAGGTGAAAGAATGATGGGAGAATGGTCCTAAAGTGGAAGTATCTGTTGGCTTGGTATGTATATCTCGGCACACTAGGAAACCAATTCCTTGCAGTGAAAATCTTCGGGAACACAACCTTCTCACGCAATTTCGGACGTCCAAATTACTTCCTTCTAAGCAGAAGGGGATAAATAATAAGAGCATGCTCTATACCACTACACATTCTGATCCTCTCATCCAAAAATGTTCAAGGTATCTCCACAGAAATTTTGTCAAGTTGTTGTTGTCGTAAGTTTACGAGAGTATTCTTTTGATCTAGATAATCTTAGAAATGGGCGCTTGAGAGATAATATATAATATTATGTAAATCATGCTTTAATGTGGTTTAATGAGGAAGTTCCTCGAGCCCTTTGTCTATTAATGAAAATATTTACAGAACCTGCATAATGATTGATTAGCATTAAACCATACTAAATGTGCATTTGGAAAAGCCTGAAGGTGGCAGGGATGGATAGGAGAGGAATAGGATTTGATACTTGTGTGAACCTGCCAACCCGTGAACCCGCCAACCCACGAACGGAGAAGGTCAAAAATTGGCTAAGTGTTATGAGACGGTCAGACGAACTCAACATAGGATAAATGAGATACTTAGAAGCTCAGGGAATATGGGGGTCAAAATGTATATCGTGGATCTTTTGTTTGAAAAATGTATATCACAGAACATGGGATATGAGAGTTTGACCGTGCCAACCCGGGAACCCGCGATTACATAAACGGATAAGTATGGGATAATGTGGCGGTCAGACAGACTCGATATGTGAGAATGTGGATTGGATATGAGGATTCATGAGTCCGCCAACTCGGGAACTCGTCGTTCTAAAAAAACGACTAAGTATAGAATTAGAAAGGGAGAATAGAAGGGAAAAAGGAAAAGGGGAAAATGGGTAAGTATAGAAGAGGGAAAAGAAGGGGAGAAAAGAAGTTGGGAAAATAGAAAAGCGGAGGGAAATTTTGGAAGATGGAATTGATCTTAACATGTGACCAACCCATGATACCACCATTCGTGAGCTTCTCCTTCCAAGTGAAGGGGTGCATAATTAATTGCTTCTTCCTTGATCATTGGGTTAAGTTGGAGGAAGGCATCCAACTTATGTACCCATGCTTTATTCATCCTATTGGTGGACCCATCGAAGGATGGTGTTGGTCCTAAATTATGCACCTGATTGCTAAATGGAAAAGCTAGGCCACCTCAAGTTTGGAATGGTTGGTTTTATGATAATTTGATTTTGTTGGTCGGTTGGAGGATTGGTTTTACCAAGACAAAAACATGGTTGGGTTGGAAAGATGATATGGTTGTAGGTCCTACTTGGCTGGTGGCACACAAATGATAGACAAGTGAGAAAATAGAGGGAAGAACAAAGGAAGAATAACAAACAACTCAATGAATTATCTGTTGTAAAAATTTTAAGTCTTAAAATAATATTCCAAGGCATAAACAAGTATCCAAACACAATTACTCCCACGGGTTGCAATAAAAAAAATATTTACTAAAGCATTATCTGTTTTACAGGTTTCATATCAGTAAAAGATGAGTTATATAATAGCTTAAAGGAAAATGAAATGTACTTTGCACACATCAAAATATGCATTAAAGATAAGAGAAAGAACACATATATATTTGAACATAAAGCACACTTTCATCAAGAGCATATTCACTAGGTAGAGAGATTAATCCAATCATAGAACAGGTTCAACCAGTTGATATATTGATTTCCTTCCCAAAAAATTGAACCCTCCATTCATACAAAAACTGCATATTTATCAAAGTTGTAGAGGCTCTCATCCATCTGGAACTGAAGCTTAACTCTACACTATCAGTTGGAGAACAACTTATTGACTTAAGTAAATATTTTTGGTGTATAGTAATGCATACTTCAAACTTGACTTAACAAAAAGGAAGTGGTTCATATCAAACACAGATGACCACTTATTATACCTTCATTTAAAAAGCCTTGAACTTAAACAACTAAAACTGCTACTAATGATAAAACTAAATTGATGCATATGCTGAAGTGAACTGAGCTTTGACAAAAACTGACTAGGACTGATAGAACTAGGTTCTTAATCGAGCACTTGTATCCATGTGCATTGTTGGAGGCCAACTGTGAGATAACTGGATAAATAAGCATATTCTTTATATACCCCTTCATAGCAGCATTCTTCTTCAAATTATCTCTTTCAGAAAGCAGCAAGTCTTCTGGTGTTTCTTCTAGAGTCTTTGATACTTCTTCTATAGTCTAGAGTACAGTTTTTATAATTCTTGGTTGTGGTGTTGCAAGGTTTGTACTTGAAGCTTCAGTTCTTGCACTTGTTGGTTGTCATCAACCCTCTATGTTTTTATCTCAACCTGCATTTTCTTCTCATCTTGCTCTATGATAAACTTTTTTTGGTCAGCCAGTGTTCTGCTTCTTGCTCTCACATTTTATTTGTGTATTACCTCAGGTTCATTTCCTTGTGTTCCTTTAATGGACCCATGTACTCCCAAAGTATCAACTTTAATCTTTGTTTTAATGTCTTGTGAACTATGGTGAGGATCCCCTGCATGTGGTGAGGTGCCAATAGAGTCTTTCTCCAGATCAAGCCCATAATCATGTATCCCATGTTGACTGGAGTCTGTAGGATACTCTTTTTTCACAATTACAAATGGTGTTTCTGCAGTCTCACCCTCATTAGACTTTGATTTCTTCTTTTTCACTGTTATTTCCTTCAAAACATTGACTTCCATTTCTTCCATGCTGGAAAATTCAGGACTATCATCATCTTCAATCACAATTGGTTGGGGGTATTTTAATGCTGGCTTAAAAAGATCCTTGGAGTTCAGTCTCAATTGATTTGTAATTCTAGTTTTCATGTTTGGCTTGCTTAGTATTTCATTTTTTGTTCTCCCTTTCTCTTTCTGTCTTGTTTGGTTGCAGGGGATGTTTTAGGTAAGGCTTATGTAGGAACATCCTTTCTCTTAACCACTTCATTGTTGCATGATCTAGATCCAATTTTCCCCCTCATTCTAGTCACAGGTTTATTAGGTTGTTGCTTGATGGGGGTTCTATGCTCCTCCTCTGAATGGCTAGATGACAGAGACCTCTGTGGTGTTTTCGATGCAGGTGGGTGCATGTGGGAAACGTTGCCATCTTTACTCTCCTTCCACTTACTCATAGAAGACATTAGTTGCATGTGAGGGGATTCCTCCTTAATGGAGGCATATGGCTTGTTTTCTTTCGAGGGCGTGTTTCTTGTTTTGTGGATTTTCCCCTTATTTATTGTGGGTTGGACAGGATTCATTGAGCTCCCAAGCTCTGTAGATACCCTGATATATGTCTTATATTTACTTGCATCACATTTATTCTGTGAATCGGGCACTTGTTCCTGCTCTTTCAATCCCATAGATTTCAAGAAATAAGCCCAGGGAATTTCAAGTTCCTCTAAAGCGAAAGAAACCAACAATTTAACTAAGCCTTGATGGTACATGCTGATGTGAGCAGATTCAGGGTGGATTTGAACCCTCCTGGTCATTTTGGTTAGGATTTTAAGCAGGTAATAAGGTAAATTTAGCTCTTTATCTCCACTTATATGCATAAGGAAACGAAGGTGATAATAGTGTACTGTGTTGAATCGACCCTCACCTATTATATGCATGTGCACTGCTGCTAGGGATCCCTTCCAATCTTCCTTTATCCATGACACAAGGATTCCTTGGCTCTAGTCAGGGTCTTGGTGCTCAGGAACCAAGAATTTATTGTAGAGATCGAGAGGCATCCCACCTTTCTTAAACCACCTTTACTCATAGACAAGGAGAGCACAAGCTACTCCAATGAAGTGTTTTGTAATATGAATCTAGGTATCCCCAAGCTGGGTCTGGAAGCCACTAAACGTCTACATGAATAGCATAGCTAGACCTGTGTGGTGTCATTCAAATGTGCACAGGAAGTCATAATATTCGGCCTTTATGAAAACATCCTTGATTTCAAGTATGGCATCGAATAGCTCAAGGCCTTGTGTCTTTGTCCTATTCAAGTGCCATTGCTCTTAGGGTGGAACCATGGTGTATAGAGCAGTTATGTGTTGATGATGCAGTGAATGTGAATCTCTTCATGTTGAACTCGATACCTGCATGTTGTTAACCCTTTGTTCAACATGTAGTAGCCATGATGGAATAGTACAATTCTCATGACCATGACTAATGTTGTATAATGATGCAACTATGTGTAATATGGTGTGGAGGTGCTCATTTATGATCGCGCACATATGTAGGCTCCATTCAAACATTTTATGACACGTTAAATTATTACATAATTCAAAAATTAGCGCGCCAACAACATTTGCAAGAATAGCTTAGTTCTTTCAATCAACCCCATTTTGCATATAAAACACTATAACACTTGCTATGAGCTCAGCCAATGATAAGCATGGTGACAAGGACTTCAGACTCAAACCATAACATGTAATTACCCTTCAAGAAAACAAATTGTGGTGCAAAAAATCAGTCAAGAGAGGTAATGATCACAAAAAACTGAGTCATTTAGTAATGGGGGACCAACTTAACCAATAGAAAAAGGTATGATTTTTTATGGACGTATAGGTTAATGAGAGAAGATGGGTAGGGATGTAGACTTAGGTCTCAACATTGGCTAAAACTGGGGACAGCACCCCCCTGTGGGGTGTTAAGAATAGCAGACCAGGTGCCTTAGAATTCAATAACTTGCTTCCACTCTCCTTAACTTACCTATGTTTATGTTTGTCATCCATGCATATCTATCATTGTCTCTCAGCCCTGCATCTCTAAAATTCAAAAATGTAGCTACACCCCAGTGCCTTTGTTGGGATATGGAGTATGTATTCACACAAAAACGAGCTAATCAAATGCAAATGAAAAAGAAAATCATTCATGGTACAAGAGGGACCTTCCCTCAGTATTTCAAGCAAAATAGTGTTTCAGGAAGCGCTTGTTTGTTGGGCCTCTGAAGATATCAATATCATATAGATTGTGCAAAACAAATGTATTATTTTAGATAATTTTAACCAACTTAAAAGGACCAAACAAAAGGTTATCAAACTTACCATGCTTGGGATTTTCTTCCCTTCTGGCATCCCACCTCAAGACCAGGTCTCCTTCTTGAAAGATATCCTTCTTGTTTTTCTTGTCAAAAATTGATTTGACCTTACTTTGGTATGCCTCAGTTATTTGATTTAGTGCTTCTGTGTTTTGTTGAACCTCTATAATCTAAAAGATTCTCCTTTGGATGTCATTTGGCTCCTAAATTTCTTCATGTAAGAATTTTCGGACTGGTATACCGAGTTGAGTAGGGAAGACAGCATATATCCCATAGACTATCTGAAATGGTGAGGTTCCCAAAGATATCTTGTTGTTGATCATGTCAGCCCACAAGGCATACTTAAGTTTAGAGTCCCGGGATTTCTTTTTTTCAGTCAACAATTTCTTTATTATCCTGATGAGAGTCTTGTTTGATGACTTGGCCATCCCATTTCCTTTAGGGTAGTAGGGTGTGGACTGTGTTAAGGAAATGTTATGTCTACCATAGAAGTGAATCATGGCCTTGGACTTGAATTCTTGGGCATTTTTTGTTATTATATTTCTATGATAGTCGAACCTACAAAATATATTTGTCTCCAAGAAATTCATGATCACCTTGTCAGTAGAATTTCTGGTGGGCATAGCCTCGATCCATTTGGTAAAGTAGTCAGTGGCAGTGAGAATCCACTTGTGTTTCCCACTGGAGGGTGGATTTATCTCACCTATGAAATCTAATCCCCACTATTGAAAGGGACCACTGGTAGTGATAGGCTTTAGGGGTAGTGAGAGTAATTTATGTTTTCCTGCAAACTTTTGACATTCATTGCATGCCCTTACTGTGGTAAATACATCAGAGAAAAGGGTGGGCCAGTATTACCATGCCCTTAGGATCTTGAGGGTTGTGGATTTCCAATGTTGGTGTCCTCCACAAACTCCTTTGTGCATATATTTCATGACTTGTTTAGATTTATCTTCATCAACACATTTTAATAAGATGCTAGCAGGATCCCTCCAATACAAGTTCTGATTTAAAATGCAGAATTTTACATCTTTTAATTTGAGAGACCTAACCTTCATTTTTTTCAAATCTGGTGGGAATTCTAGATGTTGCAAAAATTAAATAACATCTTTGTACCAAGGTGGAGAAGATTAGTTTTCAAATACCTACATGTTGTCCTTTCCAAACTGTGTCATGGGTTCATCTGATTGGGTGAAGGTTTGATGTAATTCCATCACTTTACAGTTTGACTCTGATAACAACTTGCCAAGACCCTGCCCCTTAATCA
Source organism: Picea engelmannii (assembly GCA_009831015.1). Classification (NCBI taxonomy): domain Eukaryota; kingdom Viridiplantae; phylum Streptophyta; class Pinopsida; order Pinales; family Pinaceae; genus Picea; species Picea engelmannii. Next base: position 383,641 of record ML778812.1, read on the forward strand.
AACTGGTGGGTTTTATGTGTAGTTCATACTCCAATAATTTGACAATCCATTTCCCTCTCTTCCCTTCACTGTCTGGATGGACCAAGATCTCTTTCACACTGCTGCTAGGAACATAGGTTGTTATGCTAGACTGTAACACATACACCGTGAAGGCCTTCAAAGCTTTGACCAACACGTAATCTTGTTTTTCTAATATGTCATACTTCAGCTCAGCATCTCGGAGGGATTTACTGAAAAAGGCTATGGGTTTTTCATGCCCTTCTTCATTTTTTTGCAGCAGTACTGCAGCAATGGTTTCCTCGGAAGCGAAAGAGAAGATAAAGAACTCTTTGGAATAGTCATGGTTGAACAATACAGGGGCAGCAACTAAAGCTTGATTGATCCTTTGGAATGCTTATTTTTCTTCTAGTGACCACTTAATAACATCATCTTTCCTTAGCATTTTAGTGACAGGCCTTATGATTTAAGCAAAATTTTGCACAAAGCACCTTGAGGGTGGGAGGGGGGCGCATTAATAGAGAAATTATATTAGGAGGGGGGGGCATTAATAGAGAAATTATATTAGGAGGGAGGGGCATTAATAGAGAAATTATATTAGAGGGGGGGGCATTAATAGAGAAATTATAATATAATTTCTCTATTAATGCCCCCCCCCCTCCCACCCTCTATAGAGGGTGGGAGGAGGGGGCACTAATAGAGAAATTATAATATAATTTCTCTATTAATGCCCCCCCCCCTCCCACCCTCTATAGAGGGAGGGTGGGAGGGGGGGTGCATTAATAAAAAAATTATAATACAATTTCTCTATTAATGCCCCAAATTTATTATGCCTATAAAAGACTGAATAGACTTTTTATTTCTGGGGATTTCAATTTCCTGAATGGAATCAACTCTCTTTTGGGTCTATTTTTATTCCTGGCATGGAAAAGTGGGACTTCCTGGGATTCAAAGAGCCCAGACCTTCTGCATTTCCAGAAAATATGCTCAAGGTGTTGTAAATGTTCATCATCAAATTTGGAGAAAATGGTGATGTCATCCAAATATATAACCATGAATTTGTCTTTCTCCCCCACAAAGGTTATGTCCATGTCCCTCTAAAAGGTGGCCCCTTGCGTTCATCAGTCTGAAGGGAATTTTGTCGTACATGAATGTCCCCCATGGGGTGGTGAATGTTGTTTTTTCTTTGTCTTCTTCACACATTGTTATCTAGTTATAACCAGAGTATCCATACAGCAAGGAAATCATGTGGGCACCTACTACCCTTTGCAAAATATGTTCCATCTTGGGCAG
>ML778812.1:401377-424752 GCA_009831015.1 Picea engelmannii
TACAAAAACTACATATTTATCAAAGTTGTAGAGGCTCTCCTCCATCTGGAACTGAGGCTTAACTCTACACTATCAGTTGGAGAACAAATTATTGACTTAAGTAAATATCGTTGGAGTATATTAATGCATACTTCAAACTTGACTTAACAAAAAGGAAGTGGTTCATATCAAACACAGATGACCACTTATTATGCCTTAATTTAAAAAGCCTTGAACTTAAACAACTAAGACTGCTACTAATGATAAAACTAAATTGACGCATATGCTGAACTGAATTGAGCTTTGACAAAAACTGACTAGGGCTGATAGAACTAGGTTATGAATCGAGCACTTGTATCCATGCACATTGTTTTAGGCCAATTGGGAGATAACTAGATAAACCAGAATCTTCTTTAGATGCCCCTTCATAGCAGCGTTCTTCTTCAAATTATCTCCTTCAGAAAGCAGCAAGTCTTGTGGTGTTTCTTTTTGAGTCTTTGATATTTGCAGTCTGGAGTACATTTTTTCCAATACATGGTTGTTGTGTTGCAAGGTCTGGACTTGAAGCTTCAATTCTTGCACTTGTTGGTTGTCATCGACCCTCTCTATTTTGACCAAAACCTGCATTTTCTTCTTGTCTTGCTCTGGGATAAACTTGTTGTGGTCAGCCAGTATTCTGCTCCTTGTTCTCATATTATATTTGTGTATTACCTCGGGTTCCTTTCCTTGTGTTACTTTAATGGACCCCTATACTCCCAAAGTATCAGCTTTAATCTATGGTTTAATGTCTTGTGAATTGTGGTGAGGATCCCCTGCATGTGGTGAGGTGCCAATAGAGTCTTTCTCCATATCAGGGCCATAATCTTGTATCCCCTGTTGACTGGAGTCTGTAGGATACTCTTTTTTCATAGTTACGAATGGTGTTTCTCCAATCTCACCCTCATTAGACTTTGATTTCTCCTTTTTCACTGTTATTTCCTTCAAAACATTGACTTCCATTTCTTCCATGCTGGAAAATTTAGGATTGTCATCATCTTCGATCACAATTGGTTGGGGGTATTTTAGTGTTGGCTTAAAAAGAGCCTTGGAGTTCAGTCTCAATTGATTTGTAATTCTAGTTTTCATGTTTTTCTTGCTTGGTGTTTCAATGTTTTGTTCGCCCTTTCTCTTTATGTCTTGTCTGGATACAAGGGATGTCTTAGGTAAGGCTTCTGTAGGAACAGCCTTTCCCTTAACCACTTCACTGTTGTGTGATCTAGATCCAAGTTTCCCCCTCATTCTAGTCATGGGTTTCTTAGGTTGTTTCTTGATGGGGGTTCTCTGCTCCTCCTTCGAATGGTTGGATGACAGAGACCTCTATGGTGTTTCCAGTGTAGGTGGGTGCATGTGGGCAGTGTTTCCACCTTTTATCTCCTTCCACTTACTCGTAGAATGCCTTAGTTGCATGCGAGGGGATTCGTCCTTAATGGAGGTTTCTGGCTTGTTTTCTTTTGAGGGCGTGTTTCTTATTTTTGTGCCTTTCCCCTTATTTGTTGCAGGTTGGACAAGCTTCATCGACATCCCAGGCTCTGGAGATACCCTGACCTATGTCTTATCTTTAATTGCATCACCTTCATTCTGTGAATTGAGCACTTGTTCCTGCTCTTTCAATCCCACAGATTTCAAGAAATAACCTCAAGGCATTTCAAGTTCCTCTAAAGTAAAAGACACCAGAAATTTAATTAACCCTTGATGGTACATGATCCTGTGAGCAAATTCAGGGTGGATTTGAACCCTCCTAGTCATTTTGGTTAGGCTTTTAAGCAGGTAATAGGGTAAATTTAGCTCTTCATCTCCACTTAGATGCATAAGGAAACGAAGGTGATAACAGTGTACTATGTTGAATCGACCCTCATCTGTTATATGCCTCTACATTGCTACTAAGGCTCCCTTCCAATCTTCATTTATCCACGACACATGGATTCCTTGGCTTCAATCAGGTTCTTGGTGCTCGAGAACCAAGAATTTATTGCAGAGGTCGGGAGGCAACTTGCTTTTCTTAAACCACCTTTCCCCACAGACGAGGAGAGCGCAAGCTGCTCCAATGAAGTGTTTTGTAATATGAATCCAAGTGTCCCCAAGCTGGGTCTGGAAACCATCAAACATCTGGAATAATAGCATAGCCAGGCATGTGTGGTGTCCTTCAAATGTGCACAGGAAGTCATATCATTCTGCCTTTATGAAAACATCGTTGATTTCATGTATGGCCTTGAATAGCTCAAGGCCTTGTGGCTCGGTCCTATTCAACTACCATCACTCTCGGGGAGGAACCATGGTGTACATAGTGGTTCTCTTGTTGATGATGCAGTGAATTTGAATCTCTTCATGTTGAACTCGATACCTGCATGTTGTTAACCCTTTGTTCAACTTGTAGTAGCCATGATGGAACAATACAGTTCTCACGACCATGACGGATGTTTCATAATGATGAAACTGTGTGTAATCTGGTGTGGAGGCACTCGTTTATGATCACACATGTATGCAAGCACCATTCAAATGGTTTAAACATTTAAAATGACACATTAAATTATTACATAATTCAAAAATTAGCACGCCAAAAACATTTGCAAGAATAGCTTAGTTCTTGCAATCATCCATGTTTTGCATATGAAACACTATAACACCTTCTATGAGCTCAGCCAATGATAAGCATGATGACAAGGAATTCGGACTCAAACCATAACATGTAATTACCCTTCAAGAAAACAAAATATGGTGAAAAAAATCAGTCAAGAGAGGTAATGATCACAAAAAACTAAGTCATGTAGTAATGGGGGACCAACTTAACCAACAGGAAAAAGTTACGATTTTCAATGAAGGTATAGGGTAATAAGAGAAGAGAGGTAGGGGTGCAGACTTAGGTTTCAACAGATGGAATAGTCAATTGTCCCACCTTGCACATGAGGTTAATTTTTTGTTGGCCCTGGGATCCTCTATTCCACTCCTTAGGTCTGTACTTTTGTTTGAGGTCCCAGAAGTCATTATAGGAAAATTTCAGATGGATATCTTCATCTATCATCTCTTTCTCCCTGTATGAGGTGTTAATATCGAGTCCATGATCTGGTTTCTCCTGTGCTCCTATAGGATTCCCTATCAAGAATTGTGGTAATAAGGACCTAGGGATCCTTAAGTTCCCTCTCTGAGTTGGGGTATGGTTATTGCTACTATTTGTTTCTATCATGTCACCCCAATGGGATCCATTGGGTCCACCTTGACTTGTACCATTCATATTCCCATGTTTTTCCACTAGTTGTGTGAGCATTTCAAGGGTCTGTTGTTGGAACCTTGTTTTCTCTACCTGTCTTTGGGATGCCTCATTATGTCCCTTGACCATATATCTTAATATTTGGAGTATATTCCCTTCAAGGTTGTCTCTCATGCTTCCCTCTAGCTCTGGCTTTGTTCAATTTTCTCATGTTTCTCTTTCTCGTGACTCTCGAGAGGTTTTTCCCCCACGCGCCTTTCTCCCAGGCATCAATGTAGTCACAAGCTAGCAGAACCACTAGCTTTGATACCACTGTAATGTCCCCAATAGGCTAGGTGGGGATGTATTGTTTTTTTTGTCCCGAATCATTATTTCTTATAATGTAAAAGTGCCAAATACTCATATTAATCGGGTTGTTAAATTTTTTCAAACACTTTGCTCAAATAAGAATATTGTCAAACAACCCGCAGGGGTGTAGACTGACTGGCAAGTGTTGTGTAAGTGGAAGGAAATATGTAAAGGAGGTCTCAAGTTTGATTCTCACCCCGATTTACCCATGCCCCATGCTTCTAGGTTGTGTGGACGCACCTGGAGGTTATAGTGGTATCAGACGGAAATCGACCTCGTGTCACGTGAGTACGAGAACCACCCATGTTGTCGATTCCGCCAGTACAAAAAAAAAAGAATATTGTCAAACACATTGCATGCACCCATTACACAAGAAATAGAGAAGATAACCATGGCATCTTATTATGGATGGAAACTCCCAAAAATTCTCAGCAATACAATGATATATAATGGTTGTAATAACAATTGTAGAATACTCCTAAGCACACAAATCTAATGGCTTCCAAGCAGCTGTAAAATATACTACATGAACAATAAGAAACTTGGAATGATGCCAATATCTGATGTCCAAGGATCTATGAGCCTGATATTTCTTTTTTTCTCTGTAAATGACCATTGTAACCCTCGCAACCCTGATCCGGCGAACTACTGCAACCCCAAATTCCCATAGGTCCTCGTGGGACGACTACGAGACGTCTAGTGAGGCCTCGTGGGACAAACTGTGCTCAACCCGTGGGGTGTCTCCTTTCCCAGTTGTGTGAAACATGTTGACCACCTAAGTTTCAACGCCATGTACCATGAATACATGTACCTTGTGCCATGACAAGGTTGAAGACCTATGGCTCAGCAGGGAAATTTTGCCCCCAAAACTTTTATTTCTCTCTCTTCTTCTCCACAGAATGTTCGCTCCCCTGCGTGGGAGATTTTGTAATGTAACATGTTAGAATAGATCAAGTTTTGTAAATTTTTATTGGCCTATAACTTTATCATTAGGGAATTCCTTTCATAGAGTATTTTTTTCCTTAGGTAATTAACTTTGTTGTTTAGCAATTTTAATTACTTAATTTTTTCACTCAATAATCCTCCAAAGTGGTGAAAGGTGTTCTAATGATCAATACTAGTAGGTGAATAAGGGATAGAAGTGTTGTAAATGATCATGCTAGTCATATCCTAGAGTCTCGCGAAATTCCATTAGGTTTTGATAGGTATTTTTAATAATTAAAAATCTCGTTAATTGGAAATTTTTAATTAATTTTTATGTAAAATGTAAAAATTTGGTCCTTGGGGATTTTTTATAGGGGTATGAGTGATCAAATAAAATATCTTATGACCCCCTACACCCTTGGACCAAGTTTTAGCGCATTTGGGCAATTTTTTCTAGGTCAATGTCCATGAGGAGTCTAAGTCCAAAAATCGGCAAATAATTGGCTAAAGTAAAAATGTCAATTTTTGTAAAAGAGTCTAAAGTGATTCCTAATTTAGAAAGTGGTAATCCACTAAGAAAGGGGTCCCCAATTCAAATATTGACAATTTCATGTGTGTCCCTAACAAGGGGGGTGCCCCCCCTCTTCATGATAAATTAGAAAGTGTGAGAAACCAAAGGTTAGAGAGGGGCCCACACCTTGGGCACCCCCCCTTGGAACATAGAGAGAATTTTAAAATTGAGAAAGGGGGTTCCCACCCCCTAAACACTTAGCTCTCTCCCTCACGGTACGCCCCCCTATCTCATGGTGTCCCCCCCCCCTTGGAAGTGGGCCTCCCTTGCATGGTGTGACACTTGGAGAGCATGCAAGGGGGGTCTCCTCTCCCTCTTTCCCTTAAAAGAAGCCCACCTCTCCTTATTTTGACAGGGAACTCTCATTGTAACTTCATGCTATCCAAATTTCTCCTCACTCTCTCTTGCTCTCCCACTCTATTTTTCTCTTGTAATCTTGTTGTAAATTTGCAACTATATTTTGGATAATATAAGTCAAGATTTGGAGGATCTCTTGGTGTTCTCTTGGTGTTTTTTCATGGTGTTTTTATTGAGGTAAATTTTCTGCAATTTTCTATGCATTTTCTTGCTTACATTGTTCTACTTGCATACCCCAAGCAAAGTGTTTTGTTGGGGATAGATGTGTGATAGCTTTGTCATAGATCTTTGTGGGTTTTTCTCTTTTTGTTTGGAGAGTGTTTTGCAAACCATTGTGAGGATCTCACCTTCTTGTCTCATTGTGTAGCAAGGATTTCTAGATTTGCAGCTTACCAAGGGCTTGGAGGAGTGGATTATAAGTTTCGATACCCACTTGTCCAACCATAAAAACACCATTCTATTTTTTGATTTCATTTCCAGCTCTATTTGATTCATTTTCTAGATCTATTATTCTTTAAATCTTGTCATCCTAATCATTTCTAAATTCAGATCTTACTCAAAAAATTTATGTTTAATATACTAACAGATACTAACTTGTTCTAAGCTTGTTTTTAGCATTTTCCAGCATAGATAACTTGTTTTTTTGTGCAGGTTTTCTCCAGGTTAAGGGGAGGTGTTGCCCATTTTTTCCCACAAAAATCTCAAGGAAGCATCCAAAAGTTGTGGTGCAATACCCCTTCACTCCTTTATTTCTAAAGCATTGTAAGCGTCCCAAGAGAGTCTCTTGGGCTTCCATTTTTCATCTATCTTTCTACTTATGAATTTGAAAATTATTTCAACTATTTGGGTGCCCACACCTTGCATGAGAGTGACCTTGCCACCCTTGCAATACCGTGTTGACTAGTGTAGATATTTTATTTACGATTTTTTTTAAGTTGTTTGCCCCACTTCTCCCGTAAAGAGAAGGTTGAGTGGTTAGCCTTTACTTGTTTTATTTTCAATTATTTTTCCCACCTTGGCCACAAAATCAGTAGGCTCGTCCTCCACATTGTGCCAAAGTTGTGTGGCTAGCAAGTTGTTCCTTTCTTTCTAAGCTATTTTTATTATTCTACCCACACATTGCATGTGAGTGGATTTGCCTCCCTTGCAATATCGTGTTGGCTAGTAGTTAAAGTTTTCATTCTTTTGCAAGTAAATAAATATTTCTCCTCCATTTGCTTGTATTCCCTCCCCTTGCCACTTTGTGGATCTTGGGTGACAATAAAGGGAAAAGGATTGTGTGGCTAGTATAATTAGGCACCCAACTCTTTTATTGTTTAACCACTAAAAAGAGGTGACTATGGAGGCTACTTGGGGTTTGAAGTCGGGGACGGTTTCGTGGCACTGTGTGTCCTTGTTGAGCACCCAGCATCTTGGATTTGACCTATGGAGCTAGGGGGGAACCTTTTTGTTCTCTCGTTGAGCACCTAGCACTTCCTCTTGGTTAAAGGATAAGGAACTTGGAATAGTCACATAGTCTAAGATTCTTGCAATTCACATCTAATTACCCTAAGTCAAAGAGAGACCTTAAAATTTATTAAAAGCAACCTACTCACATTGAAAAACATTTACTTTTCAAGTCTTGCAATTTCTTTTCAAGCACTTACATTTCATTCACTTTTTGCAAGTTCTTTACATGTGAATATTTACTTGTCAAAGCATTCTTTACTTGATATTTCAAGCATTATTTATTCTTTAAGAAATAATTGTCTTAATGTGTAAAGTCATTTTTATTGTTTAAATCATTGTGTAGATATTCCATACTTTATTTCAAGTTGTAGAAATATCTTAGGTGTGCATATCTCAATAAGTGAAATTTGGTAATATTTAGGTACTGGTCTATTTGTTATCTTGTAAAAGAAAGAATTTTTCTGTCATTGAAACAATTTCATTTTGCATTGTTTCCTTGTCATTGGTTGGGTCTCCTTAATCCATAAATTAATTAACTCCTAGAACTCAGATAAATCTTTCACATAGTTTAATAGGGTCTACCCCCCTTGGCTTCCCTAGGAGTGGGCCTAGACAGAAGGAGTCTATATTGACATGGCAGTGGGTCTAGACTCAGGTTTGTGCCTCCAAAGACACACCAAGTGGGTTGGATACTTCTCCACATTTATAGGTGTGTATTAGGCGGCAACAAAACCCTCCTGGCACCTGCAAATATGACGATCAACCTCCTCCAAAAAAATGTCACAAACCCCCTACACAAACTGATATACCTCCAAACGCTCTCTCCAAGATGAAACCAAACACCACAACGAACTCAAATGAGGACTTCGGATGAATCCTCCTCTGTCTAGCTAGGGTGGATATTGCACCACCAAAACTAAACTAAAATGGAAGGATTTTTTCAACCCCTAACAAAAACTTGGCTCAAGGAGCACATCAACAAGAGATCATAAAACATAATCCCAAAGAGAAGGGTTACCCCTCTATTTATCCTCCCTTTGGACTTCTAGATCTTTACTCTTTTTGACCAAATCAAACCCTTACTTTATTTTCCCTCCAATTTCAATTGAATATAATTATTTATTTTATTTAATGTCACTTTTAGGATTTGTTATTCTTTTAACCCAGTGACACCAAATAAGCCTCCTTGACTCCCTTTATTCTTATTGACTATAGCCTATGGGAGTCATATAGACTATTGAGTCATCCTCCGTCAATTGGAAGGGGACATTACACAAAGATCGTTCTGCCTCTTTTTTCTTCTTCTTCGTTTGCAGTGTATCCAATTGGGAGCTCAAGGAACTAAGTATATCAGTCTTGAATTCTTCTAGCATATTCTCGATCTCTATTCTTGTGAATCCACTTCCAACAGTCTTTCCATTCCTTGACAATATATATGTTGGTCCTTTGCTTGTTTTTGAAGTACCTTTGGAATATTTGCGGAAAAGTCCTGATAACATCATAATCTAACTAAGAAACATCCCCTCTTCCCATTAGGTTAAGAAGTTCAGTGCAATCATCTTGGATTCCTCTTAAGAATAATACATGTTGTGTCTTGGGATCCAAATCTCTTTGCCTTTCCCTCTGCAAATTATAGTTGAATCTTTCAACGTAATCCTCAAGGCTCTCATCTTCATGGTGTGTCATTTTGAAGACGTCCTCCCTTCTTTCTTTATATTTACAATAATGTTGGTACTTTTATAGGAATTTCTGCATCATTTGGTCCCATGTGCAGATGGTGTCCCTACCAAGGCCCATGAACCAACATAATGCAGTGTTCTTGAGTGTGGCGAGAAAAATTTTAAATTTTTGGGCATCCGATAAGTAACCATAACTTCTGCAAAGCACATCAAATTCAAAGAGGAAGGTGTCGGTATCTTATTTGGATAAACCATGAAAATTCGGCAAGGCTTAATGAGGGATATTCTTCATTTTAGTCTCTTCATTTGATCCTCTAATTGGAAATCCAAAAACAGAGGCTTCTTCTTTGATAGTCTTGTTTTCTATCTCCTTCTAAGGGTTGTCTTTTGCTTCTAAAGGTTCTTTAGGAAATATTAACTCCCCGAAGTAGTATTGTTCACTGATCATATCTTTTGAAGGTGGAACCTTTGTGTGCATAGAACCTTGTACAATTTCAGATTCTTGATTGGAGGTCTCAAGTCTCCTTTTGGAAATGGAACTTGTTGTAGGCGACAAATAGTTTGACTAATTGATCTCCTGTCCCTCTTGAGATTGACCTGCACTGTTAGCTTTTTGGGAATTTTTCATTGAACTAATGAATCTACCTTGTTGATCTCTAACTCTGTGCATAGAAAATATTAGAAAAACATTCTACAAATTGTTGAAAGGAAATATTATCACTCAATCTACTGAAATGAACATTCAAACAATAGAAAAATAGCAACTATACTTTTAACAGATCCTCGGAAACGGCTCCAAAAATGACATACTTTTCAATTACTTCCTAATTAATTTAGTAAGCAATTGAAGAGTTGTGCATTTAATTATCAATCTAAGGTCGTATTACACTTAATAACTATCATGCATCGTATATGCAAGTATAATGATGTGATTTCCAATTAGTTATAGTACTTTCAAATGAATATCACAAGGCAAGATACTAAAATGCTTTAGAAAGTCATTGAATTAAACTACACCAAATCCAAACTTGCAAAAGTAAAAGCACACATTGCGGGAAAGTAAATGACACACTTGCAAGAAAGTAAATCACTCTTGCATAAAAGTAAATCACACTTGCAGAAAAGTAAATCACTCTTGCGGGAAAGTAAATCTCACTTGTGGGGAATTAAATCACTCTTGCGGAAAAATAAATCACTCTTGCAGGAAAGTAAATCACACTTGCGTAAAAGTAAATCATTCTTGCAAGAAAGTAAAGGTGACTTTTCCAAGTATTAAGGTGATCTTGATTATTGTGATAGCTATGTTATGGATCGTGTACCTCGGGCTATAAGAATCAAACCACATTGTGCTTGTAAACAAGGAAAATAAACTATCTCAACTTTCAAACCACGCGATTGTTAATTAAAAAGCTAAATGCATAGTTGCAGCAGTGAGAGTTGCAGCAGCCAGAGTTGTTGCAACAAGAGTCGCAGCAACACTAGTTACGATAACATGAACCACGACATCCATAATTGCAGTAGAGGCAATTGCTACTGCAAAGTTAAATAGAGGAATTGTTGGAAATAAATGAAAAATAATGAAATGTGTTACAACTACACTTTAACCAATCAATAGACAAGTTCAAAAATGTTTGCATATAGTGGCGGCAACATAGTTGCAACAACAAGAAAACAACAGAATTGTAGCACGATGTTTTATAGATGAATTGTTGGAAATAAATAAAAATAAGGAAATGATGTGGCAACTATTAACTCATGAATCGAGGAATAGTACCCTGCAATGTTAGCACTAAGTTACAATTATCTATATTTATAGCAATAGAGAACACTAGAGTTACAGCAAGATGTTAATGAAGGAATTATTGGAAATAAATAAAAATATAGAAATGAAGCTAAGACTACTTCTACAAATAGAAGATACAAATAGTATTGAGCTAAGGAGGGGGGCCTACCTCCTTAGACGAGGTATTGGTCTAAGAATGCAGTAGGGATGAAATTCTTAACACACCATCAATTGAACAGGAACAAAACTGAATTTTAATTAAACGGAAATGCGTAGACCAATACAAGTCTTTTTTACAAACTGTCTGTTGTTTTTCCTCCATCCCTTGGTTCAAAGAGAATGGGTGTATTTATACAAAATGACTTCTTCCTAAATCAGCTCAGAAAATTGATGGGCATCCACAAAAACTAAGCTGTCTAATCTTGTTACATCGTGTTTTCCAAAAGAGGGAAAAATCAGGTGCGTGTTGTTGACTAAAATCGGCCACGGCAAGTGGTGGCTGAGTTTCCCATTCCATATTGGTGCCCAATTTTCCTTGTCGTGTTCCTGAACAGTTGTTGGTTGAATAGTCAATCCATGGTGACAGCTATGTAGTTGATTGATGAGTTGTTGTAGAGTTGCAACAACAGTCTACAGTAAGAGTTGCAGCACGGGGAGTTACAACAACGATCTACATTGAGAGTTGCAACGATGGGAGTTGTAGTTGCAGGAGTTGCAACAACGACCAGAGTTGCAGCAACTACACTTGAATCGGAATTGAAACTCTCGTGTTGGGAAGGTACATGTGCAGCTTTGTTCCTGTAAGGCATTATTAGCACGAAAAGTGATAATCTCTTGAAAAATGCATACAAATAAGTATTGAAATGGAATATTGAGTAAGTGATTATACCTTGGCAAAAAATGCATCATTGTGGATGGAAAGTGTATTAATCTGGTAGTGGAAATGGGAAAAAGGTGTGCAAAAAGTGTTAGATGGGTGCCAAAAATATGTCAGTTTGAGCACCCGTTAGTCGCATGATAGCTCTAACCAATATTTCTTCAACGCCTTCTTCTTCAAGCTATGCCTCTCCTTTTGAAGATTCCTCTTCTCTGTCACTAACATATTTTGTGTCAATGCCTCTTCTTTGGGCAACTTCCATAGCTTCTAACCGTGCCTGGAGATTTCTCATCTCTTCAATCACATATGTGTTCACAATAAGTCTTCCTCTTCAACCTATTATTTATCTTCCTTTGGCTCTAAACGCCATTTCTCAAATTTACTTAGCCTTTGTTGGCTTCCGCTTTGATACCAAAATTGATTCCAACCCGGATTCGCTACAACTCCTTTTGCCCAATTTTTATTTCAACAAGCCTGGATTCCCATCATTAGACACCTCCGTCAATTAAAAATTGTGTTCCATCAATAAAATAGGTTTCCATCAAAATTGTTTTGTTCTCATTACTCCCATTGTTGTATTTCCACGCCCAGGGTTTTTATTTATACAAACAAGAGAAAAAAATGATTCCAACTATGGAGATCGGATCATATCCTCAATCCAAACAAAAACCTCTAATTTGTTCAATAACAATTGATTTATTTCCTCGAATAGGACCGAATCCAAACAACTAACCCTAGATTATCTAAATCATTTTCTAAAATAACATATATGTTACATTACATGGAAAAACACTTTCTTCTCGAAAACACACTTGGAACTATTCTAGAACTATGACAACTTAGGAAAAATAAAACAAATTACAAGCTTCCATATCAATGAGGAAACCAACTTCCTCTCATAAATTCCTAAGACCTTCTAGAGGTAAATTACTGAGTTGACTTTAGAAAATGCTCCTACATCAAAATGAAGCAAGATGGAGTTGCAACATGGTTGGAGTTGAACAATGATATTCACGTAAATCATAGTTATTTTTTTTACTTTTTAGATTGTATTGTCGCTTTGTCTTTCTTTTAGATTAGTTTTTAAGCAACATACCTAGCCATTAGTGGAAATATGGTTTTGGAAGATTGAATGAAAACAGTTTTTGAATAAGACATGTTTATAGGAAAAACTAAAAACATGGCTACAATGCCTACTTTATATTGTAAATTTAACTATATGAGTCAATCCTAACTTTCTTAAATACAAACCCTTAAAAATATATATATATTTAAACACTAAAAAACATTAAAATAAAAAATAAACTTTTTATTATTTAAATTACTCTAAATTAAAATAAATGTATATATTTTATTATTATTATATTTGCAAATCAACTCATTTTGTCCATATGATGTCGTTTCATTTTGTTGATATGGTTATAGTGGTTTAAATGATTAGGTTAAAAATAATCACAACAATAAACATTTGGTATCAAGGCCCCAACCCCGAACTCAAGTATACTTTCAAATGATTATAATAAAAAGGAATCTAAGTGATTATGATAAAAATGAATCTAAGTGTTGTTTCTCTAATGATCATAATGTACCCCACATGAAATTATAATGAAACATGCGTTCAGATTCCTATCATGAGATTTCACAAGTTGGCAAGGAGAAACATGGAGGGAAAGAATAGTACAAGTTGGTAAGTGGAAAAAGAAAAGGAGTATAATGAACGACAAGAAAATGTTAATAAATTAAGTAATTGGTTTGTGGTTAAGGAATGAATTGGCTTGTTGTTAAGGAATGAACTATAGTATTTGTGTCTTATTTTTACAAATTTGTATATATTTATGAATTTTTTATTTTTCTTTATTTATGGTTATAAAGATATTTAGATAATATAATATTTAGGGAATAAAATGAAACATACACAAGAATATAGCAGAGAGCACAGTAATACAATAAAAAACCAATTTTTATTAATGAATAAAATAGTCGAATATTGTAGAGCATAAATTGGATAGAATAGTGGTAGCTTATTTTTAAAGAGAGAGATGTTGACTATGCTCATATGCAAAAAGTTGATACCAAAGGCCAAAATGATGGTCTTTTAACATAAAGAAAGAACCCTAAAGGTCCAAAACCTTAAACTTACGAGGTTAAGCACCAAACGGTGTTTTTGAAATGTCAAAATCTATTTTTGGGTGTTAGTTTCTACATCAACTTTTCGGGAGTGTAACTTTCACATGCAATCTATGTTTGGTGCACATAGTATCTTGTTGGAAATCTCTAACCAAGGACAACAATAAAAAAACATGGTCTGGGTTTGTCAATGATAAACCAAGACCCTTGCCCCTTCTAAAAAAAAAACATCGTTTAGGGCCTTAAAATGGCTCTAGAAGTTTAGGACCCAAAAAGCCCCAAAAAATTTTAACAAAACTACCAAAATGGAGAACCGTGTTAAGTCACTGAAAGAGGTAGGTGACCATCGATATCCACCTGGATCAATAATATAATTCATGGCAAAGGTGGGTTAGAGTATAAAATTATATGGTTAAATTTGATAGTTAATTAGACAAAATATGTCAATTCTAGTTGTTCTTGGGTTTTTCCTTCTTTTCCTTCTCCTTTTCCTTTTTTTCTATTTTTCACCCTAGGGATTTAGTTGATTTTTTGGGTCAAACCATTTCCTCACCTCTGCATCCATTATTTCTACATACTCCATTTCCACCACATTATCTTTGCATCCTCATCTACATCAAATTCTTGTGTGAGCGCAAAGCGTACAACCTTCGCCCTCTTCCATCCACTTCATATTCCTGCAATTGCAATGAACAACTATGCAATATGCAAAATGTAGATCATGTCAATCCTTGCTCACTCATTTTGTATTCTCCACTCACTACACTATCAACATCTCTACATCCTCATGCAAGTTGCAGAGTGAAAATCTTCCAACCTCCTTCAATTCATGCCATTCCTTCTACGCTCCACATGAGGACCTAGAATAAGACCTAAGACTTGGAAAGAAAGGCTAATAGGTGTACAAGCATATGCTAGGTGGTAGGGCATATGGGTGACACATAGCAGACATAGTACAACACTAACTAATGGTAGAGCTCCATGTGACCTTGGGAAAATGATGATCTCCATGTGGCCTTGGGAAAATCATGATATAGTGAATCTAAAACCTATGCACATGGGCATATGAGGGTGTGAGGGCATAGACTAAGCCTTATTATCCAAATAGAAGGAGAAAGTGCTTTTCAATATAAATGTTGAAGCATCATTTCACATGGAAAATGTGGTATGACTTCAGGGCTTAATTCAATGACCATGATTGATTTACATAGTAGATAAATAGTGTTTAAGCCTTAACCACCATGGATTATATCTTGAGTTATAAATGACAAAAAGAGGCATGTGAATACATGTTGGAAAGTTGTGAAGGAAAGGCATCCAATGAAGATGGTTTGCACAACATAAAAATCAATCTTAATGTGCCACATGTCTAGGAAGATTAACAGATTAAAATAATTGATGAAGACTTTGTTTGAATAAGTATGTTATTCCTTCCTATTTCATGGATTATTTGGTGGTGGCTCTTCTTGGCACACTCCAATCTCATCAAAGAGTAATCAATGGAAAGATTTCAAGGTACACATAATTTTAATTTGGGGAGTGTTTTTTTTTCAAAGGCAACAATGGGCGTAGCTCAAATGGTGGTGTGCATCATTATGTCATTGTTCAAGTTGGATCCTTGTTGTGAATGGATTTAATGTACTAAATTTCCAATAAGATATGGTATTTTATAGCGTATGTTCAGATGTTTTATAAGTGCAAGAATCTAATGATATGAGAAGATCCTACTATGTTATTGTTAGATCATAAACAATCACAAGTCAAACAGTCAAGGTCTAGAATAATTTCATGTGAATAAATATGTGGGTGTTGTCTAACTGTTCTATGTTTTGGCCCTTTTCATCGGATTCCGACGACACAAATCTACACAAAATCACAATTTTTTGTTGTTTAAATTGCATTTCTGAATGCAGAAATGGATTCAACGTGGTGAAAAATCCCTAGAGCACTAGGATTACAGAGAATTAACCACTCAATTCTGCAGATCCAACAATTTCTCGTTGGATTTTGGGCAAAATTAAAAAGAAAATATCCCCAAAAAAAGGCCAAAATGTAGAATAGTTATACTACGACGAATCTGTGGGAGTGCCAATTGAAAAGAGAGCACACTATTTCAAGGTATATTATCTTTTAATTCATTGGTTTACTCAATGCTTGAGGTGTGATGAAATGGTCCACATTGTAAACAAAAGAAAAGTCCCATGTGAGACATTGAGTTTGTTTGAAGAGATTTGGTAGTTATGGAAGTCAAAATATTGTAGTTTATCAATATTTTTTTATATTGATATTCAAATCCAAGATAGTTAAAGGGTGAAGTTAAAAAAAAATTCAAAAGGTTGAGTTAAAGCCAAAGGAAAAGATTTTTAAATGAGTCCAATTGTCCAAGTATGTACTTTAGAGTTGTTGAGCCAAAGCCAAAGTCAAATTGAAAATTGAAAATTTGTTGATGTAAATGAGTCAAAGTAAATTTAAAGTCCAATCTAAATGTGGCTTGAAAGATCTCGGTTATGTAATGAAGTCATTGAAATTGTCAAAGTCAAAGGTAAATTCATGCCAAATCATAACACCGGTGCATCAATTAAGTTTGTCAAACCAAGGTCATAGGTTTCCTTGTTGGACATTGTGCAACCCAACAAGAAACATATTTGTATGCATAGAATTTCAAGTGTATATGAAATAAAATGACTAGATAAATAGATGACTAATGAAGAGAGAAGAAGATGGAAGAGGAAAGCATAAGCAACGTGAACAAAAGAAGATGCAAGAAGAAGATGGACTCCTAGACATGAACAGAAGAAGCAAAAGGATAGGGCATATTCAAGAATAAAGGTTAGAGAAGAATGAAGAAGTAAAGAGAATGGCATAGGAAAATCGAAATGAAGAATGAGGCAAGCAATGAATGAATGAAGAATGAAGAAGCAAGGTAAGAATAAATAGTATTGTGTTCAAAGATTGAGATGTAAAAGTAGTGCATCCATGAAAAAATGGCATCCCTGAGAATTTCAATGGTCTTCTTTGAATAATGTTTCTTTATGATGGAAAGAAAATGGTCTTGGTCCAATGTTTGTATAAGGGCTAGATTAGCCTGAAATGAAAATTTGAAATTTTGTGCATGACTCAAATGTTGATCTAAGCCCTGATGAGACAATCGTACCCCCATAATTTGAATGTTGAATGGTTCATGGTAAACCAAAAACCATTTTTCATGATAAAAGAAGGTTCATGATCAACCAGAAACCACTTGATGTAATGTATGGTTCATGGTAAGCCTAAACCACTTGAGAATCGCAAAAGTTAAGGGTAAACTAATGTAAAACCTAGAGGATGTAATGGTTGAGGGTAATCCAAAAAAAAATTAAGTGTGGTTACGGGTGAGCCAAAGAAAACCCTGAATGATGATTGATGAAGATGTATGGGGAGTAAAAGGTACAAGTAAGAATATTTGTGATTCAAGAATGGTTGATGAACCATGTATGAGAAAAATTTCCTAGAGAACTTACGAATACAGCGGCTGGAGACCCATATATTTTGGAGGATGGTAATTTTTTTATATGGACTTCAACAAACACAATATTTATATTTTTGCAGATACAAGGTGAAAACTGAAGAAGAATGAAAATAAAAAGTGAAGAAGACCAAAAGAAGATTGCATAAGACAGAAGATGAAGGCAAAGTGCATAGTTGAAGAAGATTGAAGATGAAAAAAAGATGAATATTAGACCAATTCAAAGAACTAGTAAAAATGAGAAGATGATCATATCACAAGTATTCGTTAAGGGGGAGTATGAAGGATTAACTCCTACTTGTGAATTAAGAATAATATTTAAAGTATATGATGGATTTGTAATGATGTAGACTAAGCATAGAAATCCATGTAGGAATCAAAGGTGAGGAGAAAAGAGAGAAGAAAGGGATGAATATCACTTGAGAGATTATTGTGGAGATAGTTATGCATATGGTTGAACTAAATATCTAATTATGACATCGTTGTTATGGTCACTTATTTTTATATAAAAGGACCAATTGCACTATAGAAACACACGGGAAATGTATACTTTAATAGAATTTCCCCTTGAGGGATTTCTTGAAAGTAAACTCCTAGTGTCCTTGCTTGATAATTGTTTGTGTATATTGATTATTGGTTATTAAATCCAACAGCATAAGCATCACATCCAAAACTCTAAAATGTACAAAAAAGTGTTTCTTACTAAAACATGTATTGCGAGGATTTTTATCAACTAAAGCTTGCCTTCTTCCATTAGTGTTATATACATCCTTTGGGTAACTATGTTATGTTGCAGTGTATAGAGTGGTATTTTACTATTTTATTCCACATTGTTTACAAGACTACCCAAAATTTTCCTTGCATTACTCTCCTCCATTATCCCTCCTCAACACTTATATTTTCTTCTCTGACTAGTTTTCTACAAGAGTTGTAAACTCTTTAAATTTATTGAAAACCTCAAATTTCTTCTATAGTAAATACAACCATATTTTCCTAAAGAAAACATATATAAATGAGACATAGTACAAAGATCCTCCCAAATATGGAATAGGTACAAGTCCAAACACATCATTATGTACCAACTCCAGGATCCATTTTGCTCTTATAGCACCAAATGGGAATCTCACTCGATTTTGTTTTACCATATACATAATCTTCATGAAAACTAGAATCTAAAGAGCAATCAAGTATAGCTTCAACCATACATTTACTTGTAGAGCACAAAGGCCCTTCTCTCCAATATGTCCCTTAATTTTAGGTATTTTCTTCTCTACGGGGAGAGTGAGTTTTGTTAGTTTCATTCTTAGGAACAATGGTATTTTTACACCCATAAATCACAATGCTTTCAAACTTGTATAGTGTTCCAATCCAAACGCTTATTGCCAACAACAATTTTCCTCAAACCATATTGCATGTATCCTTTTCAAATACAATATGCACACTTGCACCACTCGTTTTATTCATAGATATCAAACTTTTGGAAAAACCTAGAATATGCAAAACACCAAAAGGGGTTCTAACCCTTACATCTTTAAGCAACAACTAGACCCTTCCACATCCTATGATTTTGGTTGTCAAATCATCTTTCAATTAGACATCACTTCCATTGTACCCTCCTTTTAAGGAGGCATTAGGCTTTATATGGAAGGAGCATCATCATATCCCTTACTTCTATCAATATTCTTAAATCTACGGTCATTCATATGCCCAACGTTTCCACACTTCGAACATTTCCTTATAAATTTTTCAAGAGATTTAGACCCCCTCTAGACTTCAACCTATCCCCTAACATATTTATGGTTGCATTACTCCCAATAGCTACAACTATACTATTGCATGAATATGGAAAAAAAAACACAATAGATTAATGCACTCATCTTCCTTGGAAATTTTAATATCAATGGAAAGAAATTGACTTATCACAGTGTTAAATATATTGAGATGCGTTGTCACAAAGTCATCATTATTCATCTTTTAAAGGTACAACATATTTCAAATGAAAAAGTGTCTAACAAGGACTTACACTCACACAAAGTCCCTAACTTATCTTGTAATGTTTTGGTCGTGGCTTCTCTTGAGATGTTCAATAGCACTATATCTGAAAGGAATAATGGAATCGTACTCTCGTCCTTCCTAGGCCAACTTCATCCAATCTATTGCCACCATACCCATCAAAGCAATACCAAGTCCACAACAACCCACTCTTTTTTGTCTACAAGAAAGTATTCCATCTTGAGCTTCCATGGCTCAAGATCTAACCATTAAATTTCTCGATGTCTCATTTGGAATTTGTTTCCATTTTCTTTCACAAGAATCATCGACGCAAAGCTCACACTCAAACTAAGTTTATCACATACTCAAGTTAAACTTGCTCCATCAAGAACAAGTTAAACCTTGGTAACAAATGCATCCCCCTAAAGACACTAATCTTGCTTTGATACCCACTATAAGTTTTAAACATTTGCAAGTGAAACAATGCATACATATTCTTAAGAAAAATAGAAAGTAAACAGTGACACACACGAAGTACATAGAGATTTACCTCAAAAATCCTTAATAGAGAAAACAAGCCTAACTTAAGTCACACCTCTATCTTCTCCTTGTATTAACTTAACCATTCATGATCAAATATTTAAGTATTTTGCAGTGTCTAAAACCCTAATCCCCTATTCATTAATCCATCAACCAAGATTAGATTACAATCAACCAAAAAAATCCAAGGCAATGCCTCAAACCACGTGAGTTTCCTTCCCCTAAAACGTCCAATGTTGGGAGGGGGGATACTAGTTTGAATATTGGATCGTGTTCGGTGCAAATAATGCCTCTTGCATGAGTGCACAATGTGCATGTTACAACTAATGCCTTGTGCATGGGTGCATAGTTTACATGTTGCAACTAACACCTTGTGTAAATTAAAATATTGAACAAAATTCACATAAGTATTTGCAAACTCAAATAAGTAACTCCATATGGAAGTAAATTAAAATGACTCAGTATTTACAAACTCAAATAAGTAATTTCATATGGAATGATCATACATGATTTATATGTGGTTTTTTAAATAATAACTAAATTTGTTGTTAATTTATGAGCCTATCAAACTCTTCATAAGACTATTAGGTAACTTCTTTCTTGAAAGATGGTCACCTTGTACTTGTTGATGTAAGAGATAATTATCAGTTAAGTCGTCAATATTAGCACAATTAAGTGTGTAAATTTTATCAATTGCCCTTACGAGAATGACAATGACAAAATATACCCTAAAAAAACATGAATCATTGTGTGAAAATGTGTGGGGAAATGGTATGATGGGTTTCACTAAGAATATAAGGATAAAAACTTGCAACAAATATGTGTACACAATTTTATACAACTATAATCATAGTATGATCTAATCTAGATTTCTTCACTACTTTGAATTTTATAAGAAACTCTAATATGACAAAACTTTAGTGTATCATACAATGTTGCTTGAGAGTTTGCTTTATTATAGCACTGAGTTTGATCCCACCAATGTTGGATGGACTTAGATCACCACATCTTGTGTGAGGAACCTACCTGCAAATTGTCTTCGAGACTCTAGGCATGGAAATCATTTCATCTTCAAATGACCTTCTTAACTATGTAATTAATGGATGGAACTGGTGTCTTTTTAGAGAATGATGGTTTCTTAAAGACTACTATATAATAAGAGGACTGCAAATGTTTTTCTTATTATTTATGATATATTTCTATTTGAACTTGATCTCGTCCCAAAATACTAGCATCGAGCTAATCACCACGTACTTTTAGAATTTGGATGTCACGTCTAAAACAATGATCTTTTCTATATTTTCTTGTATTTCTCATGTTTCATAATATTTCATGTAGGCTACATTAAAACTTCTGATAAGTTACAACTAGCATTAAGAGTTCTTATCATTGTGTGGGAAGGAACAGTTTCTCACCTAAACATTTTTTTTTAATTTGAGAGACATTCTCTTTTCACTTTAATCATCATCCATATTATATGTATGTATTTAGGTTGCAACATATCACTGCACCCTCCAATCTCCTATGCAACATAGGAAGCAAGTCTAGCTAGTGTACCTAAGTTTGTATCTTTTCTAGTAGTTGAATATCCACAAAGATAAAAACCCCTTTAGAGTTCTTTGTTGTTCCTCCTTATCTTACCAAAGAAGCGGAAACAAGCAATGCCTACCTAAAGCCAACATTTATGAGAGCCTTTAAAGCTTAAGTTTCTTCACTACTAGTTTTACTTGCACCAAGATAATCGAATCCATAGTCTACAGTATGATACAATGTTGTGTGAGGCCCTTCAACAACACCAAGGTTGTCCACACCAAGATCACCACATTGCATATGAGAAACCTACTTGTAAACTATCTTTATGAGCATGAGTATGGAGATAGTCTAACCTTTATATTCCCTCTTTAGGGTGAAATTAATGGATGGTGCCACTACTATTTTAGATATTCATAGTTTGGTTGTATTTATCTTTCAGATGTTTGAGTTTCAGCAAAATCATTAGGTTCCTTCTTTGGTGTGAAATTTATGAAATGGCACTGCATCCTTTTAGATATTTACAGTTTGGGATTATTTATCTTTGAGATGCTTCAGTTTCAACATAAAACCCTCAACTCCAATACATCTCATATTAATAAATCTAGGCTAATCACATCATGTTTTACTCAAGACAAGGCGTGTCCTAAAATATATTATGATCAAAGATTGATAAAGCATCAAAGTATTCAACAACCTCTCTAAAAAATTGACATAAACCTTATCACCTAGCATCGTGAGGTTCAACCTCTCTCAAGTATCAACATAAACTCTGTGATATTTTCCCATCTCTCTTCTTGTCCTTCTCATGTTTAATGTTTCATGGGCTTTGCTTTTTCTCATATTGTACCCTTCCATTGCATTTTTTTTATGTTTTCTTTCGAAGGTGGCAAAACCTATCATAACACAATAGTCAAATAACGGTGAGAGCAACCCATTGGTGGTCCATAAGTGGGGGAACTTTCACTCCTACCAGATGCCTTTGGGTCTTGGGTCGTTACCATGTTTCCTTACATCCAAGGAAAGTGAGCTATTAGCCAATCAAAAGCAGATTTAGATCTTACTCCTGGACCGAAAGGCAGTTTCAACATAAATAGTATCCACAAGAAACTCAATTTCCCTTGTAATCATTGTCGAGGCTACATCCAATGGGTCATGTGCTTTCTAGTAGCATCTAACCTCAATTCTAGTCACATTTCATCTTTTCAAATCTATTGTCACTAACCACTTAATATAAAAAAAAAACTATTACAATAAACTATGTAAAATATAGTATATGATGTGGATCATCTTGTGCAACCTCTTGATGTGGTCTTGTAATAAGGAGTGCATTTTCAGATATAAATGAAGGCCTTTGTTTAAGTTATATTCTCCTAACAAGTTGTAAAGATGGTTTCTTTACAAAAGGTATGTGCTCGTTAACAATATGCATGCTTATCATATAACAATGGTGGTAGTGTTCATTTTAGAGGTGTATTATCATAACATTGTTATGTGTGTGTTCGCCATCATTAAAAATAGAGTGGTGGGTGCAAAGATCCCAATCCATAATGAAAACATGAATATCTAAAAAAACATGAATCATCTTTTAGCACCAAGTTTGTCAACTCAAAAAGAGTTTACGGATTTTTTATTTTGATTTCAAACTAGCAAAATTTAATTAACTTGTATCATGAGAGTTTGTATTTTTACTTTGATTTCATATTGGCAAAACTCATTACTCAAACATAATGCAATACTTATTGGGGACACATGCTCTTGATGGCTTAGAAGTTCCACATACTTCCCTATGTTTGATATAGTACACTTTGGTCGCTAATAATAAGCAAAAAAACAATTAAATATATATTTGCATCACATTATCTGCATCCACCTCCACCTAAGCTTTGGGCCTACAACCATCTTGTTTCCAAATTTACCATCATGTAGAAAAAGAAATGTACATCCTTCAAACATCAATTCATCAAAGATGTACACTCCTAACACCTTAGACAACTAGGCTTACTACAAGCATACACAAATAATATTGGAAGGGGTTGGAGTGGCAACTTTTGAGCTCTCTCTAGTTTATGGTTGTTATTGATGTGATCTCAATAATTACAAGCTTTAACCACAATGGAAAACCCATTAAGATGGAATTGAACAACTTTCAACATCAATAAACACATATCACAAGCAAGTTGGATACATCTTCCAAAGCAATCAAAACATGTGCCTCCACACATACATTTTTTTCTGCTACGTAAAAAAACATTTGAGAAGACGAAATCATTTATCATTTAGACTAACAAATTATCATTGTCAGCACTTTGAAGAATGCAATGATGGGATTTCAGTGTCAAACACCTTTCAACCACTTGAAATGCTTAACAAACAAATTGTGAACACATGCAAGTTAAATCATATAACATACAAAAGCCATATTTTTTTTCTAATAAATGTACAAAATAAAGCCATTTCATTGTGAACA
>ML778812.1:425950-439240 GCA_009831015.1 Picea engelmannii
GTGCCTTAGACATTTCAACATCTAAAATGACAAAAGGAACGTGTACCAATCGATTGACGTGTAATTTAAGTTGGTTTACAACTACACAAAAATATTTGAACTAGGTGCCTTAGACATTTCAACATCTAAAATGACAACATAATAAACCTAACATAAAAGTTATTTCATTTCATTTAAATCTTTTTTCTATTAAGATTAAATCAGTAACAAAATAACCTCAAATAAAAAATGTACCACCTTACATACTAAAGGCATGCATAAAACTAACTAATACAAAGTTATTCCATTTCATTTAAATCTTTTTTCTATTAAGAGTAAATCAGTAATAAAATAACCTCAAATAAAAAATGTACCACCTTACATACTAAAGGCAAGCACAAAACTAACTAATACAAGCAAACTATATAAAACCGAACCGAGATGCTTTTCTGTTTTACCAATAAGTAGATTAACCAGATTCCAACTTTACAATATTCGCTGACGTATGAAAATGCGAAATTAATTATGAAAGGCATAAAAAGCTATAGGTTGAAACCAACCACATTTGAATCAGCAGCATCCTTAACACAGATTCCAATGATCTGAAACAGGAAGTGAGCTATTTCATTTGACTTGTTCCTCTTTATATGACCATACTCCTTGTAAATTCAATGATTAGGCTTCGTTAATATCATTAGCATGAAAACTGTCCATTGTAGTTCCCGACTCCTCGTCTAAGTAGAATTTTAAATTGTTGTCCTCGTCTAAGTAGAATTTTAAATTGTTGTGATTTGTAGTGTAGTTGCTCTTACAATATGAAAGATGTGGTAAACTACAATGCCAGAATAAAATCTACTGGACCAAAGGCTCTGCTCCAATACCGAGCATTATTCAAAGCAAAACATCTTTGAGATAATATGTTTAAATAATCTTACTAAAGTAACTCATTAGTGCATGCAAAGAGTATACTGCGCTAATACTCATGATCCTTGGAATCCCGAACTGAACGACTAACCTTTGTTATTTCACATGAAAAGATTCATGTATCATTGAACAGCTAGCCTTAGTTGTTCTAAATAACATGGCTAGTGTATTAAATAAATTAATTAAATTAATTGTTGATTAAGTGTAACAATGAATTTGACTTAACTTGATTAGATTATCGATTAGGTGTTAACTTGACCTTATACCCTGAATAATCTAAAAATCTAGGATTTACCCTAGGTACTATTCTTGGAATAGTCAAAAATACTCTAGAGATTTCCTCCAAGATACATAAACTAAAGAACCAAAAAAATATGGTGTCTTCCCTATCCAGGTCAAATCTCACTTTGTAACATGTTTGATTTTTGAGTCGATTGTTGATGAGTTATATATGATCTATTCATGAATCTAGAATTCACGAGTTGTTAACTTCACCTTATGCCTTGAAGAATCTAGGATTTACCCTAGATACCATCCTTGAAATAATAAAAAATGCTCCAGAAATTTCCCCCTAAATATATAAACTAAATAACCAAAAAAATACATGTATATATATAAACTAAGTAACCAAAAAATAGATGTATATAGCACATTTTGAATGTATTTGGTCCGCAAGTTTGCGCCACATATTGTCTGAAATATATAAGCAATTTTATCTATAGTTTGTCCATCGAAATTGCAATCAATATCATAACCACAATCACGTGGTAAGTAGCGCTTACCTTGTTGATCTAGGTAATTATTTGCCAAGCAATTGATCTCGACTTTGCAAGTGTTCAATGTTTTATATAAAAGTCAAACTGGAATAATGTGAGATTATTGACTCAAAACGCCCCTCGTACCAAACGTTTTTAAAGCATAGCCAGAAGGGCAGCATATACCATTATTATTGTTGAGTAATCCTCCCAACCAATAAACGTTTATTTCATACCAAATTTTCTCCTAATGCATTAGCTTAGAAGGACAAAGCATTAATATGCGAAGAAAAATAGAATAATAGAAAAATTCAGGTAACCTTGTAAACAAGGAAATTGAATTCACTGCTAGAGGCACCAAACCTCAACCAAACAAAAGAAATTACATCCATAGACATACAAATCCAAAATGATTTTATTGCTCTCATAAGCAATTTTTACTGTTTACAATTCAGAAGTAACAACAATAGATGCATTCTATTATCAAGAGCAAGACGTTTCAACTTTGCCTTTCTCGTACCCACTCAACATAATGGTCCAAAATCAAGGGCCAGGCAAGGGTTGCATCGTAATTCTCGAAGTCTGGGTAATGGATCTGTAATGAAATGACTTGAGATGTTAGATGTCATTGGATTTCTCTAAAAGTTCAAATTGTAAGTATGAATTTAACAAAGGGAAATATCAAAAAATAAATGAATGCTCTTGCAGTCAAAAGAGTGTTATGAATTACATACCTCGTCACAAAATCGTAGAAAACACGACCACTGATCAAGATTTATTGCTTTGTACTCCTTTTGATTCTGCGCTCAAGAAGAAAAAATGGTACACAAAAATATAGACTACAGACGTAGCGCATAGACAAAACGAAAACAAACTTCAAGATATCAAAACAAGATTACGTGATATCTATCTCGAGTAATTAGGGCAGAGGCCAGAAAACAACTCTAGACAAAACAAAAATGGCTAGAAGGTCAGAGGGAACCCCCATTCAGGCTTGCTAAATCTCTTGATAAGTAGGAAACGAGCAATGACAAGACAGTTTGACTATGTCTATTCAATTTGGACAGCTATCTCCCATTGTTGAAAACTCTGGGGCAAAAAACACTCGCGTTTATGACTTCAGACATACATGCAATTTCTAAGTTGCACGATACGGGAAACAGGTACAAGTTTTTGAAATGAAAACATGCTGGAAATGTGAACCTCAAAAATTTGGAAATAGGAAAAAGCAACATATATAAACCAAAACATGCTGAAAATGTGAACCCTCAAAAATTTGGAAATAGGGAAATGCAATATATATATATATATACCTTCGTAAACTTTAGCAGTCAAATTGCTGCACAAAGGGGATTCATTTTTCCACAAACAAAGGGGTCTCATAGACCAATTTAGTATCTGGCTTGGCCGTGACCTTACAGTGACCTTAAAAATAGATTATTATTATTATTATTATTATATAGAATATGTTATTTTATAAATAGCAAATATATTGATACTTTGAGCAATGCAAGAACATTTAAATGAAAAGCAATGGTCCACCAATGCTTATATTGAGATCCTCATCATTAGTATCACCCTTTGCCTCCTCCTCTAGTCTTTACCTCCACCTCGTTCCTCCAGGGACATCAGTCAGCAACATCCAATTTTGATGAAACTGCCTAATCCAAGCCTTAAAATATGGTAGGAAAAGCTTAACATGCCAAATCAAGAATTTTGGTTTGAGTGAAGGGTACAATTTTGCTAAGGCCATGACAGAGGAGTTCAACAATCAGCACCACCAACATCAGGGTACATAAAGGGCTTGGC
The DNA here is from genome assembly GCA_009831015.1 of Picea engelmannii. Lineage (NCBI taxonomy): Eukaryota > Viridiplantae > Streptophyta > Pinopsida > Pinales > Pinaceae > Picea > Picea engelmannii. The sequence goes on from ML778812.1 coordinate 429,418, forward strand.
CCTCTTTATTAAAGGCCAATCACATACCCATGTACATGATAGAATCCAATGACAATGATGCAATCCTGCCAATCCTGAAATCCTGAAAACTGTTAATTCTGCTGAATTTTGAATGGGATATGAATTCTACTTTCTTCATATGAAGTCAAATAAGGTTGGAACCACTCTCAAACATCCTGAAACAATTGATGATAATGTTAAAAATTTAAGTCAAAAGATAGAAAAAGAGAATTTAACATTACCATTAACTCCTAGGAGTTTTGGTCAAACCCAGTGAAGAACCGAGTGACAAATCAGCTAAACCTTTTAGGAACCCGGAAATGCATTTCCAGCCATAAGAAATGCATTTGCCATAGATGGGGTGCGTTTGTAAGGCCAGAAACATATTTCAGGGCCATATCACACATACTCCCGTGTTCCCGTACAGAAACACACACACATGTTATGGCCCTGTACTACACGTTTCCTGCAACATAGTGTAAATTGCATTATGCTAGAGCTCAGTGCTTATGACAGCAACTCATCCACCTATTGAATCTAGAAAGCCATCTTTAAAAGTTAGTAATGCGGGTTGCTAAAAAACTGAGATGTATGCATTGAATGTGTTACTGATCATGACTTACACAAGAGTTACACACACAAAATATGCTGAGGGTGTGACTTAAGAAATCTTTATTTGTATACTTGAAATACCTCCTAAATTACTAAGAAATATAGATCGATACTGAAACAGATACAGACTGAGTTTATCAGAAACATCTGGATTAGATACAGCTGGACACCACATATATATAAAATTATAAATAGATAATACATGTGTGCATATAAAATAATTGTTTTATATAAAGCATCCTATTAACATCCACTTAGATCAATTTGGCCTGTCAGACGTGTTAAGCTCTTTGATCACGGACGGAATACAACTCCGGGAGGTCAAACACCTTCCCTCTCACACAAGGGCTCTACACACAAAATATGCTGAGGGTGTGCCATAAGAAACCTTTATTCATATACTTGAAATGCCTCCTAAATTACTAAGGAATAGATATCGATACTGAAACAGATACAGACTGAGTTTATTAGAAACATCCGGATTAGATACAGCTGGACACCACATGTATATAAAATTATAAATAGATAATATATGTGTGATTGTTCTAGTGTGTGATAGTAATTCTAAATAAGCTTCCATGACAAAGCACTGCTGTCAAAATAAGCCTACATAGTCTGCAAAAATGGATTTCCATGCACGAGCTTTTATGCAGTTTTACGTGGTTAAAATCTTTGTTACCAAAAACAAGAAACAAACTGCAAAATAAGTACAATTACCCGCACTCAAAACTAACTTACCAACTCTTAACGATAAAAACATTTGACAATTATTTATTATATTGCAAGTATTTCTACATCCAAGTTTTCATCTTTCTTCCTTAAACAAAAAACATGGATCTTAGAAAGCTAGTAGTTTTATAACCATTATAATCATATCAGATTTAAAATAGAGGTAACATTTTATAGAAATCCAAAAATAGCAAGATTTCATATTTTCTTTTCAAAAGAAAATTTTAAATAGAACTTTTCATACGTTGTTATCCCATGATGAAAGATGATGTCAAGTGCCCAATCTTAGTGACGTATTGATGTAATTGAGCCATCTGGGCTAGTAGGAGAAGAGATGGATCTAGTCACACTACAAACGAACAAGTTTTGAAATGAGAGTTTGATCTAGTCACAATAAAACCGTTTAGGTATTTCTGTTTTGTTTGGAAGGTAAGAAAGGGGGGAACAGACACTGCGGACAGTGAATGGATTGCTTTTATGCTTCTTATTTCACTAACGAACTTGGTGCATAATGTAGTATCTCGCACTTTCCTTCATGTTTGGACAATGTGAATTTGGAATTACTAATGTCAAGCAGCATCGAGATGTAATGCATCATGGTATTTGAATAAGACACTGAATTCTTTTGAAGCATAAGCTTTCCAACCTCCTTCCCTGTAATTATAATTTTGCTGCTGTCCTTTCCTATCATATTTTTGTTTTGGAAAACTTAGATCGTTTCTCATGATTCATGAGAAATGCAGGTCATTATTGCTAAAACAGGTTAGTTGTCAAGAAATAGAACGAGTGTGCCAGAAACACCATTTCTAACTCGTTTTCCATTTTTGCAAACGTTGTCTTCCCACTCTATTTCTTGTAACTAGGGTTAGAACTAGGACAACCACATTACGTGTAATGGACTGCACATGGGTGACCATCAAAAGCATGCACATTATTTATATCCCTCCGCCTATGAACTCACAAACTGCACCATTTTGGGCTTAATTGGTGACCAGGCACTGAGAAAAGAAGAGCCAACGGATTGAGATCATGAAGGTAGCCCTGCAGAATCAAATATGCTACCACCACCTTTTAACATTACTATTGAAAATATACAGGGACTCGAGTTTTAGAAGACAAATAAAACTCAAACTTACATAGATATGACAGATTTCTAAGATAATGATTGAGGATGTTTTAGGAAAGTAAAAAAACAAACCGCTTTCTGTTGACATACATGGGGTAATTGCTCTCTGGGATAATTCCATTTGAATCCATGGTACTGTTTCATGAAATATTAATGGCATTGTCTGCATTGTAGTAACAGGCAGGCCCAAGGCATTTCCCCTAGATGGGGTGTTAGGCAGGAGTACAGCATGTGTCTTACAGATATCACAGGGAGAGAGGACAGGCTGCTACCAGGCCGGCCATCATGTAATGGGACAGGGAAGCCACAAGCATGCAAGCAGAGGAGATGGCAGTTGAGGGGAGCAAGTCTGTTGGCTTTGTAGAAAAAGGTACACAGGGAGAACTGCCAGTCATCATAGCAGAGAATGGGCTATACCAAGAGAGGAAGTATGAGGGTCTCAATTATACTCACAATGGGTGCGATCAACACCATAGCTCTCCACCTTCACCACTGGCATATGCAAAGAAAGAAAATGGAAGCCATTAGCACGTCTGAAAGACTACACAGTCTCAACACCACCACTGCTGCAAGGATGTATTATGTTGCCCTCAAACTGGTTTTGAAGCCGAGTAACCCAAGCAGGATTCAGTGGAGTCCAACATGACTCCACTTGGATGTAAGTCATGATCGGGCTCCCAAGAACTGTGAGGGAAAGGAAGGAGCTCAGCCCTGCACCAGAGGCAAAAATCAGAAGCCATGCATATTGCTGAAGGTTTTGCTGAACACCACAATGCACCCTGCAGAGGTTAGATGACTTTGAAGGGAGAGTCCGGCACCAGAGGTGTCTCACTTGCAGCCAGACAGTGGACAGAGCTGGAAAGATCGGTGCCCAACATTGGTGTCTCCCGAAGCCGGGTTACTCCATACTCTCTCACTGTTGACATATATTGGCATACCATGGAATTGATAGCCTGTAGGATGGACAAGCAAGCAGACCAGGATAATCCTATCCCAGACCACCTTCTTGACACTTCACAAATGCTGGATGATAAATATGACTCCATTCTGAACATCATTCAATACCTCACTGGGAGCAGAGGTGGTCTAGAATTCATGGGAGAGCTCCAGAATTCATGCCAGAAGCAACCCACAGCATCTAGTCTCTCTGGCAGAGAAGGATTCCCAGTTATGGGTTCTCTCAGCTCTGCGTTGATCTCCTTCACCCTCTGCTCATTTATGCTGATGTCTGTCAGTCTTTTCAGATTTTATGGGGCCAGATCTATGGGCATTATTATGGATGACTCTATACATTTCTCTTTATAAAGACATAACTACAGTTCACTATTTTCTGATCAAGCAGTTGAGAGGAAGACCATTGGAATTTAATTGATAGAATATTTAATCTCTAGGGCATGAGGTCTATCATAGATATGTTCCAGGAAGATCTAAACTATGGTTTGTACCTATCATTTCCTCGTCGCCAGGCTTCCAATAAAGAATTTGAAAGAGGTATTTCCTATAATAAATCGAAGGATCTATCCCCTCAGTTTTGCTGATTATGACCAAAGAATGATATAGTATCTGATTTCTCTTAGTTAGCACATTTGATCGAATGAGTGAAGATTAAAAGGTTATCACCCAGAGAACCTTTTGGGGATTTGATCAAATCAGGGTATATTTGAAATATGAGGTTTGCATTGATTCATCTGTTGAGATCTTGACAAGATAATTCCTATCAATCATCTATATTAATTCTTTTGCAGGGAACTCATAACACACGAATAGGGTATAAGATCATTCAAAGGGGGTTAGCCTGGTCAATCTTTCACTCAGACTTACAAGAAAAACAAGCCTGAGGAAATTTGTTGATAATTCATTCACGTCGATGGCATTCTCTGCTTTGTAGTAACAGGCCAGAGAGTGTTGAAAAGGAAACCCCAACTGGAGGCAATTGAAATAGAAACCTCACTTCCGAGTGATGATACAGAAACAGCTGCGTGAGTCATAATAAAAGCTATATAAAACAAAGATCCAATACAATGCTTAATGCACAGCAATAGCAGAACCGTCAAAATGGGCCAAAGTTGAAATGGGGACCCCTTACAGCATAAATATTACGTGTAAAAAGATTGCCAAAACATTGCTTGTATAGTTTGCTTAATATTCTTATTATTGCCACAGTCAATGGGTAGCTTTTTGACACAGGTCAAGTATAATGACATTCAGTTGTTTAGTGGATGAGTTTGCTGTGAATTTTTTATCTATATCTATCCCAGACATATCCAGATCAGATTCTGTACAGAACCATGTTGTACGCCTTCCAAATACAAATCTAGGAAGGATTTAAGACATACACAAGAAGGACCTTGATCAGCTATGTATCCCGGTGCATCAAGGGAGGGGAAAAGGAACCAACAAAATAGAATGACTTTGAATCAATAAATCATCCTTATAAGCTGAAGAAAGACCATTTCAAGAAAAGATAAAAATTGAATAATTAGACTCTGCAGTTGTACCATAATAATAGTAATAATCTAATTTGAGGTCACAGCTTAGCCAGGCATTTGATTGAGGTATGAGACCCCCTTGTTTGTGGGGCAATGGATCCCCTCTATGCAGCTATTTGACTACTTAATCTATGGAGGTTTGCATACCCTACCCCCTCCATATTCAAACCCCTGACCTCCAAGATGGAGACATATGTTCTTAACCATTAGGCTCATAAGAAACTTTCATCAATTACAAATGAGCACACATGCATAAACATCCTCCAAAACACCGAAATCCACTTCTACCTAAAGATTAATAACAGAATGGTGTCCTACTCAAAGAGTGTCTGCAAAGCCATGTAAATGGAAGGTCTCAAGGTTGAGACTACTAATGAAAATAAATGAAGGTAAGGAATGGCAGATCTTGAAGAAGACAAAAGGCACTTTAGATTGAGATTCACTTCTGTTTGAGGAAGCACAAAAGGCATTATGAATCACACTACAAGCATGCATTATAAAATAATGCAACATACCTTCAGATATTCAACCAAAGATTCAACTTGTACTTGATTACGGTTCCCTAAAACAAGCTCCAGCAATTGACAAACACTCTCAATGTCTAGACTTTTCTGTTTGTCCTCTGTAGTAAAAATCAGGAATTAAAAAGTCACTAAAACGTGCATGGATCAAACAAATCAAAGTAAAAATCTTTTAGGACTGAAAAGACTATTCAATTGAGATATCCAGAAAGGATGCAAAACAAATACCTGTCAGACAGTATCTGAATGAATAATTGTAGAAATCCAGGAAGCTTTGGGGCCTCATGACCTTAACACCATTCACACGTTCAATAAAATGTCAGGACAAGAACGTGTTACAACATCGAAAAACTAGGCAGTTATTCAAAACATCTACATGCATATATGACTCCCTTTGCAAATCTATCCATGGATTCGACCTTAAAACAGGTTTGTAACAAAGATTTTCATAAGAACAGCTCCCCTACACCTCTTGCTCCAATGCAGGAAGTGCCTTCCTCAATTTATCAACTGTATCGACTTTTAATGCTTTTAAGCCCCTTCGCCACTCATCCTGCAGCATAGACAATAATAAGTAGTGCAGTTTGACAAAGCTTATATTGTTTCTCGTTCTTGAAAAGTTCAGAAAATCCTATCAAATAATAGGAAGAATAGAGTGCCACTGAGGTAACTTATAGCCTTGACAACAGCTTAAGGATTTTTTCACTAATGCACCTATAGCAAGCATACCAAATTAAAATAGCCCTGTTTTGCAGCTCGCATCTTCCTGAAAAATACAAGTTTTGCTTATCAGAATCCAGATACCAAATATATCTGTAAAAAAGAAGGAACAATTTTAATCATGCTCGACTTACCAAGCAAGCATTAGAATTCTGACATTTGTTATATCAACTCCCAGATCTGTACACAAACTTTCTATTCCTTCAGGGCTGCTCAGGAACAAAGTGCCATTTCAAAATTAGTCGGATCACTCAAGATTAAACATATTCAGAATGCAGTCTGCTTGATGCAACCTTCTAATGACTCCGTAATCTTTAAAAATATATCCTTCTCATCTTTTATTGAAAAAATAATCTTAAATGGTTAGTAAATATTAAAAATCCATCAAAAATTAAGTCACTCCCTCAGATTTAATCTCAAAACGCTAGCTAGTCCTACAGTCAGTATGCACAAAAAACTATTTGTGAAGATTGTTTGACTTCAGATAGCAGAATGGACATGTTCTTACAAAGTTACAATGTGCATAAGATTTAATCTGGTTGTAGACCATTGTACATTCGACCATAATGATTTCCCTTCACTTTCTTTGTCGCCATCTCAAACACTACAGACACTTTAACTGATGCTATGCATTATGAGTTCCTAGTAGGAGAAATTGATAACAGGAAAGGAGCTACTTCTTTCCCACTTCTTGAATTGGAAATATTATACTATTTTTCTCTATATTGGAAGAATTATAAACACTCGTGACTCAACACAAAGGGAGGCATTTCTCTCCCAGGGTCCACCTTTGTCTCATCAATAATACACAGCCGTTACACCTCAGAGAAGAAAGAATTGACCCAGTAGGGAAACAGCTCACTGTGCAGCAGCACCCAAGCTTGAACATGGCCAAAAAGGGAAGCAATTATGGCCAAAAAGGTTATGAAATGCAAAACAGAGGCTCACTTAAGGTTTGAAATATCTTCAGCAGAACTGTCCTGTAGGGATTGTTGGAAAATGAGCTCACTAAAAAAGTTAGAACTGAGATATAGAGGACCAAGATTACTCTCATAATGAAGTATTCAAAATCATTGAAAAGACAGCTAAAAGATAAATAACATCAATCGAGTACTTAATATATCTATGGTGTGCTAAATAATAAAGAAAAAGCAATAAACCCTAAGTATAGGCCTAAAACTATAAAGCATACTGTCCACAGCCAACAAAAGAACAAATAAATTCATAATACATATGCAAAGGATGATAATGAAAACTGTCATCTGAAACTATTTGAAGTTTGAACTGTTTTTGGCCATGCAGTAATTGATCTTTGTACTCACTATACCTATTCTCGGGTAAAAAGATTTCTCTGTTACCATGCAATAACAGGGAAAGATGAAGATGCTCAAAGGGACATACGGGAGAAGATAGGGTCAATGCAAGGTGTGTAAAAACCTACAAAACATATAATAATAATAATCTATTTTTAAAGTCACGGCCAAGCCAGACACCAAATTGGTGTATGAGACCCCCTTGTTTGTGGGACAACGGACCCCCTCCGCACAGCGATCTGGCTGCTAAAGTCTACGGAGGTATACATACCCTACCCCTCTGTATTTGAACATGTGACCTCCAAGGAGGAAACACATGTTCTTAACCATTAGCTAAGAAGACGCTAAATATTTCCATTCCACTAAAATCTTCACCAAATCAGTAATACCTTCAGGGATGGGCTTTCATGAAATTTGATTGGACAGACAGGGGCAATCCTTGCCAAGCTTGTGGAGGTCAGGCCATGGGGGATTCTAAACGTTACCTTTCCCTAGCCTATGCTTTAGGCCTGGGCATTGTTTCCAACAAAGAATCCAAGGTTTCACCCCATACAAGGCCTGAATATTTGAAATCTTAAGGTGGAGAATATGTGTGACAAGAAACTCTTTGTCGACAATCAAAGAGAGGTTATGAGAGTTCCATACTAGTCAATTTCATAGTTAATAAGTTAAGCCAAATCGAAGGTTTTAGTACAAAATTGAGTTCATCCAAGTTATTCAGCTCAATTCAGATTCACATGAGTTTTCTGTCTGGCCAACTCCCACCCACATTCGATGTGTACGGCAGCACAAATTAATCTCCCGCTGACTCATCGTCATCCACACAGCCTTTCATACTCAGGTAGTGCATGTCCAAGTACCCCAAAAATACATACCGAACTATGACAATGCTTGCTCCACTGTCAATGGATGTTTCCCTGTATATCCTCATATGCAATGGAGATGCAGACAGTCACTTGTGCCTTTCCTTTTTCTCTGCTAGTTTTGGAGTTTCCATTATGCTTTATTTTTGTTATTTATTTTTGTATTTCCCATCTCCTCAGTACCGAAGAATCAGCAAGTTTGGTGTTCAGCCACATGAAGCCTCTCTGTCACTCAATGGACTGTGAGAATCTTGTAGGCAGCCACACTTCTTGTGTTTGATGTGGGAATATTTAGAAATGCAATGAGCATCTTGATAGCATTGAAATTAAATAGTATGGGCTGTTGGTGATTAAGATTGGATTCTTTGTTGCAAATATCGAAAATATATCAGAATACAATCAGCTTGCCAACGTGAATCAACAAAACATCCTGATCTAAGTGGAAAAAGTTTTACATAAAATTTTGTGTAGGCCAATCGTGGAAGTATCTTTACAGAAAACAATCTTAACCATCCCGATTCTCATTTATTATATGGATATTAGAACAATGACTACCATAGTACAAGGAAGGATCATTATAGAACACCGATTCGAGAAAAAGGGCTGTGGGAACTTGAGGCTCTCTTTAATGTCACTCTCTGGTTCTGGCTAATCAGAAGATCATGTAGACTATGGATTGAAGCTGAGCAAATGAAATTCCCAAACTGAAAGGGCTTTCAGTCTTTACTCAGCTTGATTATGAGATCCAAATGATATCAGCAGAGGCCCTATACAGCCATCTTAGATCCAGTATGCTCTTGTTCTCGGATCTAAGCTATGCATACCCCATATCCTCGGTAGTCCTGTAGATTTATTTTTAATACTTCTCCATAGTCACTATTTCACATATAGTTATAGATATAAACAGCCAGGGTTGCCTGCCATTTTGATCAGAATGGACATTCTTCATAAGGCTCTGTAAAGATGGGATAAAAGGCCTGATAGGTGTGTCAGTATTTTAGTATTCATTCCTCACACCAAATTCATAAAATATATTTGACATTCCTAGCAATTGCAAACAAATAAAAGCTGCCCTAATACCAAATTCATTAAATAGACATTTGAGAGAGCTAGCAACAGCATAAAGAAATACTAGAATCAGTTGAAACAATTACCAAGTCTACAATATTTTAAGAAAGTCACATCGCAATGTATCAACAAATATTGTAATCACTGACCCTATTAAGCCCTCTGCATCCTTGTCCGCATAATGCCCAAACAAGATATCTATACGTTCCAACTCTTTCGCAGCTACTCTGCTGGCCGCTGTTCAGTATACATACAGAATAAACAAGAGACCAGATAATCAAAATCTGAACATACTAAATTGCACAATGCAACATCTAGAAGATACAGCTCACCAAATACACAGCTCAAATATCAAAATATATGTAACAACTAGAAAACATGT
>ML778812.1:460947-474086 GCA_009831015.1 Picea engelmannii
TGATAAATGAGGCTGACGAGCGACTGAGGAAGTGCTCGTGCAGATCTCCTTGCTTGGAGTAGAGAAAACCAGTTGCCAAGATCATGTGGGAGGAGGAGAGTAACCTTCATCCCTGACTGTTGTGAAGCAAGGAGAAAGAATCTCTCTCTCAGAGAATCGTGGTCTAGCTCGAGGGTGGCCAGTGGTGAATCCGCCAGGAGTGGCTGTGCCTATGGTTGGGAGGAAACATGCACCCACTTCAGCAGTTGCTTCACGTTCTCCAGTTATGATAAGTATTATCGTACTTTCTATAATGTATATTGGATGCGATGATTGAATGCTTGTGTTTTTGGTTAAGTCTTGCAGTGTTTGAACCATTATTAGAAATGCTCATTTGTTTCTGTAAACTGTTATATTTACATGGTTTTCAATTTATCCCAGTTTAGTTGTTAGAGAGTTATTTGTTGTGAATCTGCAGGAGAGTCAAGATAGGATTGATTGAAATGTCTAAGTCTTGCCGATCCTTTGAATTCACCTTAGCGAGAATGTCAAGTTCATCTTTGTGGGAGAAGGGTATTTTCCTTCAGACTATCCACCCATCTGACTGAGGGCTCATGCCCATGTCCTTAACCCATGTGCTGCTAAAAAGATTAGTGCTTAGCCCACAAGATTTTCCAAAGGACCCATGTGACTAGGGTCTGGGAACCCTACGTTTGTCTGAATGGAGCTAGCTCTTTCGGCTTCGGGACTTATGACTCCACAATCCTTGAAAACGGTCGAAGGCCGAAGTCATGAATTAATGAGGGTCGTAGATCTGGGGATCTAGTGTGGATATCTCTCAACCGTTAGATCAGACTTAGGAGAGGAAGCGTTAAGTGCTTCGACGAAGTTCTACTTCGGGAGGATATGAGTGGTCTAGAGTCGAAACTCCCAAATGTTGGAGTCATGAAGTTAATCGGGACCATTGAAAGTGGAGGGACACGTGTCCACAAATCCACGACTATCCGAAAGTTCATGTATTTGGTGGTATAGGGACGCGTGAGTTTCCCCGAAGCTCCGCGAGCCGAAGTAAATCCTGGTCGTGTATGCTAGGTACATGTGGCGACATATCATGCGTGGTCCGGAGAGAAAGCCAAAAGATATATGCCGAACCCTCGAATGTCGAACTTCCGAAGTGACGTGGACCATCGATCTTCGTATCCTTCAGGATCCCTCTCAGCCGTCAATATAAGAAACCACCCTCTATTATCCAACCGACCGAGAATGCATCGTGGAGCAACACGTGGCCCCTACTTGTCCCTTGTCTAAGGTTGTTCGTCGAATTAAATTCGTTGGATGAGAGGGTACGTGGCAAGTGATCCTATAGTCCAGAGACTTAGCACTCCAAAGGAACTTGGCCAAGAATCTACAGAGGGTGAAAACCTTCGAAGTCGCGAACGTCGAAATGAATCTCGGTCGTTGGTAGGATGAGGACACTTGGAGCCAGATTAGAGAGTCTGGAGACTTGGATCTTCTAGGAATTCACGACGTGAGGAGTTGGTAAGCTCTGAAGTCCAGAGTCGTGAAGTAATGAGAGCTGTAGATTTATGGATCTACGTGGACTCCTACTGACCGTGAGATCGAAGGACTGGGAAGTGATCAATTCAAGATGATGTGGCATGATGGCGTCATTCGATGTGACATGGACCCACATTACACGTAACACGTGGCACTCAGATATGGTCGATTCACATACCCTTTATACCTATTAGAGTATGACACGTGTCACCCCCTAACGAGGACACATGTCCCCCTTGGCCCTCGTCGTGTGTCAACTTTTGGTTCATGCCCGCCTGGCCAACGTGGTTGGTGATGTGCTCGGGACCCCGAGAGTCTGGATAACTTCAGGAGTTCGAAAGATTTGGGATGTGGTACATTATAGGAACGTTCAACGTAAAACACTGAATGTCAATCGCCGAATGGACAAGGCCACATGGTGAAATTTCGAAACTCCAGAGTCTAGATAATTTTGGGAGTTCGGAAGATTTGGGCATAGCATGGTAAAATAATGTACAACGACAATCGTCGAACGTTCAACGATGATCGTCGATTACTGAAGCATCGAAAATGAAGGACGTTGGTTGTCTATTGTCGAACATCGATCACCGAAGGACCAAGGCCACATGGCGAGATTTCGGGACTTCGTAGATTAGGAAAAAGGGGCGCTGAACGCTGAACGCTGAAGACCCCAAGTAATAACACCTAAGGTAACTTCGGGAAGCCATAACTTGTAGACCAGAGCTCGGATTTTAGTGCGGTGGTGACCGTTAGAAATATTCTGGCAAGTAGTAACCAATGGATATCCCAGAATTAGGATTTGGGAGAGTTAGGAAAACCAAAAATTTGATGCCCCATCCCTAGAAAGGGTATTTAGGGGTTGGGTGTGTTACAATCATCCAGATACACCACAAAAAAAATATTGGTGAAAGGTCGTAGGATATCGTCCATCATCCTCATCAAGGTTTTTGGGGCATTTTTCAAATGAAAGGGCATGACCAACCATTCAAAAAGACCTTCTTTTGACTTGAAGGTTGTCTTCCATACAACCGTCTGTTCTACGACAACTTGGTGGTAGCCAAACTTCAGATCAATCTTACTGAAGTATTTGATCCCCTTGAGATGATCAAGGAGGTCGTCAATTCTGGGATTCAAGTACATTCTTGACTGTGATTTTATTTAGGGCCCGGTAATCAATGCAAAGTCACCAGGTCCCATCTTTCTTCTGCACCAGCACGATTGGGCTCCTACAAGGCGATGAGATGGGACAAATGTGCCCCTTGTGGAGTAGTTCTTGGATTTATCACTTGATCTCTTCATTCTCTTACAGAGAGCGGTGGTAGGCTGGCTCATTGGGCAACGATGCGTCGGGGTTCAAATTGATGGGATGCTTGACCTGACAGTGCAGAGGTACCTCGATAAGTGAGGATAAGATATATTTGTATTCTACCACGACCTTGTCCACTTGCTTCTGTTGTGTGGAGAGGTCAGTTACAAAGGCCCTGGATGTGGCCACAATCTTTCTCTCACTCTGAGAGCGAATCATGAATAAGACAAACTTCTCGATCTGAGAGATGACCTTCTTGCATTGCTTAGCAGAGATCAAGGAAATAACACTAGGTGGGACTGCCTCGGGTATCCTGTATAATTTATTGTTCAAAGTAATAATAACATTGCGAGGCCTAGACTCATATACAACATGACGTTTCCATAAATAAGGTTGGCTCAAAATAACATTACAAACTTCGAGAGGAGCAACATCAAACAATACCTCATATTTGAAGGGCTTGATGCCGTATGACATGCGACACTATTGGTTGACGCGGGGATCGCTTCCTTGCTGGAGCCATCCAATGGTGTAGGGTTGCGGGTGCGGTGTTGTCGGTAGGGATAGCCTCTTGACGACCTCTTCTGAGATGAGGTTCTTTTGGCTACCTCTATCAATGATAAAGTGCATCGGTGTGCCTTTTACCCACATCTGTGAAGGAAAGAGGCACTCCCGTTCTTTTGGCTCATCTGGTTCACCGGGCTGGACCTTGGTGGTAGAAACAGTGGCACTTGGTTCCGCATTAACGATCTATCTCCACTTTCTAGCTCTGACTTAGAGTCGGAACCCACATCTGAATCAGAGGATTTCACCTCAGCCACCAGTGATTTCTTGGAGCGACAATCAACAGTGTTATGCCAGGGGATCTTATGGAAGTCGCACCACTTCCTAGTATCTTTGTTTGTCTTTCCAATGTCCTTCTTTGCTTGCAGCCTAGACCGGTTGTCCTAAGTCTGTCCATCTTTGCTTTTTCCTTTGTTCTACAGGTTGGGGCTTCAATTTAATTGCTTATGATGTGAAGGGTTCCCAAGCCCAATCTGTCGCGTCTTTTGTTTAAGCTTTTGCTCGATTTTGACAGCATATCGATAGGCCGCGCCCAAGGACGAGATGTCCAAAAACTACATTTCTACTTGGATGTATCTATGCAGACCATCGCGATACTTGAGCACAGATGTTGCTCATAATATTTGATACCCAACTTGGTGCGCAAGGTATGGAAGACATTTGTGAACTTTGGCACTTCTTGGTCTATTTCTTGCCTCAGTGTGGTCCATTTTGTATACAGGTCGTCATAACTTCTGACAGGGTAGTATTGTTCCTTGATAGAGTCCCTGAAGGACTCCCAGGTGATCGTGACTATAAATAATGAGGGTTCCTTTGTTTCCTTTTTCTCACAGAAAGTCTCTCACTAAACTTTGACATGGGGGTAGATTTTGAGGAGCGCAAACGTAATCTTTTCTTAGTTCGAAAAGTTATGGACAAAAAAATACCCTTCTAGCATATTTAACCATTAGTATACAACATTAGTGTCTATTTAACCTTCAAATATGGGAATATCAAAGTTTATTTGTACCTTGAAGGGGGCGACTTCTCTGTTTGAGGAAGATGCGTCGCTTGTTGGTAGTCGTACGAAGGATTTGCGCAAAACTATCCATCATTTCGTTCCTCTATTGTGTCAGGGCTTCCTCGAGCAACATTTTGAAAGGATCTCCTGTCCGGTCATCTTTCTCTTCTCTCGCCATGAGAGGTTGCTTGGGTGTGCGAGAGCTTTTGTCCTCAAGAGAAACAATCTCTAGACCAAATTCTTTGTACCCTGACCTCGTCGGGGACATGCATTAAGAACAATAAGAAGCAGACCGCGTTGATACCACTGATCCAAATTTTATGAGCATAATGAAAATGAATACAGATTATTATTATTATTAACACAGAGACACAAGAATAACATAGATGCAATAACAGAGATATAGTAAAACTGGTTTCTATTCAATAAGAAAATGTGTTGAAACTGTAAAATGCAGCAGAAAACAAGCTTGTTATAATGGTGGCGGCTTATCTCTTAGAAGAGATGTGTTGGTTGCGCTCATTCGCAAGAAGATGGTTACAATGAGGCTCTCCAAGCCTTTTTTTACAATAAACAAGAATGCCAAAACCATAGACATCCAAAAACCTAACCCTAGGAGATGAATCGCCAAAAGTCATGTGGGCCTCGTTGGGGTAAGCTAGTACATCAACTTCCCGGGGTCGTAACTTTTGCATACAATCTTTGTTTTAGGCGCACGATAGCCCGTTGGAAAGGTCTATCCGAGGACTACACATGTTGCTGCGAAACTCTAACTTTGTGTACAATTTGATTATGGCAAGCCCTAAAAACATTGTTTAGGGCATCAAAACGACCCCGTAAGTTAGGGACTCGAAAACTATGAAAAAACTGCCAAAATGAGCCAGTTGGAATAGGTGGGAGGCCACCAACATCCATCTAGATCAATAAATCCTCATAAACTCTCGATGACTTCCCCTCATTATGAGGATGGTACTGTAACACCCCTGTTTCACCCAACTTGTAATTAATCATTAATTAGGATTGCCATGTTGCGGCATGGGAACAATGCAAAGGTATTATTGTTTAATTGCCAATAACTCACTATGGGGGTGAAGCCTTGAAAGTACTAGCCATGATATCACTAGAGGAAAGAGTGTGAAAACAATAAGAGAACAATTAATAAGAAAAGGACTGGTGGTTGAACCCTTAACCACCCCCATGAATGGAAGCATGGTCTATCCGTAGAAGGTCAACCCAAAGTACCACAGGGTTCGATAGACCCAGACTGACCCAGGTTTCCTTCTGATAGGAGGGAACAAGATAGGAGGGATGTGCGTGCAAGGCATGCAAGAGAATGTAAAGAGAAGAGTGGAGAATGTGAGGAACACTCCAACAGAGAATGAGTCGAAGGCCACGAGCTTATTGTTGAGGAAGCATCTGATAAACCTCGTAGAAGCTGTGACAGAAAGAGAAACCTCAGAGAGTTTGCAGAAAGAAAGACCTAAGCAGAAGACCACGATCTTGATGCCGAGGAAGCACCTGATAAACCTCGTGGAAGATGTAAAGGAGAAAGGATTGTTGAGAATTGGAATAAATTCTCTGGTGGTATCATGGCTCGACACAGGGGTGGCAGAGCGCTAAGTATGAATGCCTCTGAGCCCATGGTTGGGTGGAAGTATGAACACCCACAGTCAGTTAGTTGGCTACAACCTGTAATAGATAAGTATTCTCATATCCTATGTATTTAAGCGGTAACTGTGAATTAAATTTGGATATCCTATGAATGTTGCACGGATGGGCATGTTTGTTTAATGGTTATACTGTATCCCTTCAATTCTGCCTAATTGTGTATTTAGGAAAATAAGAAATTCTCTGGCCTGTAAACGTAAATACCTGAGCCCTATGGTGGCTCAAGTTAAAATAAATGAACTGTGAATTTGTTGACTTTGGGCATAGCCTCACGTGTGCATGCCGACACTCCCAGTCGTTCTGAAGGAAGGAGTCAGTTAAGCTTAGGAGAGGTAGTGCATGTATGTGCAGAGTCTCTCCAAGGCAGGCAGAGATCGAGAACCCCCTTTAATTCTAGAGTTGATAAATGAGCGCAAGGGGTGCGCAGAGGATTTCTCTTAGTGTTAAGTTCAGGAGAATTAGCACAAAATACCTAAGTACTTAAGGAGCTAACAAAGCTCATGTAGGATAGAAAGATTTAAGTCCCGAAAGGGGAGATCCTTTCTTTTGGAAGACAAATGGATGAGATTAGTTCGGAAGAAGCCAAAGTTCTTCACGATCGTCGGATCTGGAGAAGAAACATGGGTGTTAACCCTTAAAACCCTTTAGACTTCGTGGGTTTGGTGAATTAAGCATATTCGCAGTACGGGAGGTGAATTCCTCCGAAGTGCCAAAGTTGATTTGGGTTGTAGATTTGAGGATGCCCAGGAACTACCCCGACTGTTGGATCTATGTTATAGTCAGCCCGACGCTGACCAACTCCGGGAGAAAAGAGAACTATGTTGAATAAGAACTCCTGAAGGTTGGAGAGACGGAGTTCATCTGAGTCGCCCGTCAGCTGAGGACATGTGTCAACAAATCTTCCATTTCGAAAGATAGCCACTTCAGAGGAAAGTGGGGTCACGCAAGTTGAGAACTTCCGAAGCCCGAACTGTCGAAGTAAATCACAATCGTCAATCTGAGAGGTACACGCGTCAGCAAATCACAGAGTCTGGAAGTGTGAACTTTGGAGGAAAGGAAGTGAAGCATTGACAAGAAGTCATCCAAAGCTCCAAAGGTAAGGAATCATCATAGCCGTCTATTGTCGGAACATGTGGGGGGAGGAGATTTACTCTGGGTGAAAATCACTCTGGAGGAATTGAAGAATAAAGGCATGAGAACTCCCGAAGGTCGGAGCGTCGGAGTTCATCAGAACCATCCATTGGAATAGGACGCATGGCGTGAGATCCGTTACTTTGGAGGATTGGTACTCCGGAAGGAAGAACACGAAGGAGCGTTGACTACAAGATGTCTGAAGCGTGGCAAAGAACGGATATCGATCGTTGATCAGGGAAAAAATGTGGCACTCGATCTGTAATTCTAGGTACGAAGTACTTCCGAAGAAAGAGGTGTTTGGAGCGTTAAAAATCCTGAACATCGAAGTCTCGAAGTAAATCTCAACCATAGGTTGTGAAAGAAGTGTGGACAGTAGATCTGGTCTGTGGGTGTTCGCGAGTTTGGAGTTAGGTGTGTTGAGAACACCCAGAGCCTGAAGCTCTAAAGCACCCTCTAAGTTGGTGCATGGGCACAACCCAAGGTCATATGAAGGAAGGGGCCTAACATGGAAAGCTAGCACCTGTTGTTCAAATCCTTCAAAGGGGCCAGGAAAGAGCCCGCGGGTTTGGAAGAACCTGCACTTTGGTGAAAGGGGAACCTAGAGAGAGTTAAGGGAAACCAAATTTTGATACCCCGCCCCTTAAAAGAGCACCTAGGGGTCGGGTGTGTTACAAGTACCTAGTGTAAAGTGAGTGGCATATACATAGTACCCATAATCCTGTGAGAATCAAACCCAAAACTTGCATAATATGTTGGATTATCGACCTCAAAGCAAAGGCACCAACAAATTGAGTTAGTCCTCAAGATTTATTTATTTTTTACTTTTATTTACCTAGGTGCATATACAATTGATATATATAAGTATATAATAGCTAAGTTAAGAAGTGGTCAAACACCATCATCTAGCTAGCGGGTTTATGTTTCGCATAACCCTTGCTTCTTGTTGATGACTTTCTTCCACCTTTTGTTGGTGTCTTTCCTCTCAACATTATTGTTTCTAGCATCCCTTTTGTTGGTGTCTTTCCTCTCAACATTATTGTTTCTAGCATCCCTTTTGTTGAGCATGCACCAACACCCCTCTCTGATACTAATCATGGAGCAAACTTTTTTCTTCATTACGACAATAAATAAACTCATGAAGCGATTTGAGTGGTGGAATGCATAAGCAATTTGGGAAAATATTGAGTGATTGAGTGTTGTAAATTAGCATAAGAAGACATGAGTAGAAATAACGAAGAGACTAGGGTGGTAGGAACGGGGGGGGATAATTCATGATCTTGGAGGAAATGAAATTGTCAACTATGTTTGGGGCCTAGGGAATGTGTCCAACGACCTTGAAAAAGTTTATGCGTTGTGGTGCAAACTCAATCTAGTGAAGGAGGAAGGGATTAGAAGTCTATTGGTAATAGGTGATTGATTGTTACTTATTCAAGTAGTGATAGATAAAGGAAATCTCTCCGGCTCTAAAATAATCTCTCTTCTAAATTGAATCAAACGATTAGCTCAATCTTTTGAGCAAATCTGTTTCTTTCATGTAAAAAGAGGGCTCAATGCAAAACAGACTTGTGGGCCAAGAAGCCCAAATCTATTAAGAAAGGAGCACTTCGTTTGAATGGGGTGGTTCATATCCTTCAAATCCCTTAGTGCGATGGGCATGTGGACATTGAAGATTCCAACCCTCCTCACCTAGTTGAGCAAGGAGAAGCACAAGACGAGGTACATGCTTAAAAGATGAATGTTTTTCGAGTATGTTTGTCTCCAAGGTCAATATATTAGGATAACGACTAACATAAATACACGGAATTCAAGTCCAGTCTTAGAATTATATAATAGATTGCCTTGTGTAGAAATAAACCAATAGCTAAGCCTCTTTTTGGATCCAATATTGATGTAATATTGAGTTGCAACCTCAGCGCAACCCCACCTTCTATAATATAAAAATCTTCTCTATTTTGGTTAAAAAGAAAAACAAAGAGACAAGGGTGGCTAGTGCGAGGGGGAGTATTTGTGATCATGGAGGAAACCAAGTATTTCATTATGCTTTGGGGCTTGGAAATGTCTCTAACAATCTTGCGGAAGCCTATTCATTGTGGTGCGACCTCATCATTTCCAAGGACAAAGGAATCAAAATATTGATTGTGCTTGGAGACTCAATGCTAGTAATTAGATCAGTGAAGGATGAAGCCAATCCAGGGGGGAGCAAGTTGATTTCTCTCATTCGTTGCATCAAGAGAACCACAACATATTTTGACAAAAAAGTATTTCTACCACATCAAAAGGGAGCTCAATGATGAAGCTAACTATTGGGCCAAGGTGGCATTGTCATTGAGTCCTGGTTCCTTTATTAAAAATGGGGTTCTAAGCACTATCCATGTACATTAATTTATTAATGGCACTCAAAATAATTCGCAATAAATTCACATCAACACTTGGACGATATGCAGGGATGGATGGCATGTGGCCTTTGCAGCTCCCACACTTGACATTTCAATGTAGGCTTGTGGCAATTAAATTCCCTCCTATGTGATCTTCATCGATATATGGGACAAAGAAGCACTAGTGGTATACTTGATTCTTCCCTCCTTTTGGTTCGTCCTGTGTTTTGAGGATGGGCAGTTTAAACTGCGAGTTTGTTCGAGTTCCAAGAGTGGAGGACCGAAGTAGGAGCATCATCTCTTAATAGTGGCATCCGGGGGAGGCAGATTCAAATTGTATCATCTTCTCAATGCAGGTAATTTTATTCCTCTCGATCAAGAAAGCCTCGGTTCCTCGATTTGTGTTCTCAGTACCTGTTTCTCTAGAGAAATTTCATGTTTTAGGCAAGAGTAGTGGGAATAGAGGCTTGATATCTTTGTTAGTCTATCAAGGGGTTGAAAATCAAAATCGATGTGGAGGATTGGTCTAGTCCGAGTATTGTTTCGGTCTTATTGTGAAAGGCATCCCCCTTACTGTCATGGATAATTCAAAGTTAAAGGAAGTTCGTAGAATTTTGTGCAAGCATGAATAAATTACCTAGGAAAATAACATATCTCTTATGTTAATTTCCTCAAAAATCACATAGTTGGAGTAAGCCAGTGCTACACAAAATGCAAATATAATGACTCTCATTCTCCTTCAGAAGAAACAAATCAACTCCTTGGAAGTGAAATGCAACAGACTTCACTCGGTGGTTGTGTCCTTGCAACTGGAACTTCTCTCTCTTGCTTCCAATAATTTAGGCTCGAGAAATTCTATGCAAGTAGGAATGAGGGAGGAGGAGATTGTTTGTCAGAAAAGATGTCTTATGGAGATAGAGGAACCAAGTCCCCCTCACTCAGGAGAGGGTTAGGAAGCTCAAGTAAGTGTCCATTCATGATGTTATGAATGTTTTTTCAAATTACTAGTTTTTTGGGTCAATTTGTTAAGCAAGTCATGAGTGTGATCACCTGGAACTCTTGTCTGGAAAAAGTTTTAAAGTTTAGCATGGTATGTATAGAAATTAGTACAATTTTAGAGACATCTCTCAATTATGATGAATGTAGATGTTGCGAACCTCGACGCAACCCCCTTTTAATATGAATATATATATTTTTTGTTCTGGTTTAAATAAAAAATAAAAAATAATGAAGAGACAACCATCTACCTGGATGATAAGATAAAACAATAATTGGCTTCATTATAATATATATTCCCATGAAAAAAGAATGAGTTGCAGTGAATCACATATATCAAAGCAATGAGAATAATTAAAGAAGAAAATTATGAAAGAACTTGATCTTGTTAAGTAATCAGAACAAAAATACATGATATGCCATATGATGTTTTACATATGCGATGTTTACATATTTATACAGTTTGCAAGATAATGTTTCCATTAAAAGGTCGCCTTTGGCTATAACAAGTGTAACATCCCCGTTACCAAACTCACTACTCTGATACCACAATGTAACATCACCTGGCCTACTACTGAGATATGCTACTCCAAAATCCAGTCTGCAGATTCTACTCTATAACATAAGTCTGCGCAGTAATACTTGAAGTAACGCACTCAACCCCAAGTTGAGTTGCGCCACACAACTTATAATAGCATAAGTAACACAAAATAACTGCGTGCACAATGATACCGAGCACACAACTTTATTGTGCGTGTATTCCATTCTGAACATGAGATCACTACTGCACGTGCAACAACTCTAGCATCACATGCCAATTATGTACACCTTGTGCACACAAAATGCTTCCCTGTGTGCATAAATAAATCCAGCCTTTGGTGCACAGAGAGTATTTCCCTGCATGCACGACCATTCTAACCTCGCCTAGGAGACTCATGACCAAAATCATAAGGTTAACATAACATGAAAATTAATGACAATTGTCATACTCATGCACCACTGCAAATATTGACTATCGACACCACACTTACATGTGCAAGCAACATTAGACAAAATAACAACAATTACTTATATGGAAAAACATACCATAATTAAACCCATATTAAGCACGGGTAATTAAGTACACAGTAAATGAGACAAGTGCATAGAGACACTTATCTTTTATGAAAAGTCACAAACTGCACACAAAACTCAGACATTCCTCCCAACCATAGACTTTGTTGCTTATATACTTTCAGCAATAGGTCACCCCCGAGATAGGGCTTAATTCTGCTAGGTCAAAAGGGTTCCTAATGCCAAGCTAAGGTTTGACAATCAACATAATTGCTCAGTCCAAGGTGCCAATACTGCAACTAGCCTATAATCTCCCATTCCCCATGCACATGTTACACCCAAGGAAGTGTGCCCCTTATTTTCTCAACAGTCCCTCGGCTGACTCAATTCCCTTCCAGGGTTCTAGCAACATGTCAGACAAGAAGTCTCAGAGCCATGCAACTAATTCCCAGCTCACCAGGGAACAATTCTTGGCAAAACTCTCACCTAGAGAGAATGCTCACGGGCCTCACAACCCGCCTATTCGACAACAAATCTCTCACCTAGAGAGAATGCTCACGAGCCTGACAACTTGCCTCTTCGGCAACAAAACTTTGGTTACAATACAAAAAAACCCTTAGAAGCTTTTCTCTACAGACAAGGTAATAGTCGTCCTTCTTCGATGGTCTGACCCCTTTCTGCTCATGAGAAAATGAATGACTAATTCCCCCGAATGAGTTCTTCCCCTAAAATACACTAAATCCAACAATATATATTGCATGCCTTAAACTGGACACTTGTCACCTTCAGAAGTAGCTTTATCCACTTGGTGACCCGTTCCCATCCCTCAAGAACTTAGGATAAATAAATATCCATAAAATACACTTTTTCAAGAAATATTAATAAAATATTCCCTAGGATTTAAGTCCCCCCCCTTTTCCCTTTTTCGGTGGAGTTAGCCCCCCATCTCTTTTTTTCTAATCTGTCTATGTACAAGGATGTGATAATATTAATAACTTGAGTATGATTACACTTTACAAGGATAGGCACATTGGCCTATTTGCGTCCCAGCTCACCAACCTCATAACCACACAGGCTCTTCAACCTCCAATACATATACATCCATATATATAGATATATATAATGCAACTTGATGTGCACTGCTAGGTAATCCTGTTACACATGATTTTGGTCACTCTGGTGATGTCTCTACAAGTGATGTGTTCAGGCTCCCACAAGGACTTTTTGCCTGAGAAATATAACTGCTATCTTCTTCCAAAAAATGAAATTTTAAGATGAGTTTGTAGGCTGCCTATGTTACAGGGTGCGAGAATCCCTCATTCTCGCAAGCCACCCACACTTAAGGTGCGAACTGTTCGTAGTCTGCTCCATAGATAGAGTGCGAACCTGTTTTTAAGCTTGGAAAGGAGAAGAGGTCACAAAGGTTCTAGAAGGGGATCTTCTAGAAAATGAGTTGGCATTCGCATGGTTGGCATCCTACTGACTTCTCAGATTTGGTGGGATCATC
>ML778812.1:498103-515204 GCA_009831015.1 Picea engelmannii
GATTAGGGACATTACAAAAAGCTTCTTGTAAATCTTGGAAACAACTAGTTATTTCTAAGTTGATCATTGAAGTTGGCATAGACTTGGTCAACTTTGATCACCTTGAATGGAAAATGCACCAAATATCTCAACCTCAATATTCTACTATTGAGCTTGAAGAGTTTAGAATTGAGGAAGCATTATTAGATGGATGTTCCTCTGTCAAAGATGTCGTGTGAAATATTTGTAGATGTAGAATTGATTACATGTTGAAGTCTGAGTATGCAAGTTTCCACAATTAGCCATAATGTTAGCAAGTTTTCTGGATAAAAACTGTGTAAAAAGTTTTGAAATGTCCTAGAATAACATTTCGAGTGGACACTCCACCCATCATCAGGGAAAAATGAAGCTCATACATTGAAGAAGAGTGTCAAGGTGATAATTTATAGAGAAAGATTGGAGTTGTCTGTTAAAGGGAGGGAGGAGGTAAAACTGAAAAATTAATTAAAAACTGGAAAGGCCGTTGGGATTAGGTGCTGAAATATTATTAAATAATAAAGTATAAAGGATAACCAAGGTGATAAATTATTAAAGTATGAAAGGTAACCATTGTGATACCATATTAAAGCCATTCCAAGAAATAATAAAATAATTCATTAATTCAGAGAGGAGTAAAAATACTAAATTAACGCATTAATTCAAAGGTAAATTTAGGTTAAAAATAATGAAAACCTAAAGTCAAAGAGAGGTGAAATTAATAATGGTGGAGGAAGTACTTAGGTAAGGGTAAAAGGATATTAAGGAGAGAAAGGAAATAAATTTGGTTGTAATTTATAAAGATAGAAAAAAGAAATGTTATGATAGATAACTTTAGTATGAGAAAATAAAGAGAATAAAGTAATAAATCATAATTTCTTAAATTAGATTAACAAAAAGATGAGATAAAAAGAGAATAATAAAATAAATAAATTATAATATATTAGATCAAGTACGGTCCACAATTGCACTAACAACGACGAGAAACTTGGGCTTGTTAAAGAAGGAATCACAATGGATCTTGTTGTGGGCACACTCTCGATCACACTATAAGTTGAGAAATGCATATAGTGGACCATGATTGCACCAAGGCACAAATCAGTTGTAAATCAAGGGATAACACTTAATATGTGTTGTATGGTTATTTACCATGATGAGTTGTATTTCTTTTAATTAAAATAAGCATAGTAAGGGTGCTTGCCTAGCCATTGGGTTGGTTGGTTCAAGTGACCTGAGGAGATGGGGCTATAATAGAGGTTACTCATGTTTTCATATCATTTGGCTATCATACTTCTAAGGAGAAGCTAGAGACCACTATAATGGTTGGTTGCAATTAAGATAAGTATTGAAACATATATATGAGAAGCTAAAAATTGAATATTGAGGATGGAGTTTCGAGGATGGGTTTCTTTTATGTGATTTCATATCTTGTTGAGATTTGGAGTTTAAGGTCAAAGTTATTTTCCACTCTATGGTTGTTACGAGGAAAATCTCTATGGCGAGGGGTAAACCACAATAGACAGAATGACACCCAGAAATCAACTCTGAACTCAAGTATGCTAGATAAATAGAAATGCTAACAAGAGAAGGATAAGAGCCTACCTCGTCCGGACATCTGAAGAAGACCTTGGTTGAGCTCATGATTGAAAACTTGATGCCTTCAACTTGTCCTCAACAATCAAGATATACAAGCATATATAAATTATATAGAAAATTAGCATATAAACTAGCATAATCCATTAAAATGTAAAACAAATACGCCCACATAAAGTGATGTAAATATTTGCGACATATAATTGGATGAGAAAAGAGTATTTCTATTAATGTAATCAACAGAAGTACATATGTGACAAACTTCTGTAACGACACATATATGAACTGAGAAACTAAGTCCCTCTAGTTGGGCCTTCACCACTTCAATCCTCCACAAAGGAAATCTCACGAGTAGTAGGAGTCAATGAGGTTCTCCATCTCAATATAGGAAGAGCTTGGGGGATAAGCACAAAGAGTTAAAACTTTCAAGGACAAAGGGATGTAAACTCAATATGAAGTGAAATTTCTCCAGAGTGTCTTTGCTCTCAATGATGTGTGTGTTCAAAGGCTAGTATATGGCTCAATTTATAGCCTCCATATGGAATTGAAGGGTCGGGCCAAAGTGTTTCCAATATATGGAAGGTTAAGGATCATGGATCTCGTGACATGGCGTGGAAACTCGACATATTTTTATTTTTTAGCACAAAACCCGATGTACACAGGCTGTAATGGAGCAACCTGCGTATATGCGAGTTGTCTACTTGTAGGTTGCGTATATGGACAAAAAATTGTATATTTAGCTCTGGAGTGAACAAAATGGGGTAATGTGAGTCTACAGAGGGAAATGGAATGCCATCAAAGCAAGATGCATGGAGTGTGGCAAAAATTGTTATAACAATGGCATTTATTATTTTTGGTTTGTGTGGAGTTCACATAGGCTAGATGTTGTGGCCTTTCATGCCTATCACGAGGACACAAGATGACGTTTTGATGACCACCACACTTACTTGATAATGTTACTTTGAAATTTGCACAAGAAGTTATCAATCAAGGATATGACCAACATGGTTTCTCCCAAGGTGCCAAGGGAGCTCATTTCAAAGGTGGTACACAAGGTAGTGATATCCCTTTTTATGAATTTCTTGTTGATATTCAAGATTATGAATATGCTATTGTCTATATAAATATTAAAAAGCGCACATTGTTGGAGTATTTCATGGGATGTATCCCACCTATTAGGGGTGGAAACCCCTCACTAAGGCCAAAGGGGACACTCTTTATGCACTAGGCAAGCACAAAGGGCTCTTGCTTGGGCTTCAAACTAACCCAAACAAGCCAGAGAAATGCATATATAAGTTAGGATGAAATAGTTAAAAAAGTAGTAATTATTGTTGATGATATTGTAAGAAAGAAGAAGTGATATATGTGATGCAATTGGGAGGAATCGTAATTGTAAGGGATTGAATGGAAGTTAATAGGTCGAATTAAGATAAGTTTTGTAATAATTGAGGGTGGGTTTGTTTCCTCGTTTATGGTGTCATTTGATTGGGATGTGTTTTTCTATCGAATTTAGGATTAATGCAATGGTTTATAATGTTGTATGTATGAAGAGATCATGTTACATGTATGTCATGCTCAATTTATTGCAAATTAAACATCGTGATTATATTTATATCCAACATTATGTGGGAATTTAAATTCAATACTCTACACTAAATCCAAAAGAATCAGACCACTAAAGACATCAAGGGAAAAATCACAGAAAAACAAAGATGCCACCAAGGAAAATTACAACCCATAACCAAACCCACAGAACACTTGAGTTGAAAGCAAGTCCAGAAAACCAACATAACGTAACACAATAATTATAATAGGGAGCCTCTTTTGAAGAATTATCATAAAGACTCGAGAGACAAGTAGGAATGTGACCACAACACAAACTAATGAAATAAGTAAGATTGTGGCTAAAACACAAACCAACATGTCACAAGTACCATTGTCAATGGATCCATGGATGGAGAAGATCATGTATTTATTTTTGAATCACTCCGTAAAGTAATTAGTGAAGTTAATTCAACAAAAAAAGGGGCCATTTTCAAAGTATCACTAAGGGGACCAATATTAACATGGTATCGTAAGTGTGAAAAGCATAATTTTTCAACACATGGCTAGAGGTGGTTGAAAAATTCATAGACATGTATGCATTCCCAAATGAAAAACCATTTACATTTGAACAACTTAAGGAGATAAAAAAAATGAAAGGGGAAAGGGTTGTCCACTATAACGCCTAACTCAAAAACTTGATTGAACAACTCAAGTATGATGCAACAGAAGCACAAAAAATAGATGGGTTTGGGTTCATCACAGGGTTCCTCGATATTGCACATGTGAGTATAACCAACCCAAAGAGTTATAAGGACGTGGCATGTGCAACAATCTAGATGGAAGAAGAAGCACTCAACAACAATAGAGAGAAAAAGAAACAAAAGGAAAAATATGATGGAGGGATATAGAAGTTGGAAGTAGAATTAAAGAGGATGAGAGAAGAAGAAATACATGAGCCCAGTGTAGATTTTAACCTTGTACAATATTTTACTGCAAACATATTTTCAATAAAAGAACAAAAAAGATACAATGGAAAATACACACATTACACATAGATTTTTCCCCTGGAAACCCAAACTGATAAAACCAACATATTCTATATCGATTCACAACATACATTGTTTACAATACAATATACATATAGGAGCCAATGACATCCAAAACCCTAATCCAATGACATGGATTGGTTAACAACCCTAATTCCTTAACCGAAAATAGAAAACCATTGACGAAAAAAAATGTGCTGAAAAACCACCCATAAATGGACACGAAAACCGAGGACCACCCAAAAATGGACACAGAAACCGAGGATTTTTTTTCCGGGGGCGCTTCCCTTGAACCCACACCCAAGGGGGGCCTAGCGTGCCCCTCCCCCCTCCCCCCTTACCCCCCTGCTCACCTAGCACAATGTAGACACTAATACTCACCATGCAAAGAATATAACACAAATCCAACACCCAGGATGACACGAGACTGAAGAATTGGGGAAAATCCAATGAAAGATGCATAATCAAGGAAAACAACTAGATTTAATTTCTATTGGACTCAAAACACATTGAAACATTCATGGATAAATTGTCTCAAGAACCCAAAGATGGTACAAACCCAGGTACCCAAGAGAAAACAACAAGGGAGCTTTATGAAATCTATGATTCAAATAACAATGAGATCATAATGTATATAGGGAATAAGTGCAAATTAACCCCAATGCATAGAGAATATCGAGAGAAAGAATAACATGCAAATGTTATGCCTATGGCACATGAGGACATACAATGAACAATCACATTTTCACCATCTTAATAATCATAATATGTTTGATCCACGATCCAATTAACCATAATAGTAAACAATGTCCAGAGTTACTGAAGGAGTTTAGGAAAAAAATGTTACAAAGTGATACAAGACGAGAGACAACTAGAGGTGAGAGAGGTCTTATTAGAAACTAGGCAAGGCCAACATGATACAATAGAAATCAATATGATATAAAGGATAATATTCATTTTGAACTACAAAAGGAAGTATGTAAGGAAGCCATCCTCACAATTAGGGATCGAAAAAGGAAAGAGAAAGAGAAATAAAGAAGGGACAATAGTAGCAATAAAATCTAGCCTTGGTTGAACAACTGAAACATCCGACAATGAATAAGAAATTCCTAAATATGATCAAGGACTTCTTTGAATGTCCCCTGAACACTAATGAAGCCCAAGAAAGTAACCCCAAGAAAGTGCAAGTATGCAAAATTAGCTCTATTTTTCAAAAATAATTGCAAATACCTGTAGTAGTAATGGAAAAAGAAAATGTGAATGAAACAATGAATCCACTGGTAGAGACTAACCTTATTGCCTTAATATTCTAGGAAGAACTAGGAATACCACCATTAAAACAAAGCAAAATCATAATAAGGGTATACAATCATGTGACATGCACACCCCTATGAAGGGTGACAATAGTAAAAATTGATGCATAAGACATCAAGACATGAGTTACCTTTAAGGTACTAAAATTACCCAGGGAAGTATACAAAGTACTATTCGATAGACCATGGATCTTTGTCGTAAGGGGCACAATATGCTTTAACTAGGAAACCCTCATATCTAGAAAAGGTGGAAGAAAATTTATAATACCATTAAACAAAACATGGAAGGTAGTAGAGGCATAAGTATATTCTATAGATAGAGACAAACTGTTGGGACCACACCTTGAAATGGAGAACCTATATATGATGAGACAAGAGGAGTAAACCAATCTTGATGCATGGGGTGCATTACATATGAAAGTCTCATCGAGGAGGATTGTGACAAAGTTATGTAAGAATGGGCATAGGGAAGTCATTGAGACTACCTAGGATATATCAAGAACATGTCACTGAGACTACCTAGGATATATCAAGAACATATTCATAATTGAAGTAGCAAAATAAATAAGGAAATATGATAATGGGTAGGCCCCAACCAAGCATATAAAGAAGTTCGAAAGGAAGGCAGAATTTTCATCCAATAAAGAGAGAATATAATAGTTCGCTAACACACTCGATACAATACCATTCCAATGGAAGTTGACACACTTCTCATCACATTGATGGTGACATGGGAAAAAGTAAGAACACTCTTTCTATGTTGATTCAAAAAAATGAAGCGTAAGAAATATTGTGGTTGTCATGGAGTAGTAGGATTACATCACCTAAGACATCCAATCCACGTCAAACAAAAGTAGATAAATAATTGTGGGACTCTCAAAAAAATATCAATCCACATCCTACCATGATTCTTCTATGGTTTTGCATACAAATGGTATTGTTATCGAGAAAGGATAAGGGGGGCAATAGACTGCTATTCCTTGTGGGAAAATTTCCAACCAGAGTCAAACAAAGGGACGACTGATGGAAACCTTGCCTCCATGTCATATTAACAACGATGAATCAAAACATAAGAGAGAATAATCCACAATAGAATGAACAAATGGTAGTTAGCATATCAATACAAGAAAATGAAAAAAAAACACCACACCAACATACAAAGAAATAATTATATTCAAGGGAAAAAAACATAACACCAACATATAGGCAAAGTATACAAGTAATGAAGGATAATCTAAGAAGAGTGAACTTTGTAAAAGAAGGGGAATACCCAATTATATTGAAATAGGGAACTATTGGAATGATAACTAAGAAATGGTTGAAATTAGAAAGATGATATATTCAAGTTGTAGATGGGAGAGGGAAGTGGGGGGGTGGTGGTTTAATTCAAGGGGGACTATGGTAAGATCTAAGGTTGTCACAAGCTCTAACCATGATCTAGGTGGTGAGCTCTATGGTTTTAGACATAATAGAGTAGGAACTCAAACTATTAGACTATAAAGAAGGTGACTCCTCGAGTCCCATCTCAGTGTTCAGATCATGTCATGAGGTTATTGACATTTCACAAAGGACAAAGAATTTTACAAAAAATGTACATTGTGCTAATCTTGAGCCAAATAATCTAATCCTGTGGATAATTGACAAGCATATGGATGAAAATGTCTTAGGTGGGATGATACACATCAGAGAATGTGATGTTGGTCTCAAAGAGGTAATTTCTCCTTCTATCTATGTAGGTTCAATCCATTCAGAAACTGTTAAGGCTTTACCTATTAACTTGATTTCATTTTCTCCTGTGAGTCATGCCTCTTTTCAATGTGCCTTTTCAAACCCTTATATTGAAGGAGGGAGCTCTATTTTAGGGGTCAAAAGTCCCATAAATCACCTATGGAAGCCCAAGGAAAAGGGGACTTTTGTAGCCATTTTAGAAGGAGCAACAAAGAAAAACCATAATTGAGAGAAGGCATTGAGTCAAGGGAGGGATGGAAAAGAAGAAGAAGAGGAGATGCATAAGTCCTAAGCTGAATAAAGTAAAAATTGTTGCGGGTATGAATGTCAGGTTGATTGAGGTGAAAGAATTAATGGAGAAGGTGATTATTTGAATATTTATGGGGGGGGGATGTAAAAGGTGAAGCCTTGAAAGGGTGGATGGAGGAAATGTGGAAGCCACTTATAAGATATTCTCCAGTTTTTCATATTGTCCAAGCGTGGTTATGCTCATTTTAAAAAATGAGAGAGATTTGGTGTAATATAACTAAAGTAAATTGCCACTATATAATAATGTATAATCATTTATGTTGTACAAAGTGGTCATATAGATCAATATTATACATTTATTATATTGTAATTAATGATAGTCATACATTTTCCCAAAGGACACGACTTATCAAACCTTACATGTATTTATACACACCCATTGTAATAATTTTATCATCATTCTCATATATTTTTTTCCAAGGAAAAAAATATAGTAACTATATTAAAGATAACAAAATTACAATCGTAGAGATTGATTGGTATTCCAGTGTGCCTCTAGCAGGCATGATACAAAAGAGATCATCTGTCCTCCTTTAGCAAAACTTAGATGTTAGGTATTCAACATTCTATTATCTTTGCTTAAAAACAAATTTATGGGCTAAGTTGTTCTATAATGTCATAATTTAAACACTAGATATAGAATACAAAAAACTCCAAACTCCCATAAACAATCCAAAAGGAAGCCAGTGTTCAGATCATTTTTGGCAAGTTCAATATTCCACAAACTCCGATACATAAAGAAAATTAAAACCAAGATTCATGAAAAGGAGAAGTAATGTGTCCTTGTTGGGATTCAATGATTTCCCAGGTTCCTTCTTGCAACTCCAATCCTTCCTTAGACAACATGCCAATTTCCAAATTTTGTTTCCTACACACATGAGCAAATGAAATGTCAAAGAAAGTGGATTGCAGGTTCTTGACGTCTTGAAATAAAGGATGCAGTAAGTATTTATGTAGGATAAAATCCCCTTTCATCGATTGTTTAACTAAGAGAGAATCACCCAATATTTGTATATGCGTGGCTTCTTTTTCAAGGATAAGAATAAGGACCATCTTGAGTGTTGAGAGTTCGCTAAAATTATTTGTGGCTTGCGAGATCCCAACTCTAAATGAGAGGGAGCGATTTTGGGAGAGAAAAATGATAACTCCAACAACCCCCCTTGATGGATTTCCTTGAGAGGCACCATAAAAAAACACCCAGGGAAAGGCTTCATTTATGTGGCTTGTTGATACTCACGCATGAGGAAGGGTAGAAGAGAGTTGTGGAAAGGCACGGAGAATGCTAAGACTTTGAGTAGCACACTTTAGGGGAAATGTGTCATTTCCTTCAAAAATCTTGGCATTTTGGGCTAGTCAAATTCCTCAAGCCATGGTGAGGGGAAGGGCTTTGAAGGCTTTAGTGGACCTATTATGATGCCATTTTTTTAAAGCTTCTTCTATGGAGACACCTTGCCAAGGATTATTGAGACTAGTTAGTCCTTCAATTTATTTCCATACCTATTTTGAGAAAGGGCAGTCATCATTCTCATATATATCCATATAATAAAAAATATTATTTAATATGGATATATGGGATTGTTTTATGCATTCATGATGTTCTCATGAAGTGAACCACCAGGTTCACTTCAAATTGTACTAGAGAAATTGTTATGCTCACGTGTGGTCAATTTTTAATTTGATCGTGGGAATAAAAAATTACAGGCTTGTGGCCCACTCTTCAAGAAATTGGTTTCAATTGGCTGATTCGTGGCCAAATTTATTTTTCCAGTGGCATTTAAACATAAAGAAAAAGGAGTAGGAAAAAAAGAAAAAAAAAGGTTATGCAATAACTCCAATCTTGTGGTCTACTCTTTATTCCCATGATAAGAAACAATCCAGAATCAAAAGATTGCACAATTGGCATAAGTAAAGTGAATTTTGTGGATTTGGCTATCATATCATAACTGATCATATGTATAAAATGCAATCAGTTTCCTAAAAAGAACTTGCTGCGACAAATACTATGTCCTTTGGCTACATACATTTATAACTATGTTATTGATGCTCTTTACTTGAGCTTTGTTTTGACAAAATATGTTGTATACACTCCTTGGTATGAACTCTCTTGTTTAGATGAGACTCCTTTTTGTTTTTTGGAGTATCCTAGTAGTCCGTGACCATGTATCATCTGATGTTTATTCCAGATGATTAGTGCTATAATGCACCTACAAAATGTAATTTTGTCTCCTCGGATGAATAAAATTACACTTTTTTCGTGGAAAAAAAGAAAAAGTAAAGTGATTTTTCACATAGATGGTAAGAAAAGGTAATTAAAAAGGAAAGTTTCCAAGTGCTTTTATAGTGCATGTGAAGTGTCAAGTCAATCAAAATATTTCATAGTGGAATATAAGTAAATCTTATATAAGTAAAGTTTATATATATAGAAGTTGCCAATGTAAAGGAAGGTTGTACAGACATATCAGGTTTGCGAAGAAAAATATTGAATCGAGAATGAGTCCTCACTCTGATTTACTTGAGAGGTAAGGAGATCATTGCAAGGAAAAGTCAACATTTATGATATAGGTGTTTATTTTTGCATGGAGGAATAATATATATATACGTGGAGGAGAAGACAAGTTTTAGACATTGTGAGAAGTCAATAGATTCATTTCAATGGACATTGTGAGAAGTCACAAGGTTCACTTCACTAGGTTAATACAAGTATATAAACAAGGATAAGTTTAATAAGAAGTCACGTAAAAGTGAATAATGTGAAAATATTGGTAACTTGAATAATGTGAAAAGTTGTAAATGAAAAGTGAATGATGAGAAAACATTGGCAAAGGTGTTTTTTTAAGGGGGTTCAACTATCTGGGATTTTGTCATCTAAGACCAATTTATGTTTACAGTTGATTTTTGAAATCTCATCCGTTAAATGTAATCTTCCATGTGTTCTCTGGGGGTGAGTTTCTTGAGTAGCTTGATTAATTTGACTTCCCACATATCATGTTCATTGACTTCTGCAATGATGCCCTCTTTGCCACCAACCCTTCTTCTATCACCATGGATCATTGGTTGAGAGACATGAGACTGCAATTGAGTTTCAATGTTAGGATCTACATAAATTCAAGCTACAAATCCTCACAAATTCCTTCTCCTTTAATAAATACATCTCGCCATCACTGATGTCATGAAATTAAAACTATCCTAGAGGGGATTTATGGTTCAACAAGTGACAAGCTTTCATGGATGCTTGAAGCTTGTGAGGGTTTGAGTGTTGTAAAGATGTTTTATTCTTAGTTCATATTAGCTAACAAGGGGCCTCTTAGTGCCATATGGATAGTTAAATCTTGTATGAATGCTTATTTTGGAGTTGAGAATTGTAAATGGTTTGCACATAACTTGTTTTTTGAGCATCGCTTTGTTCACATC
Source organism: Picea engelmannii (assembly GCA_009831015.1). Lineage (NCBI taxonomy): Eukaryota > Viridiplantae > Streptophyta > Pinopsida > Pinales > Pinaceae > Picea > Picea engelmannii. The sequence goes on from ML778812.1 coordinate 509,064, forward strand.
GTTTTCTCAAGCTAAATTTCAATGGTTTGTGTTCTAAGCTCAACGTAGCACTCTCCTTGAATTCCTCCACTAAAATTTCTATGGACATGTGTGTCTTAAGAGTTGTAACATTACTAGGGTTTCAGTAAGATAGTTACAAATTAAAAAAGTATCATTTCAGTCGAGAAAGATAGGCTTACCAAAATTCCAAAGTTTAAACCATGCCCACTAAAAAAAGGTAAGTTCATAAGACATTTATCATTACTTTTCATTCACCTAAAATTTTCTTGTGACTTTCACTTTCAAACAGGTTTCCATCCATTCGTGTAATTTTCGATTATATTGATATTGGAGGCTCCATCCTTGCCATAATTACATAGGACTATCCCTCAATTATATTAATTTAAGGTTAAGTTTGGGCACCAAATGTATTCTATAATTTTTCTCTTTAATTTCATCTGAGTAGAGTCAAGTCTCTTAGAAATCCTTTTTGGATTAAGTTAAATATTTGTTCAACTGCAACTTGACTAGAATTCCATTGGAAGATGATGAAGAAGCCTTTGTAATATTCTTCTACTTCATCATCTACATATTCAATGGTGGTAAATAAAACATTTTTACCCTTCTCGTGATATTGTGATTTGCATACCATAAACATTTTTTGTTTGTTTGTTAGAAACACTCGTCACTTGCGGGGCCAAAATTTCAACCATTGGATAAGAAACCACAACCCAGGGGCATCTAAGCCGTCAAAATCACTCATGGATCACACCCAGCCTGAGTCACACCAACCCTTAACATGACTGGATTTTTGGGTGTCTCCTCCTGACTAAACACACCACAAGGGTATTGAACTCGGGTTGCCTAGCAAACGAAACCCACACCTTAATCGATTGTGCTAGTAACAATTGACCATATCATAAACATTAATGAGCATATTCAACTCTAAGTTTTTACCATGTTAATGATGGAGAGAGGGAATTCTTGTTCCAAACATTAACCAATAATAATTTAACTTTGTGGTTTTTTTATCGTATTACTATAGATAGAAGAAATATCAAAAGATTAAGTAAATCCAAAAATAAGTATTATGATATGTCACACCCCTACATTATTAATGAATCATCTTTCTAAATACGTATTTTAGGTATGGTGATGTGCTTAGAAATTTCTTTGCATGCACTTCCCTAAAGTAAGTGGTCATTTTTTGAAAGCCATTATTCTTTTATCTAGAAGTTAGAGAAGGAAAATAAGAAATGTGTCAATAATGCCTTCATAAATACCAAAATTATGTCTTCAAGGGAAATTTGAATATTATGTGTGTTATACAATGGAAGCTAAATCACATTGATTTAATTAGCATCAATTAATCAAATATACAAACAAAACAATCACATAAGAATGAACACCAAATTTACGTGGTAAAACCCTTCCCAAGCAAAACATCCACAGAGCAATGAAATTTGGTTTATTATGTTCAAGGGAGAATTACAACAACCAACATGTACATCCTTCCAACCTCTCAACCCTGTGCATCTATCATCCTATATGGATTACAATAGTTAGATACAATAAATGCACCTCTAACCAAACATCTATGTTTAGTTGATTTATCTCAACTAAAGGCTAAATGTTAGAATCTGAAAACCGCCTACATTCCATGTTGGGAAATTTGTTGGCACAGTTCAACAATCTCTACCTTGACAACAATTTACCTGAGTATCATGCCCAATTTTATTCATCACCTCTTCTGCAAGCCAAGAGAAGTCAAGCACCATCACAACTTCTCTAACAATACTGGTTTTGTGAACATGTCTGCACAATTCTCTTTTGTATGGACTTTTTCCCGAGACACTCCTCTTTCATCAACAACTTGTCTTACAAAATGGTATTTTATAGGAATATGTTTTGTCTTACTATGATAATCTTGATTTTTAGCCAAATGAATTGCACTTTGACCATCAAAAAATAGTTTTAACTTGTCCTGCATCCTTCTAAACTCACCTTGTAAACCTTTTAACCATAATGCTTCTTTGAAAGCATGTGAAACAACTACATATTCTTCCTCTGTAGCGGATAAAGAAACTATATTCTGAAGCTTCGACATCCAACTAATAGCTCCACCTGCAAGAGTAAAGACATATCTTGAAGTTGGTCTTCTTTTGTCTAATTCACCTGCAAAATCTGAATCGACATATCCGTAGACTAAATCACTACCATTGTTATAGGTGATACAATAATTACTTGTGCCTTTCAAATACCGAAGCACCCATTTCACTGCTACCCAATGCTCTTTTCCTGGATTTTCCATGTATCAATTGACAACACCTACTGCATGTGAAATATCTGGTCTTGTACTAACCATCGCATACCTAAGACTCCCTACCACATTAACGTACAATACAAAAGACATATTATCCTTTTCTTTACCTGTACTAGGACATAAACTTGAAGAAAGCTTAAAATGAGAAGCCAAAGGGATTGAAACTGGTTTCACATTGTTCAAACCGAACCTGATAAGTATTTTCTCCACATACTTCTGTTGTGATAACCAAAGCTTACCATTTTTCTGTCTCTGTGTATCTCCATGCCCAAGATTTGTTTTACTACTCCTAGATCCTTCATGTCAAACGTCCTAACCATCTGAGCCTTTAACTTGTTGATCTCTGCCATGCTCTAGCTTGCTACACGCATATCACCAACTTATAGCACCAAAATAATGAATATTCCATTATCCAACATTTTTAAATAAACACAATGATCATACTCATTCCTTGTATAATTCTGTCTCACAATGAAAGAATCAGACTTCTTGTACCATTTCCTGGGAGACTGCCTGAGGCCATACAATGACTTCTTGAGTTTGCAAACAAATCTTTTCCTGCAGTCCTGAAAAAACCCTTCTGGTTGTTCCATGTATATTTCCTCATCTAAATCTCCATGTAAAAATGTCGTTTTAACATCTAACTTCTCTAATTCCAGATTAAATAAAGCAACTAGTGCCAATACAACCCGAATTGAAACAAGTTTAACAACTAGTGAAATTTTTTCATGGAAATCAATACCTTCCTTCTGCGAATAACCTTTTTCCACCAGTCTTGCTTTGTACCTCTCAACCTTATCATCAACACCCCATTTTAGTTTATAGACCCATTTTCAACCTACAATTTTCTCATCTGTTGGGAGTTCTACCAGGTCTCATGTTCCATTCCTTTCTAAGACATCCATTTCCTCATTCATTGCTTCTTTCCATTTTTCACTATCAGACACCTCCATTGCTTCCTGAAAGAAAGTAGGCTTGTCATTATTAGTAACCAAAGAAACAAATGAAACAAAATCATCATACCTTCTAGGAGGATTCCTGACCCTTGTAGATCTCCTTAGAGATGATTATGGTAGATCCACATTTTTCTGATTATTATCTGCATCCACATTTTCATCTGTAGGAACATCTTCATGAACATCCTCATGAACCTCTTCATGTTCATCTTCTTCTGTAGACGAATGAGTCTCAAACTGGATCTGTTGAGTTTGTGGTACCCTCGCCTGTTTCATTTCAACATGTACATATGATTTTATAAATACCGACTCATCAAATATTGTTTCCTTGTTAATGGTGATTTTGTGGGCAGTAGGGTCCCACAATATATATCCCTTAATTCCATCACCATACCCAACAAAGATAAGCCATTTTTATTTGGGATCTAATTTAGAACATCGATACTTAGGTATAAGAGCATAGGCTTCACAACTAAAAAATCTTAAGGTTCGAATAATCACAAGAGTGACCACTCCATACCTCTTCTCAAATCTTACATTCAATTGCAGTCAATGGTGGTCGATTAACCAGATAAAAAACTGTAGAAACTGCTTCTGCCCACAACTATTGCTGCAACTTGGCATTACTAAGCATGCTCCTTCCTCTCTCTAAAAGAGTCTTGTTCATGAGTTCAACAACACCATTTTGCTGAGGATTATAGCTAGCGGTTTTATGCTTCTCAATCCCCGCTTCTATGCAATAGTTTTTGAATTCCATAGATGTGTATTCACCTCAATTATTAGTTCTTAAACATTTTATCGACCTATCAATGCTCTTTTCAACCAAATCTCTAAATTGCTTAAAGATAGTAAAAACATCAAATTTTCTTTTTAATAGATAAACCCACACCTTCCTTGAGAAATCATATATAAATGTAACAAAATGTGATGATCTTCCATACGAGATTGTAGAGGATGTATGAGCACATGATATGTATTGAAGGAAACCATTGGTTTTTGCCAGTCATGTGATCAATCTTTATTATATGAATCATTTGTTTAAGCTTGTAGGTTTGAGTCATAGGGTTAAGTTGTTAAAGGTTTTTGAGTTATTTTTCATGTTAATAAATCAAGGTGCTTTATTTTAACCTTGGGACTAGAGCTGATTAAAATACATTTTCAAGTCTTAGTGTTATAAGGGTGGTTGTCATCATTTGCACAAGAGGGAAAGTGAAGGTCACATCTATCTATCTAAAGGTCACCATCAAATGTTGTCATCCAAACAAGTGTCCAAAGGGTCTTAGATTTTCATCCAACCACCTAAAGTGTCTTATCAATTCATAAATCAAATGTGCTACAGACTCTCCTGGAAGTTCACAACACTCCAAATAGTGCATGTGTCGAATCGTTTATGATTATGATTTCTAAAGGGTATCTTATGGTGTTTTTTAGCTTTCAGTTCCATTGTATCATCATACATCTCCCAGGGTTCACCATTGTGGATTTTCATTACCATTTGTGAAAAGCGTTGCAAACTGGCACTGCAAACTTTCTGAACATGTCAATGGTGGAAGTTTTAAGGTGTTGACAAGATGGGTTTTTTGCATCAAGGAGTGGGATCTGATGCCGGGTCTTCTGATGTAAAACTCTTCTACAAACCCATCTGCTGCAAATCGAACTAGTGTTGCAAACTCTCTGTTTTGCACAGTTGCTTTGAAATATGGCTATTCAAGACTTCATTCAACCTTGTCATCACCATTTCATCCATGATTCCAACTTCAAGTTACTTCATAACCTCTGCACATACTGTTCTAGTAGAAACCTTATTTCCAACAAAACCCTAAGAAACATTTTTGTCTTATGATGCTTATAATTGTGGTTATTGTTGCTCTTGGAGGACATTCTTCTTGGCTAAGAGGTTGTAGGATATGTTGGCAAAGGTTCAGAAGCTTATTGCATGTTTTGGCATCAGTTGCAGTCATCAAAGGGAAAAAATGACACCTACAAGAAATTTTGCAGCGCATCCTATTGAAGGTGATGCAAACTAATTAAAATTGGAACAATTTGCAACGTGTTAGCACTCTGTAATTTGCCCAAGGCTATGGAGGCAGTCACAGAGGCAACATCAAAACCGCTTCGAGTCAGGGATCTAGCCCTCCAAGAATCAGAGAGGGATGTCTCTGTCAGATATATATTTGTTTGAAGAGAATATTAGGCTAGCTATGCAGAGCATGGGTTTGTTTATGGATTTAGAGTTGGTTTGGTTAAGGCACAAAGGACCATTGGGCGACATGGAGTCAATGATAAAGACGATAGATGAATGAATAGCTAAAACAAGATGTAACCAGGAAAGATAATCATGCAAGTGGATTCTTTGAGCTTATAGAATGGGAAAGGAAGAAAAGATTGGAATTTATTTCAAATGTAGAGCAGAGTACAGCTGAATTCTACACTTCAAACTTGGAAGAAAACATACATATTGCATTGAGCCAGCACAGGCTCTCAAGAACAAATCCTGTGCATTACCTTCTCATAGACAATACAGAAAGAAAAGTGTATGAAATAGGAAAATAATGAGTTACACAAGGGAAAACTTCACCACTTAAACACAACACAAGAATCTGGAAAAAGTGCCTTTGTATTCATTCATAAAGTCATTTACAGACTGCTGATCATCTTTACAAAACATAAATCCATGTTTCTATATTATCTCCCCATCTGGTACCTCCAAGTCGAACCCCATTAAATTAAAATCCTCTGAATAAATAGGGGATATACCCCAACAAGTCGTGTAAGTTATATTTAACCGCCTCAGCCAAAAATAGCCACGAATCCCCCAAAATCTGGAACTACCTGCCATGAAAGACGAGCCTAATTTCTGCAAAAAGGGGTCCGAACAGACAT
>ML778812.1:523463-555477 GCA_009831015.1 Picea engelmannii
CTCCATCATCTATAGGTTGATATGTGGAAAACTAATGTTTATGTAAACACATATGATTTGATGTGTCAGAGTCTAATAACCAATGTTGATCATGATGTGAAGCATTAGAAATAGACGGAACCTCATCAGTCATACCTGAATCAGAAGCTGAACTTGTTTCTGTTGCATTTGCTTCCTTTACTTCTTTTGTTGAGTCTTCTTTGCAGGCCTGTTGTTGTTTCTAACAATCCTTCTTCAGATGTCCATATTTTCCACAATACCATCACTTAAGTTTACTCTTCCTCGATCTTGAATGAGATCTGGAAGAACCTCTATGATTATGCTCTTTATCTTTGGATTGGCCTATGACCACCATTGCCTCAGAAGTTGAGGTTTCTTGACTGGATTTTATCCTCATCTCCTCAGCCAATAAAGCTCCCACAACAATGTCATAATCAAGAACATCTGTTGAGTTAAAACTTATAGAGGTAACTAAATGATCCCAAGACTCCGACGACGAACACCATAGTGTCACTGCCTTGTCTTTGTCTTCGTTTTTTACTTCCATACTATCCAATTGAACTATAAGAGTATTAAAGGTACTTAAATGGCTAACGATTTTCATACCTTCTTTCATTCACAAACCATACAATGACCTCTTCAAATAGATTCTATTAGTTAGGGACTTTGTCATGTAAAGTCCTTCCAATTTGGTCCACATACCCGCTGTTATTTCCTCTCCTACTATATTAAACAAAACATCATATGCAAGGCACAAACACATAGTACTTGGTGCTCTTGCATCCAGATCGTCCCATTCATCATTTGTCATGGATGCTAGTTTCTTTGATCTGCATGCCAATGCTTTTTGCAAACCCTGTTGCACAAGCAAATCCTTCATCTCGAGCTTCCATAGCTAAAAGTTGGATTTGTTGTTAAATTTGTAAACTTAAAATTTAGAACTTTGAACTTTATCCATTTTCTCAAACCCTCTGCCAATTCACAGTTAAACCCTCTGCCAATTTTCTTCTTGTACAAGCAAAAAATTCCCTTTTCCTATGATGATAGAAGGGTGGCGTTATCTTAAGCTTCACAGAGGGTGCTAAATTTGAGACTGGCACTGTCTAAGGCTGGTTGGAGGGTGCCACTATTGATACTGACATTGCTTTTGTGTTGAATGGGGGCGCTACCTTTTTCAACACTCCTCCCGACTGGATATGGGCACGTCGAATATTGGGAAATCGAGTTTTCTTAAGTGTGGGAACGTCGACACTCATCGAACATGACCTAGGAGCACCAATGTGGGAAATTCCACTGGATCAATGCCCTTTGGTTGTGAAAAACGTTCGAGAGATAGGCTACGCTCCTCCGTACTCAGGCCCGCTCACCTTCACCTACCAGAACACGTTCAAGGGTTCTTACGCTCACAAATATCTGGAAACAAATTGAATTGACTCACTTAGTGCATATTCTCCACCTACTCTGATACCACTTGTCATACAACGGAAGCTAAATCACATATATTTAATTAGCAACAATTAATCAAATATACAAACAAAACAATCACACAAGAATGAATACCATATTTACGTGGTAAAACCCTTCACGAGGGAAACATCCATGTGGCAATGGAATTCAGTTTATTATGTTCAAGGGAGAATTACAACAACCAACATGTACATCCTTCCAACCCCTCAACCTTGTGCATCTATCAGCCTATATGGCTTACAACAGTTAGATACAATAAATGTGCCTCTAACCAAACATCTATGTTTAGTTGATTTGTCTCTACCGAAGGCTAAATGTTAGGATCTGAAAAGTGCCTACATTCCATGTTGGGAAATTCGTTGGCACCGTTCAACAATGTGTGGAACACTAATACATGTTGTGTCTCTTTTATTAAATCCCTTTGAACACGTGGGCCATCGAGACAACACTTATGAAATTTTGTAGTTTTATTTCTTTGTTACATATAATTTGTGAAAAATATGAAGGAAAAAAATTGACAAGTAAATTATTACATCTCGAACAACCATTATTTTTTAATCAAATTTTGTTTATTTTTTACTCTCGAGAAGTCACCGCAATGTTCATGTACACTGTGGCATACTATTCCATGTCTTTGTCTCATATCTTTCATCTAGGACCTTTGAATAAAGGCTATAGAGACAACACCAACAATAGTTTTTCACTTGCATGCTATAATATTCAGGTACACTGTGGCATACTATTCCATGTCTTTGTCTCATATCTTTCATCTAGGACCTTTGAATAAAGGGTATAGAGACAACACTAACAATAGTTTTTCACTTGCATGCTATAATGTTCAAGTACACTGTGGCATACTATTCTCTATCTTTGTCTCATATCTTTCATCTAGGACCTTTGAATAAAGCATATAGAGACAACACCAACAATAGTTTTTCACTTGCATGCTATGAAAGTTTGTGGTTTAATTACTTTATTATAAATCAATTATGATAGATTTGAAGGCTAAGTATTAGATGAGTAAACTATTGCATGTTGAAGAAAGAAACTATTATTTTTGTAATTAGATTTCATTAATTGTCTACTCTTGGTTGGTAAGGTAGTGTAATGTTTACGTAACCATCATAATATAAACTTTATGAAGGCCTTGTTAGTATGGCCCTAGGAAATCCAATGAATGGCCCAAGCAATGCAACCTAGTGAATGGTCCAAGTAGTGCAACCTACTTTGGGTCCCAATGCTTATGGGAATGATAATCTTCCCAACATTCTTAGTTATGGAGACTAGTTTGTATAGTATAATAGTTATGGTAACATGTTCGAAGTTATAAAAAAAGACACCCCTCCACCATTGTGATAGCAACATGTTTGAAGTTACAACAAAAATTCATCCCTCTGCCATTGCGATAGTAATATGTTTGAAGTTACAACAAAAAGACATCCCTTCACTATTGCCTATTGCAATGGTCTAGTTTAGTAAGTTTATTTCCTTTATTTTTGCTCATCTTTCAAGTGTTACAGAACACAGTCGAACAAATTTATACTTTTTCAAGTGAAATAAATAGTATTTAAGTTTTATTTTTTCAAATACAATATTAATCTATAATGATTGTCTAGGATGGAAGAGTTATTATATCTTGCAAATCACATAGGTTTAGGAGATTAAAACATCATTGTGTAAGGTTGTACCTTGAAAGACTTTATCAAGTTTTTAGTTTTCAACTTATGATTTAGTTACTGTTAGGTGTCAAAAGTAAGTACATTTTACCATTCTCATAAAATAACAATAGACTATAGATTTTTAAATACACCCCAAGATGAAAAAAGAGACCTTGATTTCTTCATCCATGTGTTATTGTGCTCAGTGCGCTATTCTATGCATAGTCTAATTTTATTGGGTCCTCTTGTGACTGCATTAGAATTGAGACAAGAAATTAGTTTTTGCCATTGTGCAACACACATTTTGTCAAAGAGAAAGAATAACAACATCAAATTCACATGACTCAAAGCATACTAAAAAATATCTCGAGAGTGTGATGCAATGAGAACATTAAATTCGTAAAATACTTGAAATTATGAAATATGTAACGAGAATGTGATCCATGATGTATTAGACATGTAGTCATACTAATTGCTCGAGGTCATAGCTCAAAACTCAAATTCACCAAAGTAGGCTTTACGAGAAATATCACAAAGAGATGCATGTATATTTTCCGTTTCCATCTTGATATTAGATTATTACATTAATAATTAATTTTACATGTATAATATACTTTAGGAGGGGGCTAGGTTCAGATTTCTTATCCATTGAAACTCTCTAGCCTTGTTTCTCATACCACTCTTTGTATTTGGTAACATAAGTTGCAACATTATCTCTGTTACAATAATAATATAGTTGTTGCTCATTGAGTATGGAACTTGATAGTTAGATAAAAAAACCCATGTTCAAACATCAATATTATTTCTAAAACAAAATTTCCAAACTCGATCAAACTTCGACAAAACCTTGAATTGTTAGGTATGGGCCATGGATTATGCTTCATAGTTCAATAACCATTGGGAATCAATGAAAAATAACCACTGTGGTTTTTTGCAAATACTAAAATTGAATAGGAAACTACTAGGTACGTTGGACATAATAAGCCTCACTGAACAATTGGGGCTTAGTGTTAAAGGTTAAGGTTAACTTATGAAGAGTTCACAACACTCCCCGATAATATGTACTAGGAAATTTTTGAAAGAATTAATTTTTTTTGGAAAAAAGCTCAAATACATATGATTCCTATCAAGTAGGTGGACAACTTGCATTGGTGAAACCTGAAACCTCTAATCACTCCCTCTTCACTCTACAAAAATCCTAACCAAGTCTATTCACCCACTTACATGTCTATCATGACCTTACTTTGTTTTGTGGAAAAACGAAGGTACTCTCTCTCTTTTAATCATATTTAAATGCCATGAAAACAAAATTATTTATAATATATTTATTTGCAATGTACTTATTGATGTATAATACTTGGAATTAATGGTTTTAAAATTTGATATGTGACTACAACTAATGTGAATCTTTTGTGCAATTCTATAGTTCAACATCATGGTCTTGATTTACAGAAAAAAATATACTCAGTAAAAGTCCAAGTCAATTAATTTTTTTGTATCCCTCAATATTGAAACAAGCTCCTCCTTTCTTTGTACACCACATCTAGATTAGCTTCCCTTCGATGTTCACTTCACTTTCTTTGGGCACGCTGGTACAAAATGAGTAAATTGTTACTAAAAAAAAACTAAAATTTGGATATATATGACTATTTTTTAGTTGACGATTAATAGTAACAAATTTGCAGTCTCTTTTCCCTCGACTAACTTTTAGTCGTATTTCACTTAATCGTTAATTGGTTGACTCGATTCATCATCTTTTAATATATTTACTCATTTATGTGGTCATTAATTGTCACCATTTGTTAGTACATTTACTTGTTTATTTGGTCACTAATTGTCACCATTTTTAGTATATTTACTTGTTTATTTGGTCATTAATTGTCACCACTTTGTAGTACATTTACTCATTTATTTGGCCATTAATTGTCACCATTTTGTAGTGCATTTACTCGTTTATTTGGTCATTAATTGTCATCACTTTGTAGTACATTTACTTGTTTAATTAGTCATTTATTATTGTCATATTGTAGCATATTTATTAGTTTATTTAGTCATTATTATTTTTATCATTTTTACTCATATATTTAGTCTCATTATAAAGCACTCTACAAATAGTATAATCCTAGTCATTTATAACGTGACTAAAATAATAGTAGTATCTCTGGTTTAGTAATTTCATATTCATTATTTTTTTTAAGGAAATGAAAAACTTTATATATTAAAGGGTTGCGCCATAGGCAAAGTAACAATAAAAAATTACAAAAGAAGATTCTTTGGAATCCGAGTTTTTATCTGAGTACTTTCTAACATCTAATACATGATAAAACATAAAATTTCGGACAACAAGGCTACCGTATATTCTTATGAGCCGACTGACTATCAAAATACATTTGAAAAATTCAATTTGTTGAGTTAATTGTCGATTCACCTTGCATTTCAGCTAGGTTTTGGCCATTGTCATTTGTATCCATGGGGACTACTTTTGGTCTAGCTTGTTCAGTTCCTGTATGCCATGCCTAAGAGTTGCTTGAGTTATGATTAATGGAACCTGAATTAGAAATTGGAGGGACTGCCCGAGCTCTATAAAAATCCTGTTCTTTTTCAAAGAATGTTCATCCTTTGTAGCAGAGTCGCCACTGCCAACTTTAATTCATAGATCCTATTCCTTTAAGCTCCCCTTTCTCTAGCTTGTTGAATTCCATGTTCTATTTCTTTTGTTCTCTGCATTAGGATGGATATTGTTTGTTTTAATGCATAGATTTTTTTCCCTATCTTGATTTAAAATTTCAGTTCTACTGAAGAGAATAGTTTCCAAGCCTTCCAAATTGATGTGTCTACCCATAAACTCTCCAATTGAGTTCTGATATTTTCAAAATTTTCTTCATACCATTTCAGAGTACCTTTGACCTCATTCCACTTTGAGTCCATAGTTATATTGTTGTCCAACTCCACATAATTGTGCTTCTAATTCTTGAAATACAATGTATTGTTGAGGAGAATCTCTGAGTTATTCCAAACGGGAGAGAGGATAGAGCCTTGTAAAGATCTGAGCATAGGGTTGAAATGATAGTCTCAGAAGGGGGAGGAGTTTGTTTTTCCAAGGGTTGAGGAGATAACTTCACAAAGAGAGAGGATGAAAGAATTATTGATGCAAAAAGGAATCCTATCTGGATAAAGTAGAAAAGGAAATGGGGATTTCACAGGGGAGGACCTTGAGAGTGATTCGAAAACACTAATTAAAATTGTAATACTCTATGTACCACATGATTCAGGCTCTAGAAGTAACTATCTGATTCCCAATATCCGTGAAGGGAGTTGATAGGATTGATAATTGTAAATTAAGGGCAGATAAATAACCAAAGGACATGGGAAAACCAATCCCAAAGTCGTAATTTAGGATATAGATGAGTTGACAATGGAAAACCTCTCCTTGACAAAGAGAGAGGTCTGGAAGGGCTTACTCATAACTAAAATCAAAGGTAGTTTTATTAAAAAAAAAATACAAAAAATGGGTTGATCATTGCAGAGCCTAGGGTACATGGTAATAGGAAAATGAATTGCATGAGCCCGCTGTTATTGAATAAATCGGTGAATGCAGACATAAACTAATCTCCCTAGATCCACCTGGGTCTAGAAAAAAATAAGACATGACATGATGCTTTCCCTAAGTTACAATCATTGAATTTACTACCAAAGAAGGAATGGATGACATACCTTTAGATATCGCTTCCTTATATCTTTGTTGTCCCCGCTTCACTCCGGTTTTCTTGTGATATCAAATCTGCAATAACACAAACCAACCAAAGTGAAAGCGAAAATAGTAGATTCAATGAAAACCTAAACATGTGATCAAGGAGTCATGTAATAAAATGCTAATGATTTTATGAGAAAGAAACATGTCACCGTATTATATTAAGTAAAAGTGGAAGAAAGATACAACCAGATGCCTTGATGTCGTCAGGTTCCTTCCAACAGTTCCTTACTTCCCACACACTTCTTGCTCCAAGGATTCTGAGACCATAGATCTGATAGCTACTCACAATCTATCTTGACAAAGCAAAGCTCAAAGCCAATATACAAGCTCCAAAAACTCCAAGCTACAGAACTCAATAACAAGCCAATCCCAAAAGCTAACTTTCTCCATGAGAGCTCCTCTCCTTTTATAAGCTAAAGAGGATAAGGTGAGGAGGTTAGGATGATCCCACTAAATCATGAAAGAGAGTAAGATCCAAACCGTTCGGAGGCCACCTCACCATAGAAGCTTCTCCTTCTAGAAGCATCGAGAAGACRCTCGTTTTTCCCACGTATAGGAATTTCCGCACCCTAGCTATAGTGCAGCYTGTGGAAACCAAGAATTTCCTCACCCTAGCTATAGTGMAACCTACAGAAACCAAGAATTTCCTCACCCTGGCTATAGTGCAGCTTGCGGAAACYRGGAATTTCCTCACCCTGGCTATAGTGCAGCCTACGGAAACCAGGAATTTCCTCACCCTGGCTATAGTGCAGCCTGCATAAATCCTCTTTAATAGGGTTTTTACAAAGGAAAATACAACTTCTTCTCTCAGAGAAATTTCTTCTCCCTTCTTTCTTCATGAATTCAAGCCATTGACCCCTTTGAAGGCAACATATAGGTTTACATCATTAACGATCATAAGGATGACAAAAATAATGTGTAACACCCACATATAATGGGTGAAGGGGACTTCGACGTCGATTGGACCAGGACCTTGGCTGAGCCACCAATCCCTGATAACTACACCAACAAAAAAAACCATGGGATATTGAGATAATAACCTCTCTACACACACTTTCGAGCAATGAATGTATTTAGTCACCCTACGATGAATGTGCTTCAAAATGACATTGAGGTGAATCCACTTGTCCTTGCTTTTGATGTTTATCACATCAATACTTATGGAATATAACGAAGCTTTAATTCCCCATTGATTAACATAATCCCTTTATCTGCCTCTATATTGTGCTCCCACTTAATATGATACAATGTTGTTTTATCAAAAAAAATTAGGATGTCTAGAGTGCAAGACATTATGCCTATATATAAGTTTCCACTTGTGATTTTTCTCTGCACAATAGCTCTACTTACAAGCATTGAATCTCCATAGATAATAAGGCTTTTGATTTGTTTGGAGAGGGACCATTTGATGTCAGCGTAGAGTGCAAAAGCCTCAACTTCATTGTTGGTTAAGGTTCTAAGGCCCCATGCATAATTAGTAACTATTTGTACTCTAGGCTTGATAATAATCCCCTCCACTCTTGCCACCCTTGAGTTTCATATTCATTATATTTATTACTAATTTAGTAGTTTTATATTCATTTTATTTTCTTTCATCATTATTATTCAATATAAATTAATATGATGTGAATAATTAAAAAAATGTCATACAATGTTGATGCTAATCTAATATAAATGAATATATATATATATATATATAAACAATAAATAAAGATTTCATATATGCAATTGAATTAGTGGAAAGAAATTAAATTTAAGTAAACATGTAAACTTGCAACATTAATCAATAATACTATAAATAAGATCAAGTACAAACATATATATTTGAACCACATAAATATTATATATAAAAAATATGAAAAGTCAAGTACCATCACAATACATTTGAGTTTCTAGTTGAATATCCACTAATACATGATGATAATTGATCATCTAGTCCATGACAAAAAATGTCTCCATTATACTCTCAACAACATCAAGCTTTGGGACAAGTAGATGAAAAACATCTATATCAACGACTTTTCCGAATATTTCAATGGTTACTCATGAGTTAAACTTCCTTCCTTCATACCTCCCCATGATGGTAACCATAGGTCAGGGAATTTCAATAGGTGGATTCTCCTTCTCCATCGTTGTAGTCATAACTTTGTAGGAAAGGTTGCAGACTATAGACCTGAAAACATATTTTGTGGGTTTTTAGCCACCTCTTTCAGCCATTTTCTCGCCAGAATGTCGGTTCCAAGGGAAAACACCCCGATCCATAATATGTGTTAACATTAGGCTCCATGGGGGATAGAGACCTCCCTTGCGAGGCTCTAAGAACTCTTCTGCTGCTTCAGTGCCTTACTGTATTGGGCTATGGATTCAAGCTCAAAACATCCTGCTGAGGACATACAGGCCGACAAGTACACTATTCTAAAAATGAAAGCAAAACACATGGGATCCAAAGGAGCTTATTTATGTACATCCTATGCTAATTATTTTTTACACAGTGCTAGGTGAAAGAAAACTTCCACCATAGACACTCAAGCAACTTCCTAGCTGCGAATTTGTTTACTCTGTCAATGATTGATAACAAAGAATGCAACCGTGACAGCAGAACGATTACATTCTTCAACTCTACTCCTAATGATGAGGTCAGGATAAAGCTGGGAGGCTTCAAAACATGAAGGAAATACAACTCCATGTATTCTTTCACAGGCTCATAGGACAAGCGACAAACTCTAGAAAATTTATAACAAACAACCTTCTTTGCTACACAGCTGCTCACACATTGCTAGATTTCTCTGGCAAGCTCAGGTGGGTGAGAGGTTGATGCAGGTTGACTGAACTCAGACGATGGATGTTCACTTACAGGCTCTGGATAGGAGATAAACCGCCCCTTCTGCTGCTCCTTTTCTTCTTCATATCTCTCCCAAGGATCAGATTCATAATTATCATAAACGAGAACCATGGGAAAACTTTGCTCTTCATCATGCTGCACAGGATGGTTGATTTCCTCATAATATTTTTCTTTAATGAATAGAGGATAAGGCTCTGCTGTATGCTCTTGGAAATCCTGCATATCCAGCTCATAATATGATTCATAGCTGTCATACATGGGCTGGCTGGTACCAGGTGATATCTGCTCATTTATAGGTTTTGAACAAGAGATAAACTGCACATTTGGCTCCTCCTTTTCTCCTTCATGGCTCTCCCAAGGATCAGATTCACAATCATAATAAACAAGAACCATGGGAGAGCTCTTCTCTTCATCATCTTCGCTGGGATATTCATCAACAATCATTTGTTCTTGGTTAGTATTCGACATCACTTCTTCATCATAAGAAGGACTACCAACAACATCTGTTTCCAGGACCAGAATATCCTCTATATTTTCTTCGTAAGAGCGACAAGAAAAATCTGCCTTCAATTCCTCTATACTTGCAGAAAGTGATTGTATCAGCTCCATCAGCTCCTCCGGGGGATGTCCCTCATCCTCACAACTTTCGCAAGAACGAACTATGTCCTGAACACCATCTCTATACTCCTCACAATAGTTATGATAGATTAACTTAGAAGAATAAAAAATTTGACAATGCCTATTGAAAGCTGCATGAAATTCTCCCAGGGAGGAGATGCTAGCAGGGGGTAAGGAGTGATACCACTAACGAGCATCTCCTAGTAATGAGAACATGAACATATTCGTTAATACATCTTCATGATGTATCTCCCACTGATGCATGAATTTATGAAACTCATGGAGATGTTGAGTAAGGTTGTCCTCTTTACGCTCTCTAAATATGGGCAAATAATTGCCCCATTCATTTGGAGTAGGGACAACATTAGGAAAACTAGGAACATTAGAAAAATTAAAAGGAGCAAACCTTCGAGCCAAGATTCTTTCCACTTCAAACCCGTGGAGTCACCAATCGATCCTTTAATCATGGAGTGTCCAGGTGAATGATATGCATAATCAGTGTGTCTGGTCTTTGTTCACCATCAAAGACCAGATCTGATCGTTGTGCCTAGGGAGCTCTAGGTGTAACCAGAGGCAGTCACACTAAAACAATGGAGTCGCCACAGTGGAGTTTCCAGGTGCAAATGAAATCTTCAATGGTTCGGATATCTGATTCACCTTCAAAATCAGAAGCTTGTTGTCGTTCTACCTAGGGAAAAGTATTCAATTCGTTCCTCGGCAGTGACACCAATTTTAGCACTAGAAGTCACCCTCCGATTGTGGAGAGGGTAAGCCCAGTACCCATCAGTGTTTGGGGTGGATGTCACAGGTTGGTTTTAAAGAGGTCAAATGGACGTAGACTCAATACAATATCACTTTAACTCAGATAACAGGGACCAACATGCACAAGTAGGTGAGGTCTTGATTAACTTCAATTAGTAAGTTGAGTTTAAGTGTGAGCAGAGGGAAGACTTAGTGAGAAAGATGAGTGAGACTGCTATGGGCATCCGACCTTCCAAAAACTCGGAGAAGACAAACTCAGGCTCAAGGTCACTCTTAAGCCTAAGTTTAGACACTGAAACATGTCCAAAAAACATAGTCACAACAACACCATGATCAAACCTGCATCATGATGCAGCTACGACAACTCGACTGGTTCATCCATGCCCAAGCCATTCAGTGTAAGAGGGGAAAAGATAGCGCATGAAACTGATTAAAATTGGTTGCGATGCCACTATGATCAAACCTACATCACAACAACATAACTACCCTCAACTGGATCATCCATACCCGAGTGTTCTAACACAGCTGTTACAGAGAAATGGAAAGGAAGTTGAATTTCATTAAACAAGAAGTCTTAAATACAGATACATAACTAGAAGAACCAAACCTTCATTAAAAATTTACAATACAGGAGCCTAGCTCAACCATCGACCCTAAACAAAATGGAAAATATGCCTACATATACTCTGAAATGGCTCCCATTTCCTGAGGTGATCCTGTCATGCTTTCAAAGCTTTGCGTTGATGAGTTTCTCTATCAGACTGTGCATGCAGACGTTGGTCAGACTACCCATGCAGTCTTCTGTCAGACGCAATATCTGTCAAACTGAACTAACAACCTTCTTCCGTTATTTTCCCCTCTCTGGCCTTATATTTATGGAAGGAGATGATGTCTCACCCACCTTCCTCATTTTGATTAACTGCTTCAACGGGATCTGAGTGGGCAGGGTCAACGCCTGCACTTGGAAGATGTGGAGGCCTCTCCTTTGCCATCTGTTCTTTGTTGGATGCTTGCAGGGAAGACATGAAGGTGGACGAAGGTGGAGTTGATGAGGACTCAACAAGGCGATGGGTGACCATGCGGAAAGACGAAGCGACATAATGGTGACTGGGAAAGTGCGGGCGACAGAACATAGGCACTGAGGTGTAAGGGTGTAGAGGCAGTGTGGCACGGGAAGGTGGCATGGAGGCAGAAGGGGATATCTGGTGGATGAACGAGGTGGGGATGACCAACTAAGGTGGAGGTAACATGGAATACAAGACACATGGAAGGAGGTGAGAGGGTGAGGTATGAAGGTGGGACGGTAATAGGTCGAGAGGACGATGAGTGGAGGACAGGTGTGAGGGAGTGAAAGGTGGAATTGGAGCAGGAGATGTGACAGACAAAGGAGGGACATGAGAGTGGATCCGTGAGTGGAAGACAGGTGTCGGAAAGAGAGGACAGTGGTAAGTGAAGGCAGTNCCCCCCCCCCCTACCCCCATTAAAGGAAAAATGTTGGGGGGGGTTCGATATGGATTGTGCGCCGTAGAAATGAGTGCGCTAAGATAAGCCGCTCAGATCTATGAGCCCTTTACCACATCGCGCCAAAAAGTCACATCGGGGCCACGACTTAGGACAAAATGCATTTTATGGGTTTTTAGCCACCTCTTTCGACCATTTTCTCGCCAGAATGTCAGTTGCTAGAGAAAACAGCCCCTGATCCATAATATGTGTTAACAAGTCCCAAAAATGGTCAAACACGACCAAGGTTCTCCAAAACTTGGTCGAGGGCCAACATGCCCCCAACACTCACCTGTGACTCGTCCCGAGTCACTCTGATCTGGGTAACTCTGCTTCGAAGGCCTCGAGCTTGGCTCGAGCTACCTCAACTTGCTGTTTCACCAGAGCCTCCTTCTTGGTGAACTCCTGAATGAACTTCTCCGTGACAGGTCCTTCCAAGCACTGTTCCACTGAGGTGACCACTTGTTCCAGCTGTGCACCTTGTCCCTCGATCTCCTCAAAAAGTGTGCAGGCTTTTTCCTGTACCGGCTGGAGTCTCTGGGTCACTTCCATGACTTTACTCTGGATGGCATGGACCTGCTGCTGAACTACATGCTGTTCTTGTGACCTTTTCATCTTCTCGAATGCTGACAATACCTTCAACTGTGCTTGCACTGTCGCTGCTTGTTGCTTTGCTTCCTAGAGCTATGACTCCAATGTCCTTAGTTCTGGGTCCTCTGCAAGGTGCTCATAAGTCTGCACACTTCGATTGCTTAATTGCTTGCATTCTAAGGTCAATGCCTTGATTCTTTCGACTGTTCTCCAAGCAGTTTCTTCCCTCTGATCTCGCACTTCTTGCGGAGTGCTTGGCACTACTTGTAGTTCCAGTTCTGCTACTTGTGCTTGGAGTTGATAAATGGATTTGACGAGCTTTCCTACTTGGCTCTCAACTGTTTCCTCTTCCATCTCTGCCAGGCCCGACATAGAGCGAAGTGCTCTAGTGTCTGCTTCTTTAATTCCAATCTGCTGTGCAAGCAACTATTATTTTTCCTTTTGGATCTGCCCTTTATCCTCTGCAAACTTTGCTTGGAGTTCATATTTCTCTTGTTGCGTAACCCGACGTTTCTCTAAGGCTTCCTCCTTTGCTTGCTTTAATGCCTCTGTGGCCTGCTCCTTTTCCTCTTGGAGCCGATGAAGGCGAGCCTCTATCGAATCTGCTAATCTGCATAGTTGGGCAGGTTCATATCCTACTTCTATGCCCCCTGATGACAATGGTGCAATAGACACTGTGTGGCTCGAATAAAGAGCCTACTGTACCCTTTTGTGCTCTGCCTCGATCTTGTCAAACATTATCTCCTATTTGGCGCTTCACTGCAAAATGTCCTTTGAGGTATCTGATACAACAACAATGATGAGGTCAATATCATCCACCGTGAGCACAGTCTGTAATGGAGGTTTATTGGCTCGTGACTTATTTCGCGCTGAGGGTTTCTTTGGGGGAACCTTTCTTTTCTTCGACATCTCAGCCTCTATAAGAGGATATTTTGGCGGTGTCACTTCTCCCTATTTCTGCTTGTATTCTTCCCCTTCGTCTTCTTATTTTTGGTTTGCTTCGCCATCTCCTCCTCCTCCAGGTGACTCCGACGCAGTTTCCTCGGATGCACTATTTATTTCCTGCACCTCTTCATTCTTTTTCTTCTTCCTTTTGCTGGGTCCATCATACTCTTCTCGAGTGATTACAGGACTTCCAATGAGGTCAGGGTCGGAGAGTTCTGTCTGTTCGACTGGTACCAAGAATTCTGTAGGCAATTCCTTGGTTATTTCCTCCATATCTTCCTCGGTGAGTTTGTAATAGGATTGGAGCTCTTCCTTGTGTTCGTCCTCACGCGCAGTGATGTAAATGAAATGCCTTTCTACATGGAACTTCTCTATTGGGGTGAACCTATGAACTGTATTCGATGTCGTGCGAGGGAAGGATTCAATGGCTCTCTTCAACTACAAGAAGTAGGTGTGGAACACCGTATTTGACTGCCACTACTTCTCCATGTCGCTCAAATACCAGAGGGTAGTGAACCTCTCAGCCAGTGGTTCAGATGGCTTGACTTCCGGGAAGGTCGCTCTCGTCGACATCTCCCAAGCGATGAAAGCAACGAGAATCAACAACCAGCTGAAGTGAAACTCGTAGCCCTGGTCTTGTGCTTCACGTCAATATTGCTTCAACTGGTTGGCGAGGTAGCTCGTGGAGTTCATCTGCAACCCTTCAATGCATTTTCCTGCGAGGTCGACGAAAAACCCCGTGAATTGCATTGGTCTGTTCTTCCTGACGAGATTGCCAATGATCAACTGGCAAGCTAGGCACACTCTGCCATTTTCAATGGAAGCTACCTTGTAGCCCCGCTTCCCTTTCTCTACATCGCCATAGGTGTCTTTTATTCGCTGTGCCAGGGCACAATATGCAACCTTCCTTGGATAAAAATACTGAGGGTCTGGTCCTTGCACATTCAATCCAGTGATCCGGTGGATCAGTGCCGGGTCTACGGTGATGCGTCTATCCAACCAAAGGTAACCACCATAGTAGCATGATAGGAGGAGTTTAACGCATATGTTAACCTCCTGATGTTTACCGAAGTGTGGTATCTTCATCACATTGAGGATTGTTGATCTTGCGATGTCCATGGTCCACGTCTAGGGGATTATCTTCAACTTCTTCCCCATTGTCTTTATCAAGTACTTATGCAGTGCGAGCATTCCATAATTCTTGCAGTCTCCTAAGTTGAAGTCACTGATCTTCAGCGTCAAAATCTGTCCTAATTGTGGTCCAACTGTGAGTATCCCCTTTGGGAGGTACGAAATGATCAATGTATAGTTGAAGTCCCTTGGGATGCTGTCACGAATAACCGCGCCAGCCAGAGGTTGGATATAGTTGGGTAGGACTAATGGGATGAGCTTCTCATTCACCAAGTCATCGTGATGCTTGCTTCATTTCTATGTCACAACTCGGGATGGTCCATATCGACATCCAGTCGACGGGGATGCTTGCAATCCTCTTGTCGATGAGGCCTGTACTCTTGTGGATAGGATCTTCTCAACCATGAGGTCTATTAAGATCTCTTCGAAGGATTTCTCTACTGCGCTAAGGTCACCCGACATACACGCTCGAGATCAGATATCTCGGGTAGGTGGACAATCGCTCAAGGTAAGAAGAATGGGTGGTGAGGTCTCAATAAGAACTGTGTGAAAGAAATTAGTTCTCTGTGAGCTTGGATAATCACAATTTGCAAAAGTGTCCCCAGTAAGACATTCAACAGGTTAAATAGCTAACATCGTAACAGACTCCTCCAACAGGCAGGAATGCCTCAATCAATATAATTCCATCCGTTATGGCACGGTCCCAATGGTCCAATGGCAAACGTTCTGGCAATAACTGCATTTCTATTCATTCTGGAGCGTCGTTCTAACAGTCGGGATGCCTCCAATGGTCGTATTTCTTCGGCGTGGCGAAGTGCTAGTCTGCGTTTTTCTGCTATTCCGATGAGGTTCAAGTTCCACCAACCTTCCTTCTATGAAGTCTTCTCTGGAACCTCCTGCAAATTTTCCAGCTTCACTTTCTTCTTACTGATCTTTCTTTCTTTCTTCCCTGTGATCTGTGTCTCTAGATTCCTCTTTCCATTCTTGTTTTTATCTGCGCTTAGTATAGTAACTTTGCACTATTGAGGATCTTTCACAAGGTTCGAGGATACTACTTCTTCTCTTACTATTTCTGGAGTAGGTGCTCTACTCTCCTGCATGGATAGGTTCTTTAAGCCTTCTTGCATTCTTTCAACTTCGACAGCTAAGTCTTAGGCCCTCAGTTGCTTTGACTTGTCCTCTTGTTATTGTACTAGTCTCACTATTTTCCTAGCCATGAAATCCCTTAATTCTTGCTTTTTCTATTCTATAGCTTCCTCTTCCTCTTTCCTTCGGATCTGATCTCTCTCAATCCAAGTTATTCCTAACAAAAGTGCAAAGGGGGCGCTATTCTCAACAAACTTAATGACCTCAAATTCTTCTCCTGTCGATGCTCCATGAGCAGTCATAGGTACATGAGTAAGTCTTCCACATAGGGTTATTAGCTTTCCTTTAAACAATCCTATTCCTCCCAATGAAGGAACCATAACAGGATTTCCTAAGATTTCCCAAGTACTTTCTGTCATAATGTTCACCTGTGTTTCTGCATCTAATACATAGTCTATGTCGAAGTCTCCTATTCTTGTTTCTATGCACTCTTTCTCTTTTAAAAGCTCTGATAAAATGATGTCTCTGTGATCATTCAGTGTTTCTTTCAACTGCAGTAATATAGCCTCTGATTCTTTCTAGTTCTTTAGCATATTCATAGTCTCTTGACATTCCTCATGGTTTTCTTGTCTTATGTTCATGTTCTCAACTTTAGCAATCATTCTGGAGCAATCTAAAACTTCATGTCCAGTAGCTTTACAACAAAGGAAAATAGGACCTCTACCCAAGCATTCCTTAGAAATATGTCCCGGTTTTCTGCAACTATAACAGATATTCAATCCTCTCTTTCTCTTAAATGATCCCCAACCTTTCCTGTACTGCGCATTGGGATCACAGTGATAGACCTGCAACAAATTCTTTCTAGGATCCTGCATCCACTTGTTAGTCAAACAATTCTTTCTATGCATAGGGATAGCATATCTTTCACTATTTTTATCAGATCTATTCATATCATATCTTCTTTCTTCTAGTTGTGCCCTAGTTTTCATACTAGGACAAAATCTATCAAGCATACCTAGATCTAGTCTTTCAAAACAAAAATTTCCACTTATCTTACCTTTAACAGAGCACAAAGCTTTAAGATCTTACCTATTTTCTTCAGATCAAAATTCTCTTCTTAGCATAGAGCTTCACAAGTCAAGTAGATTATTGCGCACTAAAGCAACAAATCTACACATAGATCTTTCTCTTTTCTTTATTTCCCAACAATCACAGTTTCAGGTCCCAACAATGGAACCATTTGTTGGCATAGGGGTTGATCCGGATTATTTTCGGCACGAAATGAGAGTGGAGATATAATAAATAAATGCACAGAGATATCACATATATTCAATAATATAACATAAATGTATCAGATATGCAACCATAAACATAGATATACAATAATACATGATTTCTATTAATGAAAGAAATGTACAGAGACTGTAAAAATACAGAGTGAAAGACTTGCTAGAATGGTGACAGCTTATCTCTAAGAAGAGATACGACGACTACTCTCATTCGCAAGAAGATCATTACAATGAGTCTCTTAAGGCCTTTTTACAATAATCAGGAATTCCAAAAACCCTAGACATCCAAAAACCTAACCCTAGGAGATGAAGCGCCAAAAGTCATGTGGGCCCCGTTTGGGTAAGTTAGTACATCAAATTCCTGGGGTCGTAACTTTTGCATATGATCTCCATTTTAGGCATATGATAGCCCGTTGGAAAGGTACTGTAGAGGAGATTCATTTTGGGGGCTCAATAATGTCTTTGAAAATAATTGGGGAGCTCAATCCTGAAAAACCTTCATTTAGGCCCTCAAAATGGCCCCGAAAGTTAAAACTGCTAAAAATAGTAAATTGCCAAAATTGCCAGAAAACTATTTTGAGCTAGTTGGAAAAGGTGGGTGGCCACCGATATCCACCTAGATCAATACTCCCTCCTTAAGAAGAAATGGTCTCCATTGCGTTGATTGCCCCGAGGAGAGGAAAAAGCGTTTGCTGAATCTGAATCTTGGTGAGTTGCTTGCCTTGCTAGAGACGTCACACTGCTCAGTTTGTGGAAGGATATCATGAGCATGTGGCTAGAAGGGTTGGATCTTTTCAACCAGTCTGGATACATGAGATTGTTTTGTGTAGAAGGACTATTTACAATTTGCTACAATCTTGTCGACCTACTTTTGTTGGATAGAAGGTGGTTGGGCCGAGGCTGTAGTGGTTGCAGTATCCTTTTGTTCATGTTTTGAATAGATTGTGAAGAAGCTGAATTTTGTAGTATGAGATACTACCTTGCGACACTTTTCAGGTGAAACAGTAGTCAGAACTACCTCTGGTATTCTGTAGAGATGACCCCCCAAAGAAACAATGACACTGTGGGGTCGAGACTCATAAACATCATGGCGCTTCCACATATATGGTTGGCCCAAGAGAACATCACAGACATCCAGTGGGGAAACATCATATAATACCTCATCCTTGAAGGGCTGGATGTCGTATGAAAATAAACACTGCTGGCTGACACAAAGATCTCATCCTTGGCGAAGCCACCCAATGTTGTATGGCTGTAGGTGTGGTGTTGTCTGTTAGCACTCTGTAAATTTTGTCCGGCTGAATAGACAAATGACAGAGGTAACCATTTCAACCAGCTTTAGAGCTGAGGCAATAGCCTACTCAACTTAGAGAGGGATCTCTCATGTCACTTGATATATCTATGGCAATCGGTGGCTAGATTTGGTTTGTGTTGGGTTGTTTAATAAAATAACTGAATAAATGAAGATGACATTTGGGCTATGGGGTCTAGAATAAATAGAATACATCATAAAACCTGAGAACTATTCAGAGGAAAAGGCTAAATCAGGCAGTAAGTCTGAGTTTATATCTGAAATTTTTTCATGATATTAGAGGAAAAAGAAACACATAACTACATCAGAGCATTATGGAGACGAATTCTGAATAAGTTAAGAAGAAAGAAACACAGTCTAAGTTGCTAAGCCAAGAGCATCACATAATGAATTCTGGGCCTCTAAATATCCAATTTAGACAGAAAGAAGTGTAAATGAAACGTATGTTTATAGGAAATGCATACTATGAGAGGAAAACAAGATTCATATCACTGTCAGTTAGAATATTTTCATAAACAATCCAAAATCTGTCTCTGCATTTTTATATTAATTCTAGCCCCAAAATTTACGAAAGTTTTTCCTGCATAGAGGACAGGCTCTTCTTTTCTTCATCCTTTTCTATATCCTCGAGATAATATATATAGAGGAATTTCTTGTGGAATTCAAAATGTTCAGACTTCTCGTAATTCTAAAATTAGAGATGAGTTACAAGGAGGAATGATTTATAATAACCATTATCCTATTTTAAAGGGACCGTTAGGAACAGGTTCATCATATCTAGGCCCCTTTCTTTGACCACCATCTGTCCAAAACATGATGAGATGTACTTATTCTAGTTTGAGAATTTATTTTAGCTCAACGATCTCCTTCTTAAGACTGACCAACCAGGCCGGTTGATTTTCCCTAATGATTTCAACCGTTTTGACCATGTTTTCTGTCTTCTGTCGTTTGCTCCGTTTCTTTTTTATAGCTGGCCTATTTATGATTAGGTCCTTCATGATGGGATTTAGCCTAACTTCTAATCTCGAGTCTATAGCAGGTTCTGTATGGAATTTAGTAGCTAATATACATGCAATTTCCCTTTCCATATCACTAGTAGATAAACCCGCCATGTTACTTGAATGACCTGTTTGACTGGATATGGCTTGATTGGGCTCGTCCATGTATTCCAGTATCATGGAGACCAAGATGTTCCTTTCATAAGTTAGAGAGTCAATCTTACAGATGAGATGATACCCTCATATTTGAGAATCGATAGTTATAGAGTTCCAATCATGAATCACTGACAGAGTTACTTACATGTATGTTGGTTTACCATGCTTGGATAATCCATTTCAATTGATTAGCTTTTGAGTTCGTTATATGGCGACATTCACCTGACATCATACAATTGTGAAGTACCGAACGAGTGAAGCAGAGTGATTCCGACCAGCCGTCACCCACCCCACAAGTGGTTGATTTGACATATTGAAACATGTGACATCAGGGCTTTGGCGAAAGTGGTTTCAGACAAACCGCCTTTCACCCCGATGTCTCTCTGGAGGCGCCACGCGTCCATTTTAAAAACCACAATGGTTTTCCTCGATCCACCCTTACATGATTAAGTCTCGTGCAAGTTCACCACTCGATGTGACCTCCAGCCGTTGATCTGGGCTGTTTTACAATTGACGGTCTATCGAGTTTTGTCTTTTGCGCCTTCATTATATTTGTCCATACGCTGCCAAATATGTCCTAGTCCCCTAAATTATCAATTCTCCAAACTATCACACTTCTACGATGATGTAGCTCTTGCTAAATTTATGAGACTTGGGTCTTGTCTGAAAATTGTTATGGTGATAACATAGGCTCCAACTGGGGATGCTATCCTCCTTGTGAGGTAGCAAAGAACTCGTAAACCTGGTGCCTGATCCATTGGAATGATCCCAAAACAAATGTGTGTACCTTGCTCCTACCATATCACTAGTGTCTGCTGAAGTCCAAACTCTACACGCCGCCCTCAACTGGATACTAAACAAAATATACTACTGAAACTGACTGTACACAATACTGGAAATATAAACTGAAAAATGCTTGTCTGGAAAGATTATTCGTACATTCCTACCTACTCTAAAATGGTGAAATGAATACTCAATCAAGTGATGCTAAAGTGCCAATGCAACCAATCAAGCAATTGGCTTCCTGATTTTTCTCCACTCGCATCTTTCTTAAGAAGGCAGGCAAATGTAGAAGATGGCAGTTGAACACAAAATTTGAATCCAAAATATGAGTTTATGAATGAAATAAACTCCTTATTTACTAATGATTGTAATAGGATGGCCACTGGATCTTGAAAACCATGAAAAATCATTTCTTCTTGGTGAGCAAAAACAAAAATACGAGACTCTTTCGTAAGTGTTTGTTGTTCTTTCTCTATTTCTTCTTTTTTGAGAACACTTTCAAAGAAATGGCAGCAATGGGTTTGTCTACTTCTCCATGCACCTCAAGAAAAACATTCATACATTCTTCAAATATGACAACCATATTATGTGCATCAAGGCTATCCTTTTGTTCATCAAAAAATTCTGATTTGGTTTCATTAAACTTTTGGAAATTTGTTTGAGGGATGCCATTTTGACTTTCAAATGAATTAATAGAAATAAGTTCTTGCTCATAATATTCTTGCAAATGCAAAAAAGATGACATCATGAACTATTTCACAGTCTAGATTCCTCATTGATGTATTTTCAAAATCTTCGCCTATGTCTATGTTGTTTAGAAGTTGGACCAGTACGTCATTCTCAGGGGATGAAAGACAACCTTGAAATACCTTGTATTGCTGGTAATATTGTTGAACATTTGCATTAGTTCTGGAAGAAAGGAAAAGACCTTTGATAAAAATTTCTTGATCGACTTCTTCTTTAATCTGATGATTGAGCACAGATTGGAATTCTGAATTGAAATACCCTTCCAAGTAATGATCGTGAAATGCATGTGAGTGTAGTTGGTGTTCTTCAATGATGACAACCCTTTCATGTAAAACAATGCTACTGAGAATATATTCATAACTCCCTATGTTTTCTGAAATTTCATGATTTTCTCTTAACCATTCAAAGGAAGAATAACATAAGGGGAGAGAGTTTTTATCTGTAATCCCACTTCTTTCTTCACTTTCAATGCCATTCTTGGACGTTCTCTGATTTGAAATGCTACATATATTTTGTTTTAATAATTCGAATGAGGGAAAACATAATGGCAAGGTTCTATTACCTGATTCGAAACCTTCTTCATTTTTTCCAATATCATCATAGGTACATTTTTCTATCTCTTTGGGTTTCTAGACATGCTCCCTTTCTGCTTTGTCTTCGACCAACGACTGTATTTATGAATTTACAAGGTCTTCCTCAAAACAAATAATAGTGTCATCAAGCATCTGAGAAGAGTACTCCAATATCTTGTCAATCTGTTTCGTTGGTTTGGTGTGACTTTGCATCAACACAATTTCGTTTGCCTCAACAATAATTTGAGAATTCTCTTTCAACAATTTGAATGTAGTAAAGCACAAGGGTAGAGAATTCTTTTCAGCTGATCTAATATTTTTCTCCTCACTATACTGTTGAAAAAGAAAGTCTTCAATATCACAATCGTCTTCACACTTGTCATATACAGGCAGATCACTGACATATGCAAGGTCATCTAACAAGAACAAACTTGGAACATCAACCTGTTCTTCGACAAACTGATTTGTACACTCATCCTCTTGATTATCTATAAATGAATACATGAAATAATCAACCCCTTTCTTATCATGGGATGGATCAGAAACTAAATCAACACCTTCTCTTTCAACAAGTGGGACATAATTTTTTGCAACATCCTTGGTATTGGGAAATTCAAGAGGGCCTATGACATGGTCAACTATATGCTCAAGGTTCCAATCAACCATTTTCTGTTCATATTCTCTTTTATTTTCTTTAGCATCTAACCCCTCATTTTGGATCTGTTTACATGCTTGGATGTTGTGTTGAATATCCTGAGCATCATCAAACATTTGTTGTAAGGACTTAGGTCTTGTTTCCATAAGGAGGAAAGACAAGTTTGGATGAAGAGTAGTTGCATAATGGAGCATGGCGGCAACTTCATTGGGTTGAATTCCTTTGGACAAATTGTAATAGACACTGGAAAACCTCCTACTGAATATAGAAATAGTTTCATTGCTCTGCTTTTTTAAGGCATAGAACTCTATAAGTTGTAGATCCAAAGATTTCTTTCTGCCCTAAAACTTTAAAAAGACATCGTTCAATTCCTCCCATGAGCTAATTATCTCTGGCAACTAGTCTTTGGTGTCTCCTTTCAAGGATCGAGAGAAGTCCCTCATACAAACATCGTCATGGTCAATCTCAAACAAATCTATAAAATGCTCAAACCCTTGGATGTGTTTTTCAGCTGAGATGGTATCAGGTTCCCCATCAAACATAGGTAGGTACTCATAGTGTTTTGGAGGAAAATCATGAAGGCTGTGGGGTAGCTTTAAGGGTTTGTATCTATGCTGAATCTTGGAGGGTGTTGGGTCAAGTGCAGGAGATGAAATATCAACCCTAGTTTCATGAGACTTATCAACTTGGTTGTGGTCATCACATGGCCCAGAAGGGAATTTTTTATCAACATCAGTGATACAGTGAGGATATGCATGCACAAATTTAAGAGGAGGATATATAATTGCAACATCTTCATGATCATCATTAGAATGCAGCAGGTAAAGAAAAATTTGTTTGGCATGTTCAAGGAAAAAGCAAAGGAAACTTATAACAAACAATAAAATGCCTTGGAAAAAATCCAATTTTAAGTACTTGTTTTCTTCCATAATGTATTTTCATACCTTTGTCAAGGGATCTCATTTTCCAGTGGAGTCTTTGAATTACATTTGAAGCTTGAGTAGAGTCGCCAATAACATTTTGGAAGCTGGATTCTGCATTGAGAGTGGAGTCGCCAGTGAAAATTCGATTTTCTGGATTCTTCTACCAGTGGAATCACCTTCAAACTGATTTTTTGATGTGTGGAGTCACCAGAGAAGGAATACAGCCAATATGTGTCTAAGTGTCTGTTGCTCTCAGACCTTAGAACTTAACCATGTCGTTCTTCCCAGGGAAAAATTTTCAATTTTGTCCTCGACAATGGTGCCAAAATGTTAGCACTCTGTAAATTTTGTTCGGCTGAATAGACAAACGACATAGGTAACTGTTTCAACCAGATTTAGAGTTGAGGCACTAGCCTAATCAACTCAGAGAGGGCTCTCTCATGTCACTTGATATATCTATGGAAATCGGTGGCTAGATTTTGTTTGTGTTGGGGTTTTTAATAAAATAACTAGAGAAATGAAGATGACATTTGGGCTATGGGGTCTGGAATAAATAGAATACATCATCAAACCTGAGAACTGTTTAGAGGAAAAGGATAAATCAGGCAGTAAGTCTGAGTTTATATCTGAAAAATTTGCATGACATCAGAGGAAAAAGAAACACATAACTACATCAGAGCATTACGAAGATGAATTCTGAATAAGTTAAGAAGAAAGAAACACAGTCTAAGTTGCTAAGCCAAGAGCATCAAATGATGAATTTCGGGCCTCTAAATCTCCAATTTAGACAAAAAGAAGTGTAAATGAAATGTATGCTTACAAGAAATACATACTATGAGAGGAAAACAAGACTCATATCATTGTCAGTTAGAATCTTTTCACAAACAATCCAAAATCTGTCTTTGCATTTAAATATTCATTCTAGCCCCAAAATTTACAAAAGTTTTTCCTGCACAGAGGGTAGGCTCCTCTTTTCTCCATCCTTTTCTATATCCTCGAGATAATATATATAGAGAAATTTCTTGTGGAATTCAAAACGTTCAAACTTCTCGTAATTCTAAAATTAGAGATGAGTTACAAGGAGGAATGATTTATAATAACCGTTATCCTATTTTAAAGGGACCGTTAGGAACAAGTTCATCATATCTAGGCCCCTTTCTTCGACCGCCATCTGTCCAAAACATGCTGAGATGTACTTATTCCAGTCTGAGAATTTATTTTAGCTCAGTGATATCCTTCTTCAGACTGACCAACCAGGCTGGTTGATTTTCCCCAATGCTTTCAGCCGTTTCGGCCATGTTTTCTGTCTTCTGCCTTTTGCTCCATTTATTTTTTATAGCTGGCCTATTT
The DNA here is from genome assembly GCA_009831015.1 of Picea engelmannii. Lineage (NCBI taxonomy): Eukaryota > Viridiplantae > Streptophyta > Pinopsida > Pinales > Pinaceae > Picea > Picea engelmannii. The sequence continues at coordinate 548,603 of ML778812.1, forward strand.
ATGATTAGGTCCTTCATGATGGGATTTAGCCTAACTTCTAATCTTGGGTCTATAGCAGGTTCTATATGGATTTTAGTAGCTAATATATGTGCAATTTCCCTTTCCATCTTACCAGTAGATAAACCCGCCATGTTACTTGAATGACCTATTTGAATGGATATGGCTTGATTGGCCTCGTCCATGTATTCCAGTATCATGGACACCAATATGTTCCTTTCATAAGTTAGAGACTCAATCTTATGGATGAAATGATACCCTCATATTTGAGAATCAGTAGTTATAGAGTTCCAATCATGAATCACCGACATAGTTACTTATAGGTACATTGGTTTACCATGCTTGGCTAATCCATTTCAAATGATTATCTTTTGAGTTCGTTATATGGCGACGTTCACCTGACATAATACAGTTGTGAATTACCGAACAAGTGAAGCGGGGTGATTCCGACCAACCGTCACCCGCCCCACGAGTGGTTTATTTGACATATTGAAACATGTGACATCGGGGCTTTGGCGAAAATGGTTTCAGGCAAACCGCCTTTTGCCTCGATGTCTCTCTGGAGGCACTGCACATCCATTTTAAAAACTACAATGGTTTTACCCGGTCCTCCCTTACATGATTAAGTCTCGTGCAAGTTCATCGTCCGATGTGACCTCCAGCCGTTGATCTGGGCTATTTTACAATCGACGGTCTGTCAAGTTATGTCTTTTGCGCCTCCACTATATTTGTCCATACACCGCCAGATATGTCCTGGTCCCCTAAATTATCAATTCTCCAAACTATCATGCTTCCACGACGATGTAGCTCTTAATAAATTTTCGAGACTTAGGTCTTGTCTGAAAATTGTTATGGTGATAACATTGTTGACAATCCCGGTTGTTTGATGACCTCTGTTGAGATGAGGTTCTTCTAGCTCCCGCTATCAACAAAAAAATGCAGCAGGGTCCCCTTCACCCACCTTTGTGAATGAAAAAGATGCTCCTCCTCTTTAGGATTTGTTGGTTCTTCTGGTTGAAATGTTGCGGTCACGACAATAATAGTGGGTTCTGTGTCGATGATCTATCTTTTACTAGTATTTTCAGAGTCAGATTTTGAATCAGGGTTCGACTCCTTGTCTTTGATCTCGGCCACCAATGAATGTTTTGAACGACATTCATCGGTGTTGTGCCAGGGGATTTTGTGGAAATATGTTGGCACAGGGGCAGACCTAGGGTTCAACGCTTAAACAACGCACCAAAAAAACCCTAACTACCGACCGTTTCGACAACACCTGTGAAGCAGATGAAGTCTCACCTGAGGTAGAGGTAGGGGTGGTTGCAAGACTCAGGTGTTTGCAACCTTAGCTGGGACATAGATCTGTGATTCTTATTCTTAGCAAGCACTTTAGCATAGATCATTCATCAGTATTTAACCCTCATGGCACTCTGCAAATGGCACAGAGCACTACAACATTCACTTAGATCTAGGTTAAGTTAGCACTTAGCAACAACAAAATAGGTCTAGCACTTAGCACTTTCATATATGTCAGATCTACACCCACACATCTAAGAAGAACAAAGCAAAGTGGACCTATCTAAGTATATCATAACAAAGCACATATCATAATCATATCAAGCACAACACATGGAAAGAGACCAACACATTAGGTCGAAGCACCGAGCACAACACACAGAGTTACCATGGTTCACCCCCACCTTGGGGCTACGTCCACAAAGTCTTCTTCTTATTTATTATCTTTGGTCAATCAGGTTACAACACAGAGCTCAAACTTGTACTCCGCATAGGACAAGAGATCTGTGCACACCTCGCCAGATCCTCCTTCCCCAAGTAGATCTAGCATAGAGCCTTCTTACAATCCGTGCACTCAACACTTACATCAATTGCACTCAGCTCTGCAAGTCGGTCACAATATACACAAAGCCTTTACTAGCAATTAGCTTATCTTCTCCTCTCTTACATTGCTTAGCTACTTATTTATACTTTACAAAATAGGCCTAAACATGGGTAAACCCATGGGCCGACATCCCATACCCATTACATTATCCCCCAAAACCCAAAAAGGACCCAAGAAAGGGGTCTAGCTTCCAGGATTCTATAAGTGTGCTCTGTACTTGTATCAAAGCCTGGGTGGCTTGCGCTGTGTCTTCTTGATCTCATCGAAGGCGAGCTTCGACTTTCTCAGCGATATGGTGTAATTGGGTGGGCTCATCACCTATTCCTGCTATTCGAATTGTCAAGGGAGCAGTAGAAACTACTCGGATGGACTGGAGTGCCTGCTGCACTTCTTGAAGTTCACTCTTGATCCAACTGAATACTTAATCTTGCTTTGCTTCTTGCTTTTCTGTGATCTCTAGTGAGGCATCATTCAACGCAGCGATTAATAAGTTGAAGTCATCCGCTGTGAGGGTAGTCTTAAACGTAGTCCGGGTGGCCTTAGTTTTCTTTCATGATGAGGGCTTTGGTGGGGTAATCTTCCTTTTCTTAGTGGGATCCTCCTCCTCTCTAGGCGGAGTAACCTTGCCTTTGTTTTACTCAACCTCTGTGCCACTTAGTTCTTCACCATCACTTCCCTGCGCAGGTGAGATCGAAGTAGTCTTCGTGGATGTGCTATGGATATCTTGAACTTCATCATCCTTCTTAGTCTTGCTTGGTCCAGGTGTATCCAACATAGCTTCAGGGCTTTCCACGTCGGACATTTCTGCGGGGTCCACTGCAATAAGGAGGTCCGTTGACCATTCCTTGGTAATCTGCTCCAAGTCTTCTTCTATCAACTTGTAGTATGACTGGAGCTGTTGTTTGTGCTCATCAGCGCACGCTGTGATATAGGTGAAGTGGCGGTCCATGCTGAATTTTATCAAAGGTCTAAACCTATGAAGTGTGTTTTGGGTGAGGCACGGTGTAGACTCGATTGCATTCTTCAATTGGTTGTAATAAGCATGGAAGACAACATTGGACTGCCACTACTTGTTCATGTCACTGGAGTACCATAGCGTACAGAACTTCGTGGCCAGTGGTTTTAAGGGTTCGATCTCCAAAAAAGTGACACCTTCTGGTAGCTCCCAGACGATGAAAGTGATTAGTATGAGCAACCAACTAAAGTGGAACTCATACCCTTGGTCTTGCACTTCTCTGCAATCAAGCTCTAGCTGGTTTATAAGGTATTATGCCCAGTTCATATGTAGTCCCTTGACGCACTTCCCTACGAGGTCGACTACAAATCCAATCACTTGTGTTGGTTTGTTCTTGTGAACTAGCTTGCCCGCGATCAGATGACAGGAAAGGCGCACTGCGCCACTCTAGATAGAGGCTACCTTGTAGCCTCGCGTGCCTTTCTCGACATCGCCATAAGTTTATTTTATCCTCTGTGCTAGTGCTTGGTCTGAGGTCTTTCCAGGGTAAAACTCCTGTGGGTCAGGGCCTTGCATACTAAGGCCTGTGATCCGATTGATCAAGGTCAGATCCACAGTGATGTGGCGGTCCAACCATAAGTATCCTCCATGGTAGTAGGACAACAAAAACTTGACGCATGTGTTGACTTCCTGGTGTCTACCGAGGTGAGGGATCTTCATTACATTTTGCAGTGTGGACTGTGCGAGGTTCTAGGTCCATGACTGCAGGACAATATTATAATTCTTTCCTTTGGTCCTGGTTAAGTACTTATGCAGGGATAACATGCTGTAAACCTTACGATCTCCAAGGTTAAAATCACTAAATTTCAGTGCTGCGAGCTTATCTTGGTCAGCACAAACTGCGCGCACCCCTTTCGGGAGGTACGTGGTGATAAAAGTGTACTCAAAGTCACGAGGTACACTCTCACGGTTGATGGCACTGTTTAGAGGTGGTAAGTAAGTAGGTAGAATGCATGGGATAAGCTTGGCATTTGCGATGTCATCCCTATGCTTGGTCCGTTTCTCATTGGTCGGTCGGGATGGACCAGTGCGAGCAGTGGAAGGGGAGGCCTGGGGTCCTCTTGTTGACGATGCTTGGACTCATGTAGATAATCCTTACTATGACATGACTCTCTCAGTCATTAAGTCAATCAAAACTTCTTCAACTACTTTCTCAGCAGAGCTGAGCTCGTCTGACATACAAGCTTGGGTCAACTAGCTCGGGTGTGAAATGAATGCAAAGACTACAGTGAATGGTATGGGAACAAGGCAATGATCGCAGGGTGAAGTAATCTCAGGTTCCGGGCTGAAATTCTCACTTAGCAAAAAGTATTCTCATTGCGTGGCGCAACAAACTAAGTAGTGAAACTTAGCAACGATCTGTTTCCAACGGGTATGAGGCTGCATTAACTTATGTTCTATCCATTATGGCATGGTTGAACGGTCTAGTGGTAAGCCATAAATGATTTCTGACCCATTCAGAGTGGTAGTTGAATGGTTATATTGGATTCCAATGACTATATTACTTCGCCTCGACGAAGTGGCATATGTCATTGTTCTGATATCCCGACGAAGCTCAATTCTTATGGTTTTTCCTTCTGCGAAGTTTCCTCTGGAACCTTCTGTAACTTTTCAATCTTGGCTCTCTTCTTACTTAGCTTCCTAGCCTTCTTCCCAGTGAGCTTCATCTCGGTCATCCTTTTTCCATTCCGAGTCTTATCTTCTCTCGACATAGGCACTTCGCGTTGCTGAGGTTCTTTCTTCAGATCCAAGGGTAATACTCCTTCCTCATATGGATTAGGTATTTCAGTCTTCTATGGTTCCTATAATGCTCTAATATCTTCGACATCCAGATCCATGGTGTTCAACAACTGAGCTCTGTTCTCTTGTTCCTCCATCAAGTAGGCAATCCTTCTAGTCATAAATTCCATGAGTTCTTGCTTCTTCTATTCTAGGGCTTCCTTTTCTTCTTTTTTTTCGGATCTGGTCTTTTTCAATCCAGATCTTTCCTAACAAAGATGGAAATGGGGCATGATCCTCAATAAATCTAATGAATTCAAACTCTTCCTCTGTCAAAGCTCCATGGGTACTCATAGCTATCTGGGTAATTCTGCCACATAGGGTTACCGTTTTTCCTTTAAACAACCCTATTCTTCCTAGTGAAGGAACCATAAGAGGCCTTCCCAGGGTTTCCCAAGTACTTTCTGTCATAATTTTCATCTGTGTTCCCTCATCTAGAGCACAGTCGATGTTGAAGTCTCCTATTCTTACTTCGATTTTCTCCTTTTCTTTGAAGATCTCTGAAAAACTGGCATCTTTATGTTCATTTAGGGTTTCTTTCATTTTCAGTAACATAATATCTGGTTCTTGCTGGGGTTCTTCTATAATATTAGTTTCTTGGTCTCCTTCAGGGTTTGCTTGCTCCATATTCAGCTTTTCAAGTCTAGCAATCATTCTAGGGAAATCTAGTACTTCATGGTCCATAGCCTTACAACAGAGGCAACTAGGTTTTCTCCCAGAGCATTCCTTAGCAAGATGTCCTGGTCTTCTGCAACTGTAACAAAGAGTTAATCCTCTCTTTCTCTTCAATGATCCCCAACTCTTCTTGTACTACACGTTAGGATCATAATGGCTAGCCTGCAATTTTTTTTTTCTAGGATCCTACATCCATTTGTTAGTCCAGACATTCTTTCTATGCATAGGTATAACATATCTATCATTATACTTATCAGATCTATTCATATCAAACTTTCTTTGATCTATTAATGCCCTAGTTTTTAAGCTAGGACATAATCTATCAAACATACCTAGATCCATGCTCTAGAAACAAACAAATTCACTTATCTTACTTCTATAGAGCACAAAGCTTCTAGATCTAAGAAATTTTGACTATTCTTACCTTTATTAGAGCACAAAGCTTACATATCTTATTTCTTTTCTACAGATCTGACTTCTTTCTTTTAGAAATTTCCACTTTTACTTTTCTTAGAGCACAGAGCGTTCAGATCTCACTTCTTTTCTTCGGATCCGATCTTCCTTTCTTCAGATATGACCTTATTCCTGGCACAAAGCTTCACAGGTCGAGTAAAAAGCTACGCACTAGGGCAATAGATCTATGCATAGACCTTCCTTTTGCACAAAGTTTCTTCTTCCTCAGTTCCCAACAATCACAGTTTCAGGTCCCGACAATGGAACCATTTGTTGGCACATGGGCAGACCTAGGGTTCAATGCTTCAACAACGCACCAAAAAAACCCTAACTACCGACCCTTTCGGCAACACCTGCGAAGCAGATGAAGTCTCACCCGAGGTAGAGGTAGGGGTGGTTGCAAGACTCAGGTGTCTGCATCCTTAGCTGGGACACAGATCTGTGATTCTTACTCTTATCAAGCACTTTATCATAGATCATTAATCAATATTTAACCCTCATGGCACTCCGTAGATGGCACAGAGCACTGCAACATTCACTTAGATCTAGGTTAAGTTAGCACTTAGCAACAACAAAATAGGTCTAGCACTCAACACTTTCATATATGTCAGATCTACACCCACACATCTAAGAAGCACAAAGAAAAGTGGATCTATCTAAGTATATCATAGCAAAGCACATAGCATAATCATATCAAGCACAACACATGGAAAGAGACCAACACATTAGGTCGAAGCACCGAGCACAACACACAGAGTTACCATGGTTCACCCCCACCCTGGGGCTACGTCCACAAAGCCTTTTTCTTCTTTATTATCTTTGGTCAATCAGGTTACAACACAGAGCTCGAACTTGTACTCCGCATAGGACAAGAGATCTACGTGCACCTTGCTAGATCCTCCTTCCCCAAGTAGAACTAGCACAAAGCCTTCTTACAATCCATGCACTCAGCACTTACATCACTTGCACTCAGCTGTGCAAGTCGGTCACAATATACACAAATCCTTTACTAGCACTTAGCTTATCTTCTCCTCTCTTACATTGCCTATCTACTTATTT
>ML778812.1:584559-595006 GCA_009831015.1 Picea engelmannii
AGTATGAATTGTAATTATGTTTTATAGGCTGGTGATCCAAGTTTATATAAGTTGGTGGGCTTATGTGTTATTAGGTCGGAGAGCCTAAGTGTTAAGGCCGGGAGCCTGCTTTTGTATATGTAATCATGAAGAACATTAATAAAAAATATAAACATCGTTGCGTGCAGACCGACCATGATGAGTGAGTAATGGGGGACTAAGCTTCCACGGAGTGGGTAAGGGATTGGGGGCTGGAAGGTTGGGAAGAGAGGCTAAGTGTTGAGCCTAGGGGCTTAAGTCCTTGGGAATAATATTTTAATATTATTCCAAAAATCCATGTGAAATCTATGTTTTGTCCTAAGTTCCTGGGAAGGAACGCATGCTGATGGAATGCATGCAGCTTCATGGGCGACATGTGTCGACCCAGGCGTATGCGATTTAACCCAGGAAATGAGCCGTGTTGGGGGTTCGCTTCCCATTATTTCCACGGATGGTTGCATCTGAGTGGGTTCGTTCTCCATTCTGTCGTTCGTTGTCTAAACTGTGTGACCTCTGCATCTGAGCTCAGCATATCACACACAACACTGAAAACCGAAACCATGAGACCTTTGTGATTGTCCGGTGTATTCCCGTAAATTTCGTCTGGTCTCTGTGTTTGGCCTCCATCCTCGACCTCTGCATAATTTCCTTTCACGCATCCTGTAACTGGTAAACCGTGAGCCAATTTGTGTCTTCTGTAGAACCTGACACCTAGATAATCGCCTGAGCGTGCTATGTTTTAGCGTCTGGTCGTTGCCATTTGCGGGACTATGCCCGTTTTCTGTTGTGGTCATCATCCTGGCATCAACTGAGTGCTTGATGTTGTTGCAGTTTCCCTCACCCAGTTGGAATTCAGTCGAAGGGTGTGCTAAAGAAGTGGGTTTCCAGGCCCGTGGTAGAAGAAGCAAGTTGTCAGGACTATGAGCAACTCCCTCCAGGTGAGAGAGTCTACTGGGAATTGGTTTTCTCCCAGAGAGAGTCCAGCACCAGCTATGGAGCTCTAAGACTTCCTAATCCGGCCTGTTTCCAAGACCCAGAGAGGGAGGTGAAGCATTGATGGACTGTGCTTGTGAAGGTGTATAATCCTGGGCAGAACAGGCATGTGGAGAATGAGAGTCCATGAGTAGTGGGCATAAGAAGGCATCCTGGGAAGAATCCTTTCGGTTATTCTGTGCAGTTTTCCCTGTAACCTTAGCCTAGACTAGGATTCCTTGCCTTGGGTGGAGCTTAGTCCCAGCTCGGGGGTCACCCACTATTGAGCATGATGAGCAGCGTGGTCTAAGGCTGGGAGGTTCGTGGAAGGCCTGCACGTGGTTGGTGGAATTACCACGGTTTCAAAGATAAGTATCATCTTATGCTTAATATTATGTTTTTGCATGCCTGTGATGCTTGTATGTATCATGTATTTTGTTGTGCATATGAATTATTGTTAATGACAGGGATTATTTATGTTAGCAGTAAACTATGTGCTTACTCTGAGTTAAATGTGTTTAATTCGACTTAAATGCATGTTATTAATTAAGTATGAGAATGATGTTGTTCCACATAGTAGCGTTTTCCCGGCCAGTGGGATGATGGCAGGGGGTGTTACAGTCTGGATGTCTAGATTCTTCGTGTGTGTAATTTGCCCATAACTTATCAAACTTGGGTAACTTGCTTCTTGCACACACTCCTTGTAAAAAATGAATCCAAAATGTTGGAAACCCATTTAGGGTTTTGGTTACAAGATCTTTTTCACTAATGACATCTCCAATAGCTGCAAGATGATCTCTAATCTGGGAAACTCTCATAAGATAGGATGAGACAGATTCTGATTTTCCATCTTCATATTACGAAGTTGATTTCTTAAGGCAAGATTATGGCTAATGTCTTTGCTTTCATATAACTTGTTGAGTGCTTCATACATTTTCTTTGTTGTCTGTAATTTGGATATATGAGGGATCAAGTGATCCTTTACTGAATCTGACGCGATTCTCTTTTCTTTCTTTTCATTATTCTTATGCTTGGTCTTTTTCTCTTCTTCCTCTGGTTTTGGTACACCCATTGTAACATGTTATAGGATATCATTCTCGTCTAGAATCATCTGCAACCTATGCTTCCAAGATCTGAAGTTTTCAAATCCTTCCAGCCTATCTTCTACCCTCATACTAGTAGCCATTCTTTCTTGTAGTAGAAACCCTAGACCTCCGAGCTATAGAAATAATAGAAAAATCAAATTTCTTGGATCTTAAAACTGAACTCACCAAAAGATGCGTTGAACTGAGGCGAGTATGCTAGTATAGTCAGTTTCTGAAAATTCCAATTTCTAACCCTTGAAATTGGACCTGCAAAATTCTGGACTGCAGCTTTCTGGTTCTGGTTTTTTGGTACCAAGTCTGGTTCCGGTTTTCTGGTACCAAGTCTGGTTCTGGTTCTGGTTCTGGTTTTTTGGTACCAAGTCTAGTTCTGGTTCTGGTTTTTTGGTACCAAGTCAAACTAGGTTTTGACTTTCCGAGAGTTTTTCCCACTGAAAATCTTCGGTTCTTGTGCCAAAATAGGTGCCTAGGAAGGGCATAATTTCGAATGTGGTTTGTAGCCAAAAATTCCAAATATTCAAGAAACCCTAATTTTTTAATCCCGACAAAACTAAAGACTGAATCTGTGACAATGCTCTTTCAGGCCTGCTCTGATTCCGTGTTAAGTTTCTTACTTAATCTGTTATTATTAATCTTCATTATAACAACAGCATAATAAGGATCTTAGTGAAAGAAACAAGATCACAGAGTACACAAGAATTTATCTTGTGAAACCCTCAAGGGGAAGAAACCCAGCAAAACTTCTTTAATTTAGATTCAATAACCAAGTACATTTCCAAAATAACTCTCTCTCTCTCTACGAGAGACAAACTACCATGATGCTAGACCAGAAAATGTCCAAGATAATAAACCAAACACTAGAGAATATCCTCTCCAAAACAATGTGCCTCTCTCTCTTCCTTCTTCTGACAACTGGTAACTACAGCTTCCTTCAATACTTGCGCACTAGATGAGTGAGATGAGTGAGTGAACAAATGAGGCGTTGTATTCTTTTATTTATACAAACTAGCAAGTGTTGAAAGGAGGTGTCTCTTCATTGGCAGGGCCGGCTTCTCTTTCTGGGTAGTTAGAACCACTTTAATTTTCCTGGGGGGCGACTTCTTAATTTTCATATTACATTTTTTATCTATCCGAAAAAGGGGATAAGAATATTATTTGCAGTTACACAATATTTCAACAGTTAGTTCACAATAACTAGTTTTTCATCACTCCATATCAATTCTTCCTCACAACCGAAAACTTGAATGGTTCAATCCATGCAACCACCTTGGTCTTTGATATCTTCCACTGAGCAGTAATCAAGCGGCTTGTAACTCAACATTTTCCTCATAAAAGATGATAGTACAAAAAAGAGGATTTGGTTCACTCAATCCAAGAGAAAGCATCTGACCCATAAATTCAATACCTTATGATAGCTCATGTCAGTCGTCTTTATTATGTGTGACCACTCTCAACACTTGCTTGTGTAACACTCAAGTTTTCTAAATTGCTCTAATTTATATGTATTTTGCATACATCTAGTGGTATCACCCATGTTTCCCTTCACTCTACTATATCGGTAAATCATTTTTAGGAACACACGGGAATGGAATGTCGAATGATACTAGCATATCAAAGTAACTCTCGTATCACCCCGCTTCCTACTCGCCTTCACATATGTTGCAAAAGAAATACATAAATAATATATCTAAAACAATGAAGGCATAGAAACATGAACACAAGTTGAAAACACTACCAAAAGTGTGGGAAGTATGAGAAAACCCGTAGGGGCTATGGATGCTCATTGGCAGTGGGGCTACTCTTGTATGATACCAAGGCATCTTCGTCGGGGCTATGGACGCTCGTTGGCAACGAAGTAATGCCAGGAAAGAGAGGTAAGGAAAAAAAATGTAGTCCTTATCAGTTGGGAAACATTTATGTTGTGTAACCTTCACGTTTCATTGTGGATATGATATATAATTCCCCATAAATACCCACTAATATTATGTTGAAGATCATAAAAAATGGGTCTTTCCTCCAACTTTGTCAAGGATGATTGATGTGGGGTCCTCAATCTGTAAATTGTGTGAACTATCTAAAGCGAACAACACAATTGATGAGGTTTCAGTCTTTTCTTTTATGCTCAGAGATAATTGGTTCTTCCCAGTAAGTTGTCATTTGTTGTGATGGAAGAACAACTCACCCCCACTAAATTTTTTCAATCTTAGTGCAAGGAGGCACACTTTTCTTTCTCCATGAGACATCACTCTTGAACCTCCATCTATATGCTTGCAATTTAGGCATCGAAGTTAGATCTTTCGCCCACTTATGACATCACTCTCTCCGTACCTTTTCACTATCGAGCCTATGCCAAATGATTCTCACTTTCCCAATCTTCATATTTCACCGATGATGATGCTTCATAATGTCATCGTCAAAAATTAACAATGTCATGTCTTCCTCACACACCTACCCATATTTTCCGATGACGACACGCCCTTTATCTCTCCTAGTCATAACCCAGCTGACATTATTGAACCTCTTTCCAAGTGACACCTCAACATTAATTTTCATGTGGGGCCCATACATCGACCAATGCATAATTTTTCTTCCCTTCACATGTGGCAATGTAACATTGGATAACACTCTACAGCGGAAGCTTTTCATCATTGGAATTTTATTTATGCGCTCTCTCTTACCTACACTACCTGTCGACAACAACATTGCTTCTTCTCTCTAGCGATTATGCATTACTCATCCTACAGAATACATGAATCGGATTGTCACTGATTACCCCACCATTGTTGATCTTAGGCTTGGAAAATAATTGGCCCCTACGGCTATCTCAATGTCTCATCAGCATTAATGAAGGAAGAATTAGCACCCAAAGGTCAAATAAATGAACGCTCAAAGGGATTTTTCGGTCAAGCTTAATCTCGTTAATTAAACTTACGAATTTAATCACATGTTATCGTCGTCGGAGGTTGTGTCTCACCTTTATCCACACCTCTTATCTCGATCATCTGCTGACGATGACAGCTATTTGGTTGCTCTGGTTTTTCAAATTCTCTTGCATCTTAATTGGTATAACTGCCAATCAGCCATGATTACATTTACTACGATGTTTACTCCTCTGACTGGTTCCAATTTTTATGGCACCTTTCTCATTGATTACGCTTAGGTTTGGGGGGAATTAGTGAAACATTTTAAAAGCACCGAGTCTCGAGTTTGTTTTCACTTTCTTACTAAGTAAATCGAAAGTTGTGTTTGTGTGTTTCCGCTATCTCAATTTGATTAATCACCATTCCCGATATCTAAGTGAGTATAATATAAATCTTTCTAGTACTGGTTTTTCAACCTATGAAATGAATCTTTTAACTTTCGACTTGTTTGTTTGCACAGGTGATGAAATGTCTAGGATGATCACGAGAAAGGGAAAAATCCAGACCTCTGGAATGCAGGTTCTACCTTTGATTCTAGATTCATATAACATTTTCGACACCAACATCCATGACGGAATGGAGCACTACCTCAACTATATCGAGATCCTAGACATGTTCAAGAATGAAAGGTTCCCATCCAATAATCTATACATTGATACATACAAGAATATCTGGAAGAGAGGGATACATACTGTAGTCACTCTCCCAGAGTTTTTTCCATACAACGATACAACTAAATGGCGCTTCACATATTTCCAGAAATATACGGGGTTGATAGTAATTCTTTGAGCCTTCTGATCGCCTCACTCAAAGAAAATGATATTGGAGCAAGGTATCGAACTCTAGAACCTACAGTAGCTCTGAATGAGTCTTTTCTTGAAAAGTTAGGAGTCTAAATTAAATATTTCAAGACCCTCATGGAAGATTGGTTCTATGATGAAGAGTGGTCGGTAGAAAAAGAGTGAAATATATATCCCATAGTGATATCTCAAAATCCCCTATATGGTGTTAAATACCATGATATGCAGGCTCTATGGCAAGGAGAGTAGCACCCATTTCAGGAAGGAATGGTTCCCAGTGGATTACAGGGTAGCCAAAAGGGCCCGATCCACTCCTATTATTCTCAACTATGGGAGGTCAACTACAAGAATTATTTCTATGACATCTATGACTACTTCCTTGCCCCATTGCATAAGGCCATATTCAGTCTATTCCCACATAGAATCTATCCTGGAGCTCTCAAATGTTTGAAAGAGATTGGGGATTTGTACATGAATAAGTACTACACTTACATCCAAATCTACGGGAGCACATGAGCACCACACTTTTTACCCAAGTATGTACCTGACAAACTACTAGGTAGGGAGGTTGGATATCAGAATGTGGAAAAGGGGGCCACTGCCTACCTTTCAAAAAAGAATAAAATATATAGGCCAATTTTCCCCATCCAAATTGGGTCATACTCTCTGGAAAACAAGAAGCAAGCCGAAAAGGAAGCAGAATCACTCAAGGAGATGTGCCTCTTTATTGGATAACCCAAATCACACGACCCTAGAAATGTGGTGTATGAGCACATGAAGGTTGTCAGGTTAGTACCACAAACCATGCATGAGGCCCGATTATCAAAGGATGTTTTCCAAGGTGCACTAAGTTTCTAGGAAGCGGTGGAAAGGATCATCATTGATGCATCCCAACATCAATTAAGGAAGGATGAATAACAAGAAAAAAATGTTGAGACTGGAACAGTTTCCAACCCTCCTCCACCAGGACAACGAAAAGCTAAGAGAAGAAGAACAAAGGATAAAAGATAAAGAAGTCGAGATAGAAAGAAAAGCTGAAGAGGTTGAGGAGAGGTACCAACAAAAGAAGAAGAAAGGAGACGAAGAAAAGTAATTTGCACAGGAGAAAAGTTGAATTAAAGACTCCCCCTCGCATAAATCCAACACAAAGGAAGTCGAAACAACAAACACAAGGCAACCCACATCTGTCTCACTAGGAAAGGTCCATGAGAAGAATAAGAAGGATAAGGCCCACAGTGTAGAAGTTTGAGACACCATTTTAGCATGTGCTAATACTATCATCATTGTAGATCCTGAGTACGGGGTGACCAGTTAACCGACGGAAGAATGCACCCCCTTAGTTTCAATTTCGGGGATCTTATCACTCACCTCGGAAGGACTTGGTTTCGAAGGGGCAGTGGTCGTCATCGATGATTACTACTACAGCCACAAAACATAAGCCATAGACAAGAGAACACCCAAAAGGAAAATGGGAAAATCCAAAGTAAGCCAAGATGTCCCCGAAAGGAGCATCAAATGGAAAGTTGGACCCGACATGAAAGATAATTCCCTACAAGTAGCATCGGCCCTTAGTGCCTTTGCAGGTGTGAACATAATAGCAGTCCATGAGGTAGAAATGGCACTAGACACCACAAAATCCAGAGTTATAGAGTTGGAAATAACCCTAGAAACTATCAAAGAATCTATGTCCAGTGAGCACATGAAAGAAATCCAACAAGCGAAGAAAACCAATGAAGACCAGATGGAAAAGTGACTCCAGGCCCAGGAGAAAGACCTACAAACAAAATTCAATGAGTCAATGTCATTAGCCCAAAATTCCCATGCTATCAACATGCAAAAGATTAAAAAATCACAAAACCTACAGGTCACAAAGCTCAGAGGAGAGTTAGCTGAGTTGAGATCTTTTAATGAAAAGGGTGAAGCTCAAATTAAAAGGGTATAGGAGGACTATGAAAGAAAGTCAGAATTAGATAGTAGTCCTCAAAGTCCTGAAGGAAAAGGCATTGGAGAAAAATGAAGAACTCTGAAGCACATAGAATAGGTTGTTCGATGTGTTTAATAGAATTGTGATGATTAGACATGAATAGACGAATTTCGACATGGAAGTGAAGGAAACACATGAAAAATACCAAAATTCCCTAGAAGCTTGCAGCAAGATCACAGATTAGAAAGACTCACTACAAACTTTCCCTACTCTAGAAACTGTTTTGATGTATTCAGACAATCGAAGGATTTGATATTGCCAACTCCTGTAGACATGTATGAAAACGACTGCAGATGTTTTAAAGTCTCATGAACAAGTCACTTCATCAAGCACTGAGGTATGGATATCAATAGACAACCTGCTCTCACTGTTCGGAATGGACCCCTTGAAGGATATCAACAAAGATTCATCAACCTAGACGATGGTCGAAGACGTGGATACCAAAAGGAACCTCACCCAAAGAGTTATCGAAGCGATCAGCGAAATCGACGTGGAGGTTGTCAAAATAAGATCGATCCAACGTTCAAAAATAATTACTCTGACAAAGGATTCAATGCAACATGTTGAACAAAGCCTCGGGGAAAAAATCATCATTCCTATGTGCAAGAGTGAGGCAAATATGGAGAGAATGAAGCTACTCCGAGTAGATTCCATACTTGAAGACTTCAAGAGATGGAAGGCATTCATGGATGCAAAGTTGAAACCGTCGTGACTCTCCTGAAAATTGCATTATAGCCAAAATTTTGCAGATCAAATCATTTCATTGTAATCATGTCTATGTCCTAGTCGGGAAAGGGGAATTGAAGGGTCGCCTCAAAATCCTAAGTGTTAGTAAGATAAGGAATGTATAGTAGTCCCATAGTGATTCCATAAATGGATGAATGTAAGGAACAAAAGGCTTTTGGTTATTTGAGTAGGCAACTGGTATTTTTATTGTTGATTAAATAAAGAACCGAAGACATTTTGGAGACAACGGCTTATATGTGTATGATAGTGATTATTCATGTCGATGCATATATATCTTTAGTGAATTATGAATGTTAATCTTTGAATTACTTCTTGGTTGATATTTTGTTGTTTACGATTGTTATTTTCTTCCTTCACGAATACAACGACCCGGTAACTTCATTTGCTAATCAATTGTTATTGATTATAAATGGTTACTCTATTAGATTCCATATTCCTTATTAGATGAATTTATTCTATGCAGGTAATATCATTTTTTATTGTGTTTGTTTCGTAGATTTCTCCTTGTTATAGTAATTTTTTCCACACTCCATGCATCTTTCTTTGATGGCCTTCCCTTTCCCTCTGCAAACTCAAGTTTCCCCTTTTTGTTCATTCCAGAGTTAAAAATTCAAAGTTTTGAACATATACGCGGGTCACAGTTAGACAGCTCATGTATACGCAGGTTGCTCCATTACAGCACGTGTACATCGGGTTTTGTGCTCAAAAATTAAAAATATGTTGGGTTTCTATGCCATGTCACAAGATCCATGATCCTTGACCTTCCATATACTGGAAACACTCTGACTCGACCCTTCAATTCCATTTGGAGGCTATAAAATGATACATATACAAGCCTTGAAAAAGACAGTCTGGAGAAATTTTCACTTCATATTGAGTCGGCATCCCTTTATCCTTGAAAGTTTGAACTTCTTGTGTTCATCCCCAAAGATCTTCCTATCTTTAGAAGGAGAAACTCAATTACTCCTACCACTTGTCAGCTTGCCTTTGTGGAGGATTGAAGTGGTGAAGGCTCAACTGGAGGGACTTAGTTTCTCGGTTCCGATATGTGTCGTTACAAAATGTTTTCACCTATGTACTTATGTTGATTACATTAATAGAAATACTCTTTTCTAATCCAATTATATGTCGCAAATATTTGTATTACTTTCCATGGGAATATTTTTTATACATGTTAATGGATTATTTTGGTTTGTATGCTAACGTTCTATATAATTTATATATGCTTGTGTATCTTGGATGTTGAGGACAAGTTGCAGGCATCAAGCTTTCGGTCGTGAGCAAGTTGTGGTCTTCTTTGGACATACGTATGAGATAGGATTTTAGCCTTCTCTTGTTAGCATTCCTATTTATCTAGCATACTTGATACTAGAGTTGATTTCTAGGTGTCATTCCATGTGTTGTGGTTTTCCCCTAGCCATAGAGAGATTTTCCTGGTAACACTCCTGATCAGGATAGGTTATTTTAGGGTAGATTAAAACTTACATCCTAGACCTTTAATCATACATCTTAGTTGTAGGAATAGTTAGTTAGAATCATCATCTTTAATTCATCTGAGAACTTATGGTTCTCATATTCATATATAGTCAGTCTATTAGTTAATAAGGTAACCAGGCCATAAATTGGTCGGAAGCGCTATCCCAAACGAGAGTGGGTCTAATTGGGACCTACCACCGGACACTTTCCTTGATCTGATTGAACGGGCCATTATGACCCATCAACAACAATATTATAGACATGTAGCTCTTCCTCAACCTCATCAACCTGGTACTAGCATCCTCCTCAAAACCTTTTCACAGATCCATGACTTGTACATTATCAACCAGTGGATATTTGTGCTTTGCGCTTTTGCAACTCGCTTACATCCATGCATTTCCCACTATCAACCCGTAGATAAATTAT
>ML778813.1:25322-56835 GCA_009831015.1 Picea engelmannii
CCTCTTCGAGGGGGCAACCTCCAGTCGAGAAGAGCTCTGTTACAATAATCTCCCAGCTAGGGTTCACATACCCTCGCCCCTTATTTATACTAAATATGTCTATTAAGAGAAGCATCTAGAGGAAGATCCTTCTAGAAGAGGAAGCTTCTATTAGGTCTTCTTACATCCTCCTTATTCTATTTTATTGAAAGGCCTTATTAATATTGACATTTATTACATTCAAATACATTGATCTACCTATGTGCGGGTTAGGACCTTAACATGTCCGCCCCCTTAAAAACAACCTTGTCCTCAAGGCTTGAGATGTGGAAACTGCTGCAGAATGGTAGCTGGTTCCCAAGTGGCATCTGCTGGAGTCATATCTTTCCACTGTACTAGCACTTCCTTGATGGTTCTCTGACGCAGGCGACGCTCACGCTGGTCCAAAACTGCTTCTGGCAGGAGCCAAATGGATCCTTCTTCAACTAACTCTGGAAGGTTGGTTTGAATTTGGCACCTGGTTCCAATCACCTTCTTCAAGCATGAAACATGAAAAACATGATGTAGCTTCAACTGACTGGGCAGATCTAACTGATATGAAACTTGTCCCACATGCTTGAGAACTATCTAAGGGCCATAGAATTTGGGTGCTAGCTTCTGACACTGCTCGGCCTTGAGGGAAGTTTTCTTATATGGTTGCAGTCTCAGAAACACCTAGTTCCCTTCTGCAAATTGACGTTTCGAGTGACCTTGATCTGCTTGTTGCTTCATTCTATTATGTGCCCTGACCAAGTTCTCTTTAAGGGTACGAAGGATATCCTCTCGGACTGTAAGTGTTTGGTCAACCGTCTGGACCTTCGAGGTACCAGGTAAGTAGGAGAGAACTGAAGGTGGCTTCTGTCCATATACTTCTTCAAAAGGAGTCATGCGAGTGGCTGTATGGTATGTAGTGTTGTACCACCATTCGGAGAGGGGTAACCATTGAGCCCATTGGTGTTGTTTTTCAGAGGCAAAACACCTCATATATGTTTCCAAACACTTGTTGACAACTTCCGTTTGACCATCCGTTTGGGGATGATAAGCTGAGCTGAGATGCAATTGTGTGTCTTGTAGCTTAAATAATTCTTGCCAAAAATTGCTTGTGAAAGTTGGGTCTGGATCGGAAACAATAGAGTGCGGCATGCCATGCAACTTGAAGACCTGGTCCATGAAAATTTGAGCCACCGTGGATGCAGTAAATGGATGGGGAAGAGCGCAAAAATGAGCATACTTGGAAAGGTGATCCACCACCACCATTATGACTGATTTATTCCCCGATTTGGGTAATCCTGTGATAAAGTCCATAGAGATATCCTTCCAAATGGCAGGGGGAATCGGAAGCGGTTGGAGGGTGCCTGGCGATTTGACTGTTTCTCCCTTGTTGCGTTGACAGACCTCACATTCAACAACAAACTTACAGATGTCCTGTTTCATACCATCCCAGAAAAAAGAATGTTTGACTCGGTCATATGTTTTGGTGAACCCTGAGTGCCCCGCTGTGGGTGTAGCATGAAGCTCAGAAAGCACCATGTATTTGAGCTTGGATTGTTTAATTAAATACAAGTGACCTTTGTATCGAAGCTCATCCTGGAGCCAGGAGTACCCTAGGGGAGCCGAAGCCTTGTTCTGTAGTAGTTGGATTAGATGTGAACTTTTGGGATCTTGAAGCCATTCCTGGCACACAGCTTGTAGCCAATCAATTACAATGAAAGAAAGAGAAAAAAGGGATCCTTCGTCTTCATATTTCTGGGACAGTGCATCCGCCATGACATTGTCTTTGCCCTTCTTTTAAATGATCTCATAATCATATCCAAAGAGATTAGTCACCCATTTTTGTTGTTCCTGGGAAGAAATGCGTTGTTCCAGAAAGTACTTGAGGCTTTGATGGTCTGTCTTAATTTGGAAGCGTTTCCCTGAAGAGATATGAATGCCACAACTCAACGGCATACAGAATCGCCAACATTTATTTTTCATAAATGGTTTTTCCCATATTCTTTTCAGACAATTGCTTGCTAGTGAAGGCCAAAGGTAGACCCTCTTGCATAAGGACATCACCAATTCCTTTCCCTGAGGCGTCACATTCCAATACAAAGGTCTTTGTGAAGTCAGGAAGGGACAGAACCAGAGTGGTGCACATGGCCGTCTTCAAGGTTTGAAAAGCTTGCGCAGCTGCTGGGGTCCAAGTGAAAGATTTCTTTTTGAGGAGAGTCATGAGAGGTGCTGCAATCTTTCCATAGTTCTTAACGAACTTGCGATAATACCCTATGAGGCCCAAAAATCCACGCAAGCTTTTGAGAGTCTTTGGGTTCGACCAGTCTTGCATAGCTTCAATATTTTTTGGGTCCACCCTGACGCCATCCTTGCCCACCAGATGACCCAAGTATTCTACTTCGGAGGCACCAAAAGCACATTTGGACTATTTTAGGAAAAGTTGGTGCTGAGAGAGTAGGCTGAGAACTTGATCCACATGAGTAAGATGGTCTGTCCAGGTCTTTCTATATATGAGGATATCATCAAATAAAACTAAGACAAAATGACGGAGAAAAGGGTGGAAAACATGGTTCATGAGGCTCTGGAAGGTGGAGGGGGCGTTACACAAACCAAAGGGCATGACCAAAAACTTGTAGTGGCCCTCATGAGTGCGAAAGGTCGTCTTTGGAATGTCGGACTCTTTCATACGTATCTGGTGATAGCCCGAGAGAAGATCAAGTTTGGTGAAGAATTGGGCACCACTCAATTCATCCAGGAGGTCATCAATGACAGGAATGGGAAATTTGTCTTTGATGGTTAGTTTGTTGAGAGCACGGAAGTCAAGACACATTCTCCAAGAAACTTATTTCTTCAGTACCATGACTACCGGAGAGGAGTAAGGGATCATACTAGGATGGATGACTCTGACAGTAAGGAGTTCCTGGACCATTTTTTCAATTTCATTTTTTTGTGCAAAGGGGTGGCGATATGGACGTATATTGGGGGGAAGACTTCCTGGGACAAGGGGAATGGAATGATCATGGACACCGCGGGAAGGAGGGAGTCCTTGGGGAGTGGAAAATACTGTTTGATGTTTAGAAAGGAGGGCTTGGAGGTCTTGGGGCACTGGTGGGGTCTCTGTGGCTTGTATGGCGTGGAGTTGGGCAATGACACCAGAATGACCTTTTTTGAGCAACTTTTCCATGCGATGAGAACTGATGACTTCAGGTGAACCCGCAATGATGCCTTGAAATTTATATTTGTGGCCTCCTTGGTTGAATTGCATGGTTAAGTTCTGAAAATCCATGAGAATGGGACCCAAGGTTCTTAGCCATTCGACACCCAACATAATGTCACAACCGCCCATGTCAATAGAAAACATATGGGATTTGAGGTGGTAGTCACCTATTTGTAGACACACATTTTCACAGCGCCTGCCACATTTCATAGAACCACTATTGGCAATCATGATTTGGAAATTGTTGACAGCATGGATGTAGAAATGGGTTTCTTGGGCAATGCGGTGATGAATAAAATTGTGGGTGCTGCCACTATCAACCAAGATGATGACCTTTCGGTTCTTGATGTAACCGATTAACTTGAGGGTTTGGGGGGCAGAGAAGACGGTGAGAGCATTGAGGGAAATGATTTGTTCCACTTCGGGGGGGTCTGAGGGAGGGTTTATGTCAGAAATTTCTGGTGACTCAAGCACGGGGGGGGGTGTCAACATATTCTTCCTGAATATCCTCAGAGATGGCCATAAAGAGATTTTGTTACTTACATTTGTGGCCTGGGAAATATTTTTCATCACAATTATAACAGAGGCCTTTGAGTTGACGTTCAACCATTTCAGCCCTGGTCAATTTTTGGATTTTTAATGGGGCAGAGGGAGTAGTGGGGTTTACTGGTTTAGGGCGCGGGATAAAGGAAGGCTTATGGTTTTGAGAGGAAACAATTTGTTGTGCTTCTTTATCTTTTTTGGTAGCCTCCACCCAAGTCATAGGTCGATCCATGAGGACATGGGCCCGAATCTCCTCCTTGAGGCCACTGATAAAACACTCTCGAAAGAAAGCATCAGTCACGCCCTCTATTCGAAAAGCTAGATGCTCAAATGTAGCTATGAAGTCTTCGACTGTGCCTGATTGCTTCAATTTTTTCAAACGACCCAAATGGTTGGTGTCAGTGTCAAAGCGTTCATAAAGCTCAGCAACAAATTGGGTCCAAGCAATATACCCTTGACGGGAAGTTTTTATCCATTGCCACCATTGCCAACGTTCTTGATCTAGATGGAGAACACCATACCAGAGTTTGGCCAAGTCATCTGTAACGTTGTAGAGAGAGAAATAATGTTCCATTTGTGTGACCCAACCAGTGGGGTCCGAGCCATCAAATTTGTTTACATCCACCCGCGAAAGGCATATGTCCCTTTGAAAGTGATGGGGTTGAAATGAATGGGAAGAAGTTTCACCTTCAGTCTTTTTATGTGCATCAGGAAAAGATTCATCTGTAGAGAGCTTGAGTTTGGTGCAGAGTGATGCAAAGACAGATTCAAGCTGGTTGGTTAGTTCGTGTTTGACTTCTTCCATTGTGGACTGCACGACTACATTTACGGATGCATTCATGGAGGCATCATGGGAGGCAATAGTAGCACTGAGTTGTTGCACTTCTTGTTGGGTCTCAAGTAAAGCAGATTGCAGGGTGTTGAAGCGAGACTCTATTTCTTGGTTACGGGTATGGGCCATGATGATGAGTGAACTGAAAAGGGAGCGGGCGGGGTCATAATTTTTTGTAGAAAAATGATATGGATGAAAGTGATACGGGAGAAGAGATGAATCTAATGTAATAGGTCTCAAATAATGGTGAAAAATTTTCTGGACTTTTTTTTTTTTTTTTACAGCTGCGCGGTTATGCTTTGGTCTGAAGAATGTTGCAGTGATGAAATCCCCAAATTCTGAACCTGAGAGTATTTACTTAGCAACCCGAACACAGATGCACGTCAATAGATCTCGTCGGTTTAATTTGTATTCAAGGATTAGGTATTCAAGGATTCTACAGACAAGGGTTTGCCCTGTGCTATAACTCTGATATACGTGCGGGGTCCAACAGTAGTACTCGGCCCAATATCTTAGGGCACTAACTAAGGAGGATAGACCGTACCCTTAGCCATACTACCCGACTACCCAGGTACTAGAAAGTATCTTCCCGAGTGTTGTTCTCGGTGACACTATAGCAGTCCGGCGGCCGATAGGTTTGTCTAAAGATGGCTTCAGGAAATCTATGCCGATCCGTACACAGGTGTTGTTTGATGCGCTACCACTCGAAGGGGTACCGACAAGGGTTACAAGGGTGGCCAACAGATGTGCGCTTAAGAACCACTTGTATTTCCTGCGTGTATGAATCCCTCAACCACAGGTTTATGCACGTAACGACAGATCTCTGTGACCTAAAGACGCCAGAATACGTCTCTACCCTGGAAAAAAAATACCCACAATTTCTGCCAAGGAAAGTGCTCTGATACCACTTGCAAGATACCAGATATATAAAATATGCAGAACATAAATAAAATGCTAGAAATGGCAGAATAACAGTAAAATATCCAGCATAATATTCACAATACATAGAAATGATATACGAAATAGCAATAGAAAAGCACTTTGATTCAGAAAGCAATGTTCATAGGCGTCTTCGAGGGGGAAACCTCCAGTCGAGCAGAGCTCTATTACAATAATCTCCCAGCTAGGGTTCACATACCCTCGCCCCTTATTTATACTAAATATGTCTATTAAGAGAAGCATCTAGAGGAAGATCCTTCTAGAAGCGGAAGCTTCTATTAGGTCTTCTTACATCCGCCTTATTCTATTTTATTGAAAGGCCTTATTAATATTGACCTTTATTAAATTCAAATACATTGATCTAGCTATGTGCGGGTTAGGACCTTAACAAAGACTTTGGCTGAGGTTAAAGAGAATGTATGGATATACATCACTAAGTCCATGAATGAAATATGGCCAATGATCCAGATCATGTTCGAGCAGAATGAGTTGGTGCTGAGAAGCAAACAAGCCATCGAGAAGATCAGAGTAGAATTGGGAGACATGCCGACACAGGCAAACGAGATAATCAATTTCCTCAATTCTAAGACCAGGGAAGAGCTGGAAGAACTGAAGATTGAAGATAGAACAGAGACCATCCTCGAGGTCAAAAGAGTTTTGACCAAGAGAGGATTAATGCTTCAGTTGGAAGAAAAGGTTCAGGCCATGGACCTGGGGGTACAAATATTCTTCAGTAATATTGAAGCTCTCCAGAAGAAAGGTCTTCCTGGTCTGAAAGTGATCAATGATAAATTGATGACACTCCCAGACTACAAGAAGAGATTAGCCAAAGTGGCTAAGGACAGTTCAAAGTTTGCAGGCATACAAGGGAGCATCACCGGCAAGGCATTCCTGGATTCCCTTCAGTGGGACATCAGTATCCAACACGAGATTCAATACATATTCCTCACCAAGCCTACATTTGCCAAGTATACATAAATGGACGAAGTGTATCGAAGACTGCTCAAAGTCAACGTGCCAAGTCATCTCAGATGGGAAGAGCTCTGTGATTTGATCGATTAGCAGATGAGCTGTCCCGGTCCAGTCAGCTGTCCAGTCAGATGAAGTTGTTCAGAAGCTTCATCAACGGCCCACCCCGAAATCAGCGTGCAGTTACACCACATCATCAAGCAGTTCCTAGATTTAGGAATTTTGTTAAGTTAGTTAGGCTAAAAATAGATTTAGCACGTCTTGGTCATTAATGACAGGATCTTTGTAATTTGAGTTATAAATACTTCACCTTTCGAAGTATTGAGGGTTKTTGATCTTCACACCCTGACGCTATCAGACTGTAATATTTTTGAAAGATCTTCCGTTAATAAAAAGGAGGCACTTTTACAGGATTCTTGCGTGTATTCACTGGTGATSTTTTCTCTCTAAGTTGAATGTTATTCTCGCTTTGTCATCATTTTGTTTTCTGAATCTAATCTTTAAGAGTAACAAACGTTGCAAGATTTATCTCGTATACCCTGTTTTTGACTCGAAAGATTTTTGTGTTTATCCTCTGGTGTTTTCAATAAATAAATTCTTAACTGCTTCTTTGTTGAAATTACCTTTCTCATCTTTTCTGCTATTCATCATTTAAGCTACTGAAAGATCCAGTGATTATATTATCTCTCCCTGTGGAAGTTTTCCCTTTGCGTTTCTGGTTTGTATTTCATATTTTATTAAACTTAGACCCCATAGCCCAATGGATGTGTAGACTGTCTCAACCAACTCGAAAAAATACTATGATAACAAAACCAACCTATCTCTTTACCTAGCCTAATATTTAAAATTGGACACATAGCTAAATCATATAGAGAGATCCCTCTCTGAAGTTGGAAGGGCTAGATCCCAGCTTCAAAAGTGGTTGGATAAAGTTACCTTAGTAGATTTCTTCTGCTGTCAACCTCTAGGAAATTTACCAAGTGCTAACAGAGGATACAAGGAGCAACACCTTATATAGACAATTGATAAATCGCAAGCAAAAGGGTTCAGTTACAAAGCACATTGAGAACTTCCAAAGATTGAATATAAATGTAACATATATTCTATATGAGTACTTGATTGATGTATTCATAGGAACTTTAAAGGATAACATTCAACATGAGGTTCACCTTTGGGAGCCCAAATCATTGGAGAATGCATTGAGGGTGGCAAGAAATGTTGAAATTAAAAATATGGATATAGATACTAGAAGAACCAATCCTAACATCTATCGAGAGAATAATTCTCCTTCTTCTAAAACACCTCAACCTACAAGGTTGACACCTCAAAAATTGGAGGAAAGAAAAGAAAAAGGTTTATGCTTTAATTGTGACAACAAGTATAGTAAGGGACATAAGTGTGGTGAGAATAAATTATTCTACATAGATTGTGAAGAGGAAGAAGAACAAGAATAAGAACAAGAACCATCTCAAGATGAAAATGTAGAAGCAATTTCTTTTGAAGAGTTGACTCCCACGATATCATGTAATGCATTTGCTAGAATCAACACTCCTCAAACCCTCAAGATCGAAGGATATATAAAAAAAAAACAGGTAATAGTCCTAATTGATTCTCGTAGTACTCATAATTTCATTCACTATAAATTAGCCAAAGCTCTCAATTGCTTTTTATATCAAGCGCTAGAGTTTCAAGTAATGATTGCAGATGGAGGAACTATCAATTTCTCAAGAAAATGCAATAAGATCAATCTTACTATGCGGGAATATGTAATGAATATTCCAATGATTTCTATACCCATGGGTGGTGCTGATGTTGTACTAGGAATCCAATGGTTATAATCATTAAGAACAATGGATTTTAATTTTCAAGAAATTTTCATGAAATTTTCATTGGAAAGAAAATAAATTGAGTTAAGAGGTATCATAGGGAAACCCAGTAAGGTGATAATCTCTAATGGCATGAAAAAATTGTTGAAAAAGGGGCATCAAGGTGTTATTGCACAACTATGCTCACTATATTTTCAAACATCTAAGCCATCTATTCCCCTAGATCACCAAGGGATCATTGATAAGAATTCCAAAGTATTTGAAGATATTCCCAAAGGTCTTCCACCCACTTGAAATCATGATCATGATATTCACCTAATTCCTGGGAGTGTTCCTCCTAACATCAAGCCGTACATATACCCTTATGCCCAGAAGAGTGAAATTGAGCGTATGTTTGAAGAAATGTTAGAGGATGGAATTATTAGACCTAGCTAAAGTTCTTACTCTACACCGATGGTAATGGTATTCAAGAAAGATGGATCATAGTGTATGTGTCTGGATTATAGAGATCTCAACAAGATCACTATTAAAGATAAGTTTCCCATTCCTGTCATTGATGAATTGTTAGATGAACTACATGGATAAATATATTTCACAAAGTTGGATCTCCATTCAGAGTATCATCATATTAGAATGAAGGAAGAAGATATCTCAAACACAACATTCCGAACTCATAAAGGCGATTATGAATTTCTGGTCATTCCTTTTGGCCTTACAAATGCACCTTCCACATTCAAAGGGTTGATGAATTCCATTTTCAAGCCCTTTCTTCGAAAATTTGTGCTAGCATTTTTTGATGATATACTAATCTATAGCAAGTCTTGGTAGGATCATGTGTGACATGTTGACAAGGTGCTAGAACTACTAAAGGAGAAACAACTATATGCCAAACCGCTCAAATGTTTTTTTGGGGTGAAGGAGGTAGAGTATTTGGGTCATATTGTATCTCATGAAGGTGTCAAGGTAGACCCAAACAAGATTAAGGCCATGTTGGACTGGCTGATTCCCAAAACATTGAAGAATCTTAGAGGATTTTTCGGTTTGACAGGTTACTACCGCAAGTTTGTTCGGATTTTTGGGTTTGAGGACTCTAGAGGCAACTATAGATTTTGAACAACTTAAAGAGGTGATGTGAAAATCTCCTGTTTTGACCACACCAGACTTCACAAAAACCTTTATTGTGGAATGTGATGCCTCGGGAAATGGAATTGGTGCTGTCCTAATGCAAGAAGGAAGGCCCTTGGATTTTGAAATTCGTCCACTCAAGGTAAATGACTTACACAAACCCATTTATGAGAAGGAAATGATGGCAATACTACATGCATTGAAGAAATGGCGCCCTTACCTAATAGGTAGGAACTTCAAGGTCAAAATAGATCATGATAGTCTTAAATACTCCTTGGAACAAAGACTATCTTCAGAAGAACAACACAAATGGGTGACCAAGATATTGGGTTATGATTTCAAAATCATCTATAAAAAAGGGAAGCAAAATGTTGTGGAAGATGCACTCTCAAGAAAGGATGAAGATGTTGAGGCCTTTCTATGTGCTATCTCAATCATTCAACCCGATTGGATAATAGAAGCGAGGGATGAATGGAAGAATGACAAAAATGTGTGGACTCTCATTCAAAGGTTACAATAGGATTCCAGTGCATCAGATACATTTACATGGAAAAATGATTCACTATGGTACACATATCACTTATATTTATGTAAGAACTCCCAACTCAAACAAAAGGTACTATTGGAATTGCACACCTCTCCGGTAGGAGGGAACTCATGATTTTTGAAAACCTACCATAGGGTCAAGAAATTTTTTTTTGGGATGGCCTTAAAACTGATGTTCAAAGTCTTATAGCAGAATGTTTGGTTTGCCAACAAAATAAGGTGGAAACAATTAAGACCCCGGGTCTTTTACAACCATTAGCCATCCCAATTCAGTGTTGGGAGGAGGTTTCCATGGATTTCATCACAAGGTTATCGAAGTCTGAAGGAAAGAGTGTCATCATGGTGATTGTTGATAGACTGACCAAGTACACATACTTTTGTGAACTATCTCATCCCTTCAAAGCCAGTATAGTTGCCACTGCATTCATAGAGACAGTTCAAAAACTAGATGGAATCCCAAAGATTATTGTAAGTGATAAGGATCATATCTTCACTGAACATTTTTGGACATAATTATTTTCTTGTTTGGGTACTCAGTTGGCTCATAGATCATCCTATCATCCTCAATCCGATGGACAAATCCAGATAGTGAAAAAATGTTTGGAGGGCTACCTTCGTTGCTTTGTCTCTGATAAACAAACACAATGGTTCAAATTGTTACCCTTGGCAAAATGGTGGTATAACACTTCCTTTCATACTGCAACAAAAATGACACCATTTATGGAACTCTATGGATATCGCCCTCCTTCCATCACTTCCTCTCTAAAATAAAAATCTAAGGTTCAAGTAGTGGAAGATCACATCGAGCATCAACAACAAGTTCTCCAAATATTAAAGGAAAATCTGACCATGGCACATAATCGCATGAAACAACAAGCAGATCAACATCGTAGTGAAATAAGTTTTGAAGTAGGTGATTGGGTCTTTTTAAGACTACAACCATACAAACATATGTCCCTCAAGAAAGCCAAGAAGAATAATAAATTATCACCAAAGTACTATGGTCCTTATAAGGTGTTGCAAAATATTGGTACTATGGCATACAAATTGGAGTTGCCTGCATCCTTACGAGTACACCCAATTTTCTATGTTGCATTCTTAAAGAAGGTTATAGGTGACAAGATCCCAGTTCAAACTATATTTACAGAACTTGACGAGGAAGGAAAAATCATATTGGAGCCTGAAGCCACCACTGCCACAAGAATTTTCTAGCTGAGGAGTAGATCCATTTGAGAGTATTTCATTAAGTGGAGGAAACTTCCTGCTAAATATTCCACTTGGGAAGATGAGTCTTTTATACAAAAGCATCTAGAATTACTCAAGCATCGCGGACAACACTTGTCTAAATGGGAGGGGTATTCTAAACCCTAAATAGTGGAACATTACCCCTTAATTGTGGAATATTACATTAGTAATGTTATTTTATTTATGTCGGCTTGGGTCCATTAGTTGTAATTGTACCTCCTAGTATCCTATATATACCAAAGAGTCATTTTCATTTGGAATCATCTTGTACTTGGAAATTTATGTGTTGTGTAAGGAAGTTTCCCCCTCGAAGAGGATTATTATCTGAAATTCTCTCTTTTTCAAGGCGTTGAGTACTTATTCTGAGGTTTTTCTATGTTGTATTGATATTTGGTTCTTAACAAACTCATATAAAATACGATGGGTTACCCAATACCATGGGCCCATAAAACATTAACGGTAAACCAAATAATGACCAAATCAACTATTCTATGACCAAGTAAAAATTAAACCAACATTGTACACCCCTCTTCGATTTCCCGATGAGCCCTAGGAATCCATATCGATGGAATAGATGTTAGGTATCCCCTCCACAAGCATGGTAATGAATATGTATTCATGGTTGTTGATTGATTCTCTAAGATGGTTATTTCGACCACCTGTAAGAAGAATATCACAGCCAAGGCCAATGTCAAGATATTCTTCGAGTGTGTATGAGTACACTTTATACTACCATAGACCATCATATCAGATCAAGAAAATAGATGCTTAAGCACATTCTGGTCGAGCCTCTAGTTGTTGTTGGAAACTAAGTTAAGAAAATCCACTGCCTTCCACCCTCAGACTGATGGACATACACAGGTCATCAATAGGATGATTATGTGTATCTTTAACATGTGCAACTACAAGAATCCACACACATTGGATGAGAACATTCCTTATGTCCAACATAGCCACAACATATCCATCCATATCTTGACTGACCACAACCTTTTTTAGGTGGGCCTAGGATTTCAACCATTGGGCCCCATTGATGTAGCACTACCCCTTGCATCCACACATGAAGAATATTCCCATGCTCAATTTGAGGCCAGCAAAGACACCAAATTCATTGAATAGATTCAACACATCTACCGACAGGTCCATGCTATTTTGAAAAAATCCAATTCTAAGTACAAGCAACACCATGACCAACATTGGTTTTCCCACAAGTTTCAAGTGAGAGACAAGGTTTGGCTACATTTGCAGAAAGAGTTCCTTACTTGAACCCATAAAAATTTGTGTCCACTTAAATGTGGAACTTACACCATTTCCAAGACTATGGGGGAAAATTATTTTGAGTTAATTATTCCCCCCTTCCTTGGCTTGCACCAAGTATTCAATGTGGACCTCTTTTGGCTATATTTTCCACCACTGCTAGACACATCGAAAGTGGAAGAGAAATTGACCCCGATAGATATCAACCATGGATGCATGGAACATGAAACCATTGATCTAATCATGCAAACACAAGTTAATGAAAACAACTAATAGAATATCCAACTCTATTGGGTTGTCAAAGCAGGGCACCTCTTGCACCAATGCAAGTGGCTCACCAAGTGTCAAGTTCAATAAAAGTTTCCCCATTTGATGGGGGTACTCAACACAATGGAGAGAATTTATTCATAAGGGGGGAGGAATGGTTTAGGTGGACATTGATGGCCACCCACCTATTCCACTGGCTCAAAATACAATTTCCATCTTGGTAGTTTTTCTATGATTTTTTGGGTCCCAAACCTTTAGGGCCATTTTGATGCCCTAAACGATGTTTTTTTGGCTTAGTAGGGCCTCGCATGGAGCCAAGGGAAACTTCTAGGCCAAAAAAAATGTGTACTCCTCAGCTAAACCTTTTCGATGAGGTACCAAGCACTCCAAATGGAGATCGTATGCAAAATTTACATCCTCGGGAATTTGATGTATCAACTACCCTCATTGGGCCCACAAACCTTTTGGCGTTTCATCTCTCAGGGTTAGTTTTTTGGATGTTTATGGTTTTCACTTTTATGATTTATGTTAAAATTTCCTTTGGAGCCTCATTTTAATCATATTCCTGTGAATGCGTGTAGCCGTCACATCTCTTCTTAGAGAAAATCTACCACCATTCTAGAAAGTGCATTTCACTTTGTATTTTCTTTTACAGTCTCTACATATTTCACTCTTTAATAAAAATAAAGTATTATTGTGTCTCTGTGTTTCTATCTTATTTATGTGTTTCATTTCATTCCCTCATAAATCCATATCATAATGGGATAGAAGCATAGGGCCTCCATTTGCCTCTCCATATCCACCATTGCATTCCTGATGAAGGTGGCTTGTTTCTTTCTTGTATACCCCTATTTTGTTTCTAAAGGAGTTATTCTCTCTCTCTCTCTCTCTATCTCTCTCTCTCTCTCTCTCTCTCTCTCTCCATTTTCTTATCCATATTGAACATTCCATTGATGATGGAGGTATCTTGTTTCTTTCTTGTATGACCTTGTTTGTCTAGATTTATTCTCCCTCTCTCTCTCTATATGTGTGTGTGTGTGTGTGTGTGTGTGTGTGTGTGTGTGTTCTTTGAAAAAGTGTGCCTTGCTACCCTTGACAAAATAGTATTTGTATTCTCTAGGTAACATATTTATCCCATGGGTATGGGATACCAAACATTACTACAAAGGCATCCAATGGAACAAATTCACATTCTACATCATCAACATAGATAACACTAATGGAAAACTTGATTCTACATCTTCGATTGATTCTCATAAGATGTTTCCCTTGCAACCATTCTAGGGAACTTGACTGCATCCTATTTGTAGGTGCACAATGAGCAGACTGAAACTCCTCTATTAATGTTGAAATAGTCCTATTCAGAAAGTGAGTTCCCCTATAACTCATAATTACTCCAGGGAATCCAAACCTTGTGACTACATTCTAAAAAAAAAATCATGTTGTTTTCTTGATCAAGGATCTTTTCGTCAGGCGACTTATTAAATAAATGTATTAAATGAGCATAAACAAAAGTACACCATAAAGAAGGAAAATCTCAAAATAAAAGAGACAAAAGCATGCAATATGAACACAAAGAACTTGATAATGGAGTTCATACCTGGTGGACTACGTCTCCGGGTCCTGCTCTCAAATGGGTAGGTCTTTTCATTAACTCCATAAAAGAATTGGAAAAAATACATAAGTATACCTCATTCTAGAGTTAATCTACAAAATATTTGCTCATATCAGAAAACTAACACCACCACTACATTTGTGGCGTCGTTTTACCTAAAAATGACTGTCTCCACGCCTCGATCTGAGTCAGACACTTTTTGGCATAAGAGGTATCCTTGCCTCAGTTTGCGTCCCATTTCTCTTGCAATAAATGACTAAAAATCTTAGACTAGGTGCCAAAATATTGAAAATCACACCCAAGTTGTTAAAGATCTGTACGGGCACACTTGGTCTCACCTCTCGTGCTCTGTCCTGAATGCAATGGAAAACACCCCCTTTTATACTAAAACTGGGTGGTTATTCAATAAGTATGATGGTTGGCGGAGTGGTTAGGGAGGCTAAGTTTAGAGCATGGTTAGTTGGAGGTCCTAGGATCGAATCCCATGGAATCCCCTTTTAGTATGTGGTTGTAACCATTTGTGGCATGCGCGCTAAACTGGTGGACAATTTGGCATATGCTATATATGGCAGGAAGTTTTAAAACTGGCGAAAATGCTAAAACGGTGGACGGTTGGAATAATACCCTTGGTTGGAGGAAGGTTGGGGTCATATGGGTTAAACATAGAACCAGGGGTTAGGCTGAAGGCCTAGCCCCTTCCCTTTGGCGCATACATAGAACCTTAGACTTAAATAATATGCGAACCATATTACTAATAAGAGACATATGGTGGTGTATTGGTTGGCGTGGATTTGTAAGGCCTTTGGGATATAGAGGCCATGAGTTTGACTCCTATGGAGTCATACAACTTTTACACACACCAACCATTGGAGGGGTGCCATGTGGTAGCCCATGACCGGGCCATGTGACACCATATGATTTGTCCAAGAAAATGACACTTGTCACCACATAATTCAC
The DNA here is from genome assembly GCA_009831015.1 of Picea engelmannii. Classification (NCBI taxonomy): domain Eukaryota; kingdom Viridiplantae; phylum Streptophyta; class Pinopsida; order Pinales; family Pinaceae; genus Picea; species Picea engelmannii. The sequence continues at coordinate 40,670 of ML778813.1, forward strand.
CCACGTGTCTGCCATCACCCTGTACGATATTTTCATGTCATCCCCATGCCAAATCAGTTGTATGGATGTTCCACGTGTCACCCTTGCAGTGGTGCCATGTGTCACCTTGACTTTTTGACTTTTGACCAAGTTTGACTTAACTTTGACCGCTTATAACTTTTGATCCGTAACTCCGTTTGACGAGCCGTTTGCATCGTTATAAATATTGCAACACACTCTTTGCGATCATGCCCTCTTAATTGCGTTTTTGGAAATTTGATACACTGCTAGGGAGGAGATAGTCTACAACGACACATATAGAAGAGACACTGCTAGGGAGGAGATAGTCTGTGAGGGCACACCGAGGGGAGATATAAGACTGCGACTACGAGGGAAATGAGATAGAATGTGAGGGAACGAAGGGGAGATACACTGTAAGGGCACACAGATAGACTGCAAGGGCACGGAGATAAACTGTGAGGGCACCAAGAATGGTGAGTACCTCTATTCATTGTAATTTTACCAATCTTTTAACTTCTAGGATTATTTTATTAGATGGGCTTGGATTTCTACTTTGTAAGGTATACTAGATATCCTCTTAGTTTTATACCAGATCAATTTATTTTCTACTTTGCATATCTCTAATAACCATGACACGAGAAATTGATTTTTTTGGTTGATGGATAGCTTTGAAAACCAAGAAAAATGGCATCCTCAATCTAGAGATGAAAATGCATTTCCATAGGGTTTCATAATCTCGTTTTCAACAACCAACTATAGAAAACCATTAAAACTTGAAAATGAAACCTTATAAACCCCAATGGAACATAAATTGATTTTATATATAGGTGGTGATACTCTAGTTGTGGCTTTAGGTAGTGTGCATCACTCTGGAAATGGGTAAAATGTTCAACTACTTGTGGGTATCACTTTGGATATGATTAGACTAGAAAAACACATTGAGTAAAGAAAAAAATAGCCAAAGGAAGAAGGAAAAAGTCACCATAATGAAGAAAATAGGAAACAAGGACTATCCAACTTTATAAATCAACATGCAACTACACAACTTTAAGCAACTTACGCAAATTTATGCAACTACGCAACAATTGGTTTTATTTTATGAATTGAAGAGTGCGCCCTAATGGATTAGGGAAGTTTGGGGATCCAAGGGAGGATCCTAAACCTAGAAAAGACCCCAACTAGTGCACAAGGCTCAAGAGAGGTCATAAGGACAAGTGAGTGATTTACTCCAAGGAGGAAATTTGTTGAGTGCAAGGGTCAATAACCTCAATCGGTTGGTTTGGATAATGAGTAACCTCACTGAATAAGTGATTTTTCTTTTTGGGGGTAAATTGTATATCTTAAGGCTCAAGAAGTTTTAGTCACTAGGTTTGGAGACTCACTCGCCTCCCAACCTAGAAAGTTTCCTTTTCTTGGCTAAATTATCCAAATATACAAAAAAATTGACACCTTTCTTTTCTTACTTCAATGATGAATGTTCAATTACTAACTTTTAAAGGACTTTTGGTCTCCTAACTTAGTGATTTATCTATCATGAGGAAAAATGATGGATTGGGAAATCAACAAGTCCTTCAAGTCAATGACTTAGATGTTTTCTTGACAAAATGGTTCATAGAGATAACAACAAAAATATTGAAGGAGATTCTACAATGTGAATTTTCCATTACTCATAAAAAAAATTAAACTCTTATTCTATGCGACATTGAGTTTCTTGCATGGTTTCTTGGTGATTTCAAAACTTCTTCAACTCGTCAATAGTACAAAGGAGTCATTAAGGGATCCAATACCTTCGTAAATATTTACACATCAAATTCAGGCTTGAAAAATTGATCCTAAATCCTCATAGATATAAAATACCTCATGTACGAGCTCAATATCAACAAACTAAAAGAAGTATTGGCAAGCGATTAAAAATAAATTTAAATGAGTGTTGGTGGAATCCCTTGATTTCTCAACTTGCAACTTACGCAACTTTATGCAATTTACACAAATTTAAAGTTGGATAGTTGGAGGATAATGATCATTTTGAAGGTGTTAGGCCTCTTCCTACACACCACCAAATCACTATCCAACTTTATAAATCAACATGCAACTATGCAACTTTATGCAACTTACGCAACTTTATGCAACTATGCAACAATTGGTTTTATTTTATGCATTGAAGAGTGTGCCCTAATGGATTAGGGAAGTTTAGGGACCCAAGGGAGGCTCCTCAACCTAGAAAAGACCCCAACTAGTGCACAAGGCCCAAGAGAGGTCATAAGGACAAATAAGGACAAGTGAGTGATTTACCCCAAGGAGGAAATTTGTTGAGTGCAAGGGTCAATAACCTCAATCGGTTGGTTTGGACAATGAGTAACCTCACTAAATAAGTGATTTTTATTTTTGGGGGTAAATCGTATACCTTAAGGCTCTAGAAGGTTTAGTCACTAGGTTTGGAGACTCATTGGCCTCCCAACCTAGAAAGTTTCCTTTTCTTGGCTAAATTATCCTGAATTTAAATGAGTGTTGGTGGAATCCCTTGATTTCTCAACTCGCAACTTACACAACTTTATGCAATTTATGCAACTTTAAAGTTGGATAGTTGGAGGAGAATTATCATTTTGAAGGTGCTAGGCCTCTTCCTACACACCACCAGATAACTATCCAACTTTATAAATCAACATGCAACTACGCAACTTTATGCAACTTACACAACTTTATGCAACTACACAACAATTGGTTTTATTTTATGCATTGAAGAGTGCGCCCTAATGGATTAGGGAAGTTTGGGGACCCAATGAAGGATCCTCAACCTAGAAAAGACCCCAACTAGTGCACAAGGCCCAAGAGAGGTCATAAGGACAAATAAGGACAAATGAGTGATTTACCCCAAGGAGGAAATTTGTTGACTGAAAGGGTCAATAACCTCAATTGGTTGGTTTGGACAAGGAGTAACCTCACTGAATAAGTGATTTTTCTTTTTGGGGGTAAATTGTATACCTTAAGGCTCAAAAAGGTTTAGTCACTAGGTTTGGAGACTCACTGGCCTCCCAACCTAGAAAGTTTCCTTTTCTTGGCTAAATTATCCAAATATACAAAAAAATTGACATATTTCTTTTCTTAATTCAATGATGAAGGTTCAATTACTAACTTTTAAAGGACTTTTGGTCTCCCGCTTAGTGATTTATCTATCATGAGGAAAAATGATGGATTGGGAAATCAACAAGTCCTTCAAGTCAATGACTTAGATGTTTTCTTGACAAAATGGTTCATAGAGATAACAACAAAAATATTGAAGGAGATTCTACAATGTGAATTCTCCATTACTCATAAAAAAAATTAAACTCTTATTCTATGCAACATTGAGTTTCCTGCATGGTTGCTTGGCGATTTCAAAACTTCTTCAACTCGACAACAATAATATGGAGTCATTAAGGGATCCAATACCTTCATAAATATTTACACATCAAATTCAGGTTTGAAAAATTGATCCTAAATCCTAATAGATATAAACTACCTCATGTGCAAGCTCAATATCAACAAACTAAAAGAAGTATTGGCAAGCGATTAAAAACAAATTTAAATGAGTGTTGGTGGAATCCCTTGATTTCTCAACTTGCAACTTACACAACTTTATGCAATTTGCGCAGCTTTAAAGTTGGATAGTTGGAGGAGAATGATCATTTTTAAGGTGTTAGGCCTCTTCCTACACACCACCAGATCACTATCCAACTTTATAAATCAACATGCAACTACACAACTTTATGCAACTTACGCAACTTTATGCAACTACACAACAATTGGTTTTATTTTATGCATTGAAGAGTGTGCCCTAATGGATTAGGGAAGTTTGGGACCCAAGGGAGGCTCCTCAACTAAAAAAGACCCCAACTAGTGCACAAGGCCCAAGAGAGATCATAACTGGTAAGGGAGGGACCTAAATGTGTTGGCCAAACCATCTACCATAGACAAACATATGACCAAGGAACTTATGACAAACAATGCAACTTTATGCAACATGCACCTTATGAAATTTATGCAACTTTATGGGACTTATGCAACTTTATGCAACTTTATGCAACAATGCAACTTATGCGACTATGCAACTATATGAAACTATATGCAACTTATGCAACTATATGCAACTTATGGAACTATATGAAACTATATGCAAATATGCAACTATATGAAACTATATGCAACTATGCAACTATATGCAACTTTATACAACAATGCAACTTATGCAACTATATGCAACTTTATGCAACTGTATTGCAACTATATGCAACTATGAAACTATATGAAACTATATGCAACTATGCAACTATATGCAACTATATGCAAATATGAAAATATGCAACTATATGCAACTTTATGCAACAATGCAACTTATGCAACTATAAGCAACTATATGCAACTTATGCAACCATATGCAACTATATGCAACTGTGTTGGTACCACAAACTTATATTCACACGATAACTTATCTTCTTGTTTTAACAAGGGTAGGTACCACCAAATAGGTATCTGTCGGATCTATCTTCCTCGAGTGATGATCAACATATACTAAGAGAGGTTGAAAGTGAGACGTGTTGTACTAAAAAATACCCAACTAGTGCACAAGGCCCAAGAGAGGTCATAACTGGTAAGGGAGGGACCTAAATGTGTTGGCCAAAGCATCTACCATAGACAAACATATGACCAAGGAACTTGTGACAAACAATGGAACTTATGCAACTTTATGCAACTTATGCAACTTTATGGAACTTATGCAACTTTATGCAACTTTATGCAACATGCAACTTATGCAACTTATGCAACTATATGCAACTATATGCAATGATGCAACTATATGCAACTATATGAAAATATGCAACTTATGAAACTATGCAACTATATGCAACTTTATGCAACTTATGCAACTATATGCAACTATATTGAAACTATATGCAACTATATGCAACTATATGCAACTGTGTTGGTACCACAAACTTGTATTCTAACGATAACTTATCTTCTTTTTTTAACGAGTGTAGGTACCACCAAATAGGCATCTGTTGGATCTATATTCCTCGAGTGATAATCGATATATACTAAGAGAGGTTTAAAGTGAGACGTGTTGTACTAGATCTACTGGTTCTAGATCAACTAGATCTGAAAAGGTAAGGAAAAGATTTCGTATACGCATGCAATTTTTATTGCCAACAAAGGGTCATGCAATTATGATGTTGAGAGCATAGGTGACATTGAGTTTTCCTTGAGGTATAGACATCTAGTGCAACGATGGGCACCTAAGGAGCTACCTGAAGTGGACACAGATTTCTTCATCAGTGGGAGGATGTATCACATTGCTCCTTCATCCTTACATGGATTGGGGTTATTTTCCATGGATAGAATAAAGGTCAGCTATGGCACTATAACTGAATTGATGGAGTATGTTGGAACATTATACAAATACAATCACTGGTTGATGTTGGTTCGATATACTCGAAGTATGTAGAGATGAAGAGTTGCCGCAAATTATATACAACTAGTAGATAACAATCAAAATAAAGGGGAAACTATGTATATTGATGGAAGGCCAAAAGCTACTGGAAACATTATGGGATTTATAAATAGTACACGACCAGTGGAAACAACTAAGAAACCAAATTTTATATTTGAGGGATGCGAAGGAAATCATATATTTGTATGTGCAACAAAAACAATAGTTCCAGGTGAAGAGTTGTTGATCGATTACAACTTAAATCGAATAGATGGAGGGGTTGCAACTATGGGGGTAAATGTATTACATACCATTCAACTCAACCTTTGATCAATCATTGTTATAATTTATCGCTGCAATATTTCAATTTTTTACTATATATTTCATTTTTCATAATTTATTTTTTGATATTATTGCAATATTTCATTTTTTTAATGTTACAATTACTTTCATAACTCTTGTTGATTAATTTATTGTGTCAACATATATCTAGGGTGACCATGAGATATCACAGGCTATATCTGTCCAGGGTGACCGTGAAAAGGCACCCACTGTGCCTCAACAGGTAAATGTTAAATACAACAACAACTTATGACTACAACAACTAAATTTCTGAAATTTCATTATTTTTTTCTGATATTACTGCAATATTTCAATTTTTTAATGTTACAGGTGAATTTAATAACTTTGGTTGATTGATTTATTGTGTCAACTTCTGTCCAGGATGATCGTGGCCAAAAATCACCCGCTACATCTGTCCAGAGTGACCATGGAAAGGAACCCGTTGTGCCTCAGCAGGTAAATGTTAAATACAGTAACAACTTATGACTACAACAACTAAATTTCTGAAATTTCATTTTTTTTTTTCTGATATTACTGCAATATTTCATTTTTTTAATGTTATAGGTGAATTTCATAAATTTCGTTGATTGATTTATTGTGTCAACTTCTGTCTAGGGTGACCGTGGTAGAAAATCACCCGCTACATCTGTCCAGGGCGACTGTGGAAAAGCACCCGCTGTGCCTCAACATGTAAATGTTAAATACAATAACAACTTATGACTACAACAACTAAATTTCTTAAATTTCATTTTTTATTTTTTTATTTATTTTATTTTATTTTATTTATTTATTTTTTTCTGATATAACTCCAATATTTCATGTTTTAAATGTTAGAGGCGAATTTCATAACTTTTGTTGATTGGTTTATTGTGTCAACTTCTGTCCAGGGTGACTGTGGTCGAAAATCACCCGCTACATCTATCCAGGGTGACCGTGGAAAGACACCTGCTATGCCTCAACAGGTAAATGTTAAATACAGTAATAACTTATGACTACAATAACTAAATTTCTCAAATGTTAAAGTTCATCTCATTAGTTTTATTCACCAATGTGTTGTGGCATGGTCAACGTCGGAAGGCTCCCACTCAGGATATTGATGAGGACAAAATATTTTATCACCCTGACCCAATGACAACTGTAACAAAGGCCTTGAATAAGGCTAACATAGAATATCTAGGTTTTCTTAGCAAAAGACCCTTGACACAGGAGGACAGGGAAAGAATTGTAGAGCTACAAAATATAATAAGTAATTTTGGGGTAAGTGGCATCTTCACATATTTTTATCAGCTATGGAAATTTCATATCCGTTTTTTTGTTTTATATTTTCTATATGATATGATAAAGTAAATTTTTCCGTTTGTAGGAGTTTTTAAACCCCGTGCGTCGGGAACCTACCCATCCTGCAATTGCTATAGGTAGCAGTGATGGTCCTGTTATCGCTCAGTTTGTAGGATAGGTTAAGTAGCTTGAAGGCAAGAGTCAAACTGACGTAACAAGAGCTTCCCCACCCACTGTCACCTCGATGGGGGGCTCTTTCTATTCAGGGTGGCTAATCCCAAGGGAGACGTCCCTAGTAATCTGGGGTATTGAAAGGAAAAAGATCAAGAGGTTAAGGCTCAAAAGGTCAAATTAGGTTTTCCCCTTCACAGATTACTGCCAAGGAAGATAGTCAAAAGAAGGTATTCCACAGAATAGGCACCTGTTTGCATGACAAGGCAACAATAAAGGTAAAATATGCCACAGTGGTTAGTACTTCATAAATTAATGACTATCTTTAATATATATGAGCAATAATAAATGTAATTATTGACGAAGTCAATGATTGCAATAAAGGCAACGACTTATAATATTACTTCTTCAATAAATATGAAATGATATTGGCATTCAATGTACAAAATCAATCCTTGTATTATCACAACGCATTAAATGTGCTCATATATATATAATGTTGCTGCGTCACTATACTACTAAGGGTGACATCAACCCTATTCTAGGTTAGTTTAACTAGACAATAAAGTGAACATTTTGCTAAATAAGCCAAGGAAAATATTCAACACTTCAATGTCTATCAGTGGATGACCTAGCCGCAAATTTAATACCAAGCAGAAGTTGAAATAGGGCAAGACGTCATCAACTAGTTAGGGTTAGTAAGTCGCTAGGGTTAGTTAGGGTTTCAAGTTTTAGAAGTTTGAAATATTGTTTTGACACCAAAGACTCAACATTGTATGTTTTAGACCAGTGCCTAGGGTATTATGGAGTCAAAGAGTGAGGCTAAAGGCTTGGAAGGATCTAAATCTAAGGACGGGAGAGTTAGGCTTAATGGTACTGCAATGGCAGGGCCATGAAGTCAAAACCCTAAGGGGAGGAGGCTCATTCCGGTGTTGCTTAAGCAAGGCCTCATGCTCCTCCCTCTTTCCTTAAAACTCTTTGGCAAAAAACGACTAGCTTGAAGACATAAATCTAGGGCTGAAAAGTGTTGTAGGGCCAATGCTCTTCAAACCCTAAGATTCAAACCCTAGGTGTAAAGTTAATTAGGCCTAGGACGTCTTCTTTCTTCAATTTATGTTTCAAACTAACTCAAGAATAAGGAGAATTAATGTAGCAATGGCTAGGCTATATTCTTCTTAATCAAATGGTTAAAAAAGTTTTTATCATGGGGACATGAAGCAATGACCTACTTGTGTGCTTGCTCCCTAGGGTTTCAATGATTAAGCAAAATAGCAACAATGTAACCATAAAAATAAGACATTTAACCTACAACCATTCAATCAAGAAGTTTTGCATGAAAAATGTACTTACAAATCAATGAAGAGCTAATCAAACCCTAGTTGTAAACCTTCCAATGATAAAAACACCATAAGCATGCCAAAAATGATTCTCCTCAAGTGTAGTGCCTCAACTCCAAGAGCCAATAATCCAAGACAAAAGACTAAAAGTAATACTCTCACAAGAGATTGAGTTGTGTTATGTTTAAAATGAGAGGCAACGTCCTCTCTTTATATCATCCAAATGACCTTTAATTACAAAAATAGATCATTAAAACAACCGACAAGGATGACTTAACAATATTACATTATTTGTCACATTAAATGCTAAAATGTCAAAATTATGAGCTAAAAAGGAGACATCAGGCCCCTCTGAGGGAGACGTTGGCCCTTTTTGGGCAAGATTAGCATCCAAGAGGCAAAAGTTTGGCCCCTCTGGGGCTCCTGCAAGCTACCACATGTGCCAAATGGTCCAAGCACACTGCCACATCCTCTAGAAAACGTCCAACCTGCCCTGGGTGGCGTCCTATCCATCAAAGCCATCATCTCATCTGCAGTGGGTGATCCCCCTTAAGGTCGATCTCTGCCAAAGTGTCCTAGTAAGGCTGTCCTTCTGTCTTATTCATGCAATGGCTCATCCCGAAGTTGTCCTGCCTCTGCCATCCCAACAACCATCTGATGGGCTCTTCAGCCCCATGGAGGTCCGAGCTGATCATCTCCCCATGTGTACCGGTCCACTGGTACCTGTCCACCGGGTATGGTCCTGCACATCAAAGACTACGCCCTCCATGGGCTCATCAGTCCTCAGGATCATAACAATGAAAATCATATCTCATCATCAAAGTTATCAAATACATGCATGAAATCCCTAACACATCATCTAAGAGCTCAAAGATATTACACAGATCTACTATACAAAGCTGAGGAAATCGACAGGACAACCTATTGGGATAATACCCACAAGAGATGGAAATTTTCCTCAGAAGATTATTCCAACCATGTTTTATGAGGTGATATGGTTTTAGGGATGTCCAGTCATAGTAAGACCAAGGGCAGGTGTTGTCTGTGGGTGCCTTTGTAGGAGGCGAGTTGTACCCGTCATGGATGCATTTTTTCCAAGCCCTTATTGCCTTTATCTTTTTCATTTATTGCTTTTCTTTCTTTTTTACTTCAAGGTATGACCAAAGGACACTTCCTTGGCTTGGTGACCAGAGCTGACAGTGTTACCCACTGGTATCTTCACAGAGATGATAAGGTTGGCTCGTGATGAGACCCCATTTCCCTTGGCCATGCAACCAAAGGTCACTGTCCTGACGTGGTGACCAGATGATGGTAATGTCATACTGCTGGATACCTATGAACATAATGGGACGACTCGTGATGAGACCTCCCATCCTCTTGGTTAGGTCTTGTTTTATTATTTTTCTTAGGGTCCCTTTAGTTTCTTATCGAGAGGCATTTTATTGCCTTCTCGGGGATCCCCTGGGCGAAGCATCTCTAGGTTTTATTTCCTATGGATTTTATCTTTTACCAGCTACTTTTACCCCCTGCGCCTTTAGCCCCTTCTTCCCACAAGACAAAGTGTAACCCTCAAAGGTCATCCTAATGGTCGGACTAGGGGAATGGGATAGATGTGCGGGGTATAAGATGTAAAATGATAACAATGGTGGGAGTGGACGATGGCTCTGAAAATCCCCCTCGGTGGCTAACCAAAACCCATGAATATCAACTTGCTAATTCACCCCATCAATCACCCCAACAATGGTCAAGTGGATTAGTGTAAGATCCAAGCAGTCATCAGAAATGAAAGGAACCTAATGCATATATAAGAGGGTTATAATGATCAAATATGACACATACCATGATACCTTGGACCAATTACCTCATGGAGCAAGAGTCCTCTCCGATGCAAGCCCAAGCCGATGGTGATGGAAACTGTTGCTGCTGACAGGACAAATCTGGCGAAGAAGAAGAAGATGGGCCCTCAAGGGCCATGCTCAGGTCAATCCTGCTCTTGGTACTCCATGTCTAGGACTTGTGGGCCTCGAAACACGATCTCCTAGTTATACCTAGATATCAGGGATAACATCTGGATCCAACTCGGGGACATGTGCTAACTGTAGAGCGCATGAGAACCTCAACAATCTCTGGCATAGACCTGTAGACCTGCTCACACTTGACAAGAAAGCATCAGCAACAAAAGGTGGGGTGGTATTTCCACCCCGCAAAACAATATAAGCATACATATGAGATAAAACAATCAAGATGCATATCTAAAGGAAACAAACAATAAATGCATATGGTATAATACACGGAAGTGCCTACCTACTCATACTTACCTGTATAATCATGTCCCACCACCCTGGTGGGGTTTGAGGAGGCGTCCGCTAATGGGTAATGGGCGCCTTGTTCCTTCTAAGGTGGACAAATAATAAGAGTTGTCTACTGATTCCATTCCGACCTTGAAGGGTCCGAGCCATGATTGTATACTTCCTTTTACATTAGTAGGCTCTCCTTTCTGAACATCCCACATCCATACTAGCTCTCCCTCCTTGTATTTTCGGATCTTACGTTTTTCATTTCCTTGAATAACTCTGGTGTGTTGTACTAAGGGAGGGGGGTGGGCTTCTGGAGTAAAGGTCTCTTGCTGGGATGGATGTATCTGCACATCGTCTTCATTCTTTGGCCTTTTCAGTATTTTGACCATCCCTACTTCTTTACTTTGAAATTAGTCTAGAAGTTGTTGATATTCTTCTTTCTTGGGCCACTCAATCTGGTCAAAGTCTTCTTCCACAATAAAGGGCATATCTTCCGGAGAATATTCTTGAAGAGTTTGTATCACATCTCTTTGCAATTCATTCTTGGCAGGGGCAACATCATGCACATGGGTTCCAGTTAGTGGTACGTTGAGTAATCGCCTAGTTGTCCCATCCTTCAAAGGTAATCATAGAAAAGTGAGATCCATCTCAAGGGACCTGCCTATCATTGCACCAACATTTCTAGACAAAATCATTCCCTACACATCCGGGACGTCAACAACTATAATATCTATTCGGACTGTTTTCTCAGGGAATTCCTTCAATCATACTTCAATGTTTTCAATTACACCATGTGTGGCTATAGCTTTGGATTCAAATCCACACACATTCCTGTAAGGCCTGGTTACCTTTAGGCCCATCTGCTGCATGAATTTAAGAGACATCATATTTGCACCAGCACCTGTATCCAGCATGCAGTTGTTGAGATATTTATCGTTCATTGCAAGGGTCATGAAGAAAGGAGGATTTTCACCGTAGTGGATTCTGAAATGATTTGCTTGCAACATGATTGGGGGGTCCATAGGCTCAGCCGTTCCTGAAAATAAGTTATTGAAGCATTCTTTAATAGAAGGGATCTTAATGGCTTCTTTCAGAGGAACATTCACATGCATTTTTGCCAAAGCTCCTTCAAGGTCAAAATCAAGGGTAATCTTGTCAGCTTTGGGGTTCTTAGGAGGAGGAACTTCAGAAGATTTCGACTGATCACTTGTAGATTGGCTTGGGTTCCTTCTCCGATACATTTGGACTTCTTGCTTCTTTAGCTTCTCTTGTGATTCTTGGTCCAAGTTGTTGATTATGGCCAACCTTGCTGCTTGGGCTGCTTCCTTCAGGGCTTGTTTATGTTCTTCATCCGTGATGTTTATCTAAGGGATATCTGAGAAGCAATCAAATTTATTGACCTGTTGTTGGCTGGCATTATAAGGACACTCATCCTCCCAATGTGCTTCACTGCACTCCAGACACCAGGGATTTTCATCCACACCATTTGCAGAGGCCAAAGTATTTGGGACTTCATTTTCATTCTTCAGTTTGTAATTTTGATTTCCCTTTTGAAAAGGCCCTTTGAAAGGAGGTCTAGGCGCCTGGGTCTGGGAATTTTCAAGTCTCACGATCCGGTTCATCATTTCCTCTTGATTCTTCATGATGGCGTCTACTGAAACTTGTAGCTTACTAATACTGGTGCACAGATTCGAAGCAGGCTCAACATTGTGTACCATTTTCTGCTTAACATCTATCTTCCCCCTAGGTTTGGCAAAAGGCTCAATCTTGGATGACAAAAGATTCCCTTCAATCTTTGTTGCAAGTTCTTAGGCTTCTTGAATGGATTGAGGATTTTTGTCTCTGAGGAGATACCCTAACTAGCCATTGAAAGATCTAGTATAAAGGTGTATGAGATAATCATATTTCAGATGATGGCTTGGGGGAATTCGCTGGAGTAAGGCTTCAAATCTGGTATCAAACTCTCTTGTGGATTCGTTTTCACGTTTGGCAATACCATATAGTCGGGCGAGCAACATGTTTGGGTCTTCCTTGATGCTCCACCTTCTGAGGAAGAGTTCTTCAAGTCTATCCATGGTCTTAATGCTTCCGTTAGGTAAGCCAAGATACCAACGTCTTGCAGCATCATAAAGGGTAGCAGAGAAAAGATTCATGACCAAGTCTTCAACGTCATCAGCAATGGGGTGAAGCTGGAAAAATGCCCAGAAGCTACTCATGTGTTCTTCGACACTAATAACATCAATGCCGATAAACTTAGGCAACCACTTCTCATATTTAGGTGGAATTTTCCTAGGGTAACCAGGTATGGCTGACATGTCTAAAGGATTGAACAAGTTAGATGGCCATTGTCTCTGATTGTTGACTGGGTTTGTAGTACCGGTATGAGAAGTAGACATGTTTAAAGGAAGTCTCTTTCCAAAAAGTGACTTAACAATAGGTGAATTAACAGGAGGCTTCCTTCTGAAAGATAGAGGAGGATTATTGAACCTCCTTTTAGTTTGTGGAGTCGCCAGATAGTTTCCCTGAAACTACCAAAGAAAAGGGGGAAAAGAAAGTAGTGGAGTTGCCAGGTAAGCTTGTAAGAAAGGACTTCTGAGGCAAGGCTTACCAAAGGTTTGTCGTTGAGGAAGGTTGACTCAGTGTCCCCAGCAACGGCACCAAAATGTTATCGCTCAGTTTGTAGGATAGTTTAAGTAGCTTGAAGGCAAGAGTCAAATTGGCGTAATAGGAGCTTCCCCACCCACTGTCACCTCGATGGGGGGCTCTTTCTATTCAGGGTGGCTAATCCCAAGGGAGACGTCCCTAGTAATCTGGGGTATTGAAAGGAAAAATATCAAGAGGTTAAGGCTCAAAAGGTCAAAGTAGGTTTTCCCCTTCACAGATTACTGCCAAGGAAGATAGTCAAAAGAAGGTATTCCACAGAATAGTCACCTGTTTGCGAGACAAGGCAACAATAAAGCTAAAATATGCCACAGTGGTTAGTACTTCATAAATTAATGACTATCTTTAATATATATGAGCAATAATAAATGTAACTATTGACGAAGTCAATGATTGCAATAAAGGCAACGACTTATAATATTACTTCTTCAATAAATATGAAATGATACTGGCATTCAATGTACAAAATCAATCCTTGTATTATCACAATGCATTAAATGTGCTCATATATATATAATGTTGTTGCGTCACTATACTACTAAGGGTGACATCAACCCTATTCTAGGTTAGTTTAACTAGACAATAAAGTGAACGTTTTGCTAAATAAGCCAAGGAAAATATTCAACACTTCAATGTCTATCAATGGATGACCTAGCCGCAAATTTAATACCAAGCATAAGTTGAAATAGGGCAAGACGTCATCAACTAGTTAGTGTTAGTAAGTCGCTAGGGTTAGTTAGGGTTTCAAGTTTTAGAAGTTTGAAAGATTGTTTTGACACCAAAGACTCAACGTTGTATGTTTTAGACCAGTGCCTAAGGTATTATGGATTCAAAGAGTGAGGCTAAAGGATTGGAAGGATCTAAATCTAAGGACGGGAGAGTTAGGCTTAATGGTGCTGCAATGGCAGGGCCATGAAGTCAAAACCCTAAGGGGAGGAGGCTCATTCCGGTGTTGCTTAAGCAAGGCCTCATGCTCCTCCCTCTTCCCTTAAAACTCTTTGGCAAAAAATGTCTAGCTTGAAGACATAAATCTAGGGATGAAAAGTGTTGTAGGGMCAATGCTCTTCAAACCCTAAGATTAAAACCCTAGGTGTAAAGTTAATTAGGCCTAGGACGTCTTCTTTCTTCAATTTATGTTTCAAACTAACTCAAGAATAAGGAGAATTAGTGTAGCAATGGCTAGGCTATATTCTTCTTAATCAAATGGTTAAACAAGTTTTTATCATGGGGACATGAAGCAATGACCTACTTGTGTGCTTGCTCCCTAGGGTTTCAATGATTAAGAAAAATAACAACAATGTAACCATAAAAATAAGACATTTAACATACAACCATTCAATCAAGAAGTTTTGCATGAAAAATGTACTTACAAATCAATGAAGAGCTAATCAAACCCTAGTTGTAAACCTTCCAATGATAAAAACACCATAAGCATGCCAAAAATGATCCTCCTCAAGTGTAGCGCCTCAACTCTAAGAGCCAATAATCCAAGACAAAAGACTAAAAGTAATACTCTCACAAGAGAGTGAGTTGTGTTATGTTTAAAATGAGAGGAAACATCCTCTCTTTATATCATCCAAATGACCTTTAATTACAAAAATAGGTCATTAAAACAGCCGACAAGGCTGACTTAACAATATTACATTATTTGTCACATTAAATGCTAAAATGTCAAAATTATGAGCTAAAAAGGAGACGTCAGGCCCCTCTGAGGGAGTCGTTGGCCCTTTTTGGGCAAGATCAGCATCCAAGAGGCAAAACGTTGGCCCCTCTGGGGCTCCTGCAAGCTGACACACATGCCAAATGGTCCAAGCACACTACCACATCCTCTAGAAAATGTCCAACCTGCCCTGGGTGGCATCCTGTCCATCAAAGCCATCATCTCATCTACAATGGGTGATCCCCCTTAAGGTCGATCTCTGCCAAAGTGTCCTGGTAAGGCCATCCTTCTGTCTTCTTCATGCAATGGCTCATCCCAAATTTTTCCTACCTCTACCATCCCATCAACCATCTTATCGTCTCTTCAACCCCATGGAGGTCCGAGCTGATCATCTCCCCGTGTGTACCGTTCCACTGGTACCTGTCCACCGGGTATGGTCCTGCACATCAAAGACTACACCCTCCACGAACTCATCAGTCCTCGGGATCATAGCAATGCAAATCATATCCCATCATCAAAGTTATCAAATACATGCATGAAATCCCTAACACATCATCTAAGAGCTCAAAGATATTACACAGATCTACTATACAAAGCTGAAGAAATCGACAGGACAACCTATTGGGATAATACCCACAAGAGATGGAAAGTTTCCTCAGAAGATTATTCAAACCATGTTTTATGAGGTGATATGGTTTTAGGGATGTCCAGTCATAGTAAGACCAAGGGCATGTGTTTTCTGTGGGTGCCTTTGTAGGAGGCGAGTTGTACCCATCATGGATGAATTTTTTCCAAGCCCTTATTGCCTTTATCTTTTTCATTTATTGCTTTTCTTTCTTTTTTACTTCAAGGTCTGACCAGAGGACACTGCCTTGGCTTGGTGACCAGAGCTGACAGTGTTACCCACTGGTATCTTCACAGAGATGATAAGGCTGGCTCGTGATGAGACCCCC
>ML778813.1:61054-126557 GCA_009831015.1 Picea engelmannii
TTTGTATCCTTAATTATGAGCTATCAATCTTTACTATCACCATATTCTTCTAGTGCATGTAGATTTATATTTGAAGTTGGAAATATTAGTGAAGAATTCAAGAACTACTTCCATGCAAAAGATATCTACATTCAACACTTTATGAACTATCCCAACATTGTTCCAATTGTGGATTTTCGAGAGGTGATTAGGTCCCACATTTTATTTACCTAGTTGAACCACCACTTCAAAATCAAACTCCTAAAATAGTAGCAAACATCGATAGAATTAACCTTCCAACATTGTATTGTTAACCAAATACTTGACCACTAAATTATCAATGAACAACTTGAAGGACTGGTCCAAAAGATAATACTTGAAATTGTGTAACATATACGCCATCACCAGGCCTTTGCATTTCATGGTTGTGTAATTGCAATTTTTTTCTATAAAATTACCTTGGGTGGTGTATCATGTGTTTCCCTAGATATGACAACATGTTCCCAATGCAAGGTAGTGGAATCCACATGGACATGGAAAATTTTTGACCAATTAGGAAAAACAAGAATTGGATCCATAACCATCCACTGTTTTAACTTGGAAAAACCCTTTTCACATTCTACAATCCATACAAATGGGACACCTTTTCATAGTAGTTCCTCCTTCTAAATTATTATTTGAGCATGCCCCATGATAAATATATGGTAATACCCTGCATGACCATAACATAGGGACATTCTCTAGTGCATACATATTCTAAAATTACTACGATTTTCATTAGTTTGATTAAACATCCTTCCTTGTAGATAATATGATCCAAGAGGATGTTGAATGGGGTGTAGAAAATTAAATTCTTAATATTTAGGTACAACTAGATCAATCAACGTCTTTCCATCACCAACATTAGTTTATCCATGTGACCCTTTAGCTATATATACATTGCCAATAATTGAAAATATAGCTCAAGTAAATTATGGATATACTTATTGAACATAACAAACATGATTCTAGAGAACATAATTGGTGCATTACTTGGGCCAAAGGGCATTAGATTGTATGCATACAATCACCATTCCATACAAAAAATGGTGTTCATCTTATCCTCCTTGATGATACAGATTTTATGATAGCCAAATAATCCTACTATGAAGGTGTAAGGTTCATTCCTTGACACTTTCTTGGAAATCTCGTGACTAAAACGTGTATGAAAGGGATCATGTATGTAGGCTTGACTCAATCTAAAAAATTCCATAGAAAAATATATTCCACCTTTTTCACACCCTAGCTGACTATTAGACAAATGGAATCTTATTGTTCCACTGAAAATATCTAACCAATAGTTAGCATATCACATATCTATTGTTTATCACATTCCTTAAAGCATTCTATATAATCACTTCTTGGTAGATCAGGGGTCAGGTTGCAATTCTATATTCATCTCCCAATGTTCTCCTCTCACTCTTTTCATCTCAAAGATACTACACGGGAATAGGTGATGGTACTCTCAAATAAAATATACAATGTCTGCAATGATGTTTTCATACAAATAGTCACCAATAATAGCCAACTTAGACACATCCTCCATACTGAAATCGACTATTTGTCTTCAATATCCCATGATAGTGAACTATATAGTTGGTATTCTTGGCTTATGTGACTACATGGTGCACCTCTATTTATTCAAACCACGGAGAATGAAATTCTTTTGTGACATCATCCTCTACAGAATCTATGGTCAAACATTATGGTAGTCCCATTAGTGGAAAACATTGAATGCATTTTATATCCCCACTAATCAACATATATTCCTCACAAAGTTGAAAAGTGTCATAGAAATATGGTCAGTAGGTCATCTTGTTAGAATGTGCTCGTTTTACCATAGACAATATCATTATTGTCACCCAACCATAGGCCGAATCCACCCTCCGAACACCTTAACCTTGACATAGAATCATTCTGGAAGAAAACCCTAGGCTAGATAGCCAAACAAAGGGTAGCACACCCTTTTCCAAGGATAGCACATCAAACAAGAGCTGATCAAATAGTCCAAACCATAAGCAATATATAGTCCAAGCCAAAACCAAAATCTTCTAGCTGCAGCAGCTGCAACGACAACTCTCCTCCAAACCTGCACACAACTAGCCAACTACAGTGCACATAAGTGTTGCTTCTGTAGTTCTGAGAATGCCTTCTAGAATGAAGATTGTCCACCTATATTTATATTAATTCTGGCACACTGCCTAGGCTGACTTCTCATTTTGGGTGCCAATTTACTTAGTATATAATATTTCCTTTAGCCGAATTCTTCTCTTGGAGGCTAATAACCTAATACAAATTATCCTCTTGAGCTGACTTGTCTTATAGGGTTATTAGCCAACTAATTAGGGTTTCTTCTTGCTTCCCATAATATTCTATTCTCATCAGGTTGACACGTGGAGGTAAATACCTCCCGCAGCTACCATAATATCAACACATCTATCATTTCATTTTTCTTCTATAGGTATCAATTCTTCAACAATGACTCTAAGGTGGGCACACATTTATGCACCCACTACTAAATAGAAATTCCCTGTGTATACTAGTGAGTTTCACAATGATCCACATGCTCCACTATATAAGAAGTACCATTGAATTGTAGGGACTATTTGGAAAAGATTGATTTATGTTCATGATCCTACTCTTTGACGAAAGCTTTTGCAGGTGAGACTCCTTGAGTGTCAGTTTTCATTTATTACTTATATTCATGTGCTTAGGAGATGAAATGAATTAACTAGTTCATTAGAAAACAATATCCTTTAATGAAAGAGACCAATGCGATAAAATGCATGTTGGGTTCTTGGAACAGTTCAAATTATTTTGATAATAAGAACTTTGATCTGTTCTACCGAGAAGGTCTATGGTTCGAGCCCGTATATCCCTATACATTCCACTATATCCGTATATCCCGTATATATATATATATATATATATATATATATATATATCAATATCAATATCAATATCAATGGATGGGAACATGGGTCTACACAAACCTTATGTCTAGTAGGTTCCTAGTCCTATTATATCTTCTCGTGAGTCCAAAATTCATAATGAAATTCCCACAATCATTCAAGGATATATACTAAAGTGATATCCATTGTTTATACCCTCTATTCAAACATGATGTGTTAAGTTATGTGTTCCATAAACTTTGTGGCATTAGTTGTGCCATTAAACACTAGTGGATCTTTAATCTCTACATGAATCCACTTAATGGAATTTGGTAGTGTGCATATTTGTGTCAATTAATTCTCATACTTCCTAGGTGGCCCAAAAGTAATGGACACTTTGGCATAAATGACATAGGAGAATACTATTCTCCAACTCAACTTTCCACTAGCAGTTGGATTAATGTAATCTTCCCACTATCCTATGGTGAGATTATCGAAAAACACCTTCATCCAATACTTCTTCTATCTATTTAACAAATGTATTTCCCTACATTAGATCAAATGGATATACCATCCAATAACCCTTCTTATCAAAAGACATCATTATCAAATTCCCAATCAATCCATTACAATACTAGGTATGGATATTTGTCATCTACTATGTCAATGAACTCAAAGTAAGCATAAATATTCACACAATCGAGATAAAATTCCATCTCGCCAATTTGACAATGGGGAAAATGTGTGATTGGTTCRCCAACTACCACTAGATCGATAAGTGGACCCAATTTGGTCATCCCATGAGTTCCCATGATTACTTTAGTAGGATGTTAACATCCAACCCGAAGTTGAGCATAACTTCTCACACTTCATATCATTGAATCAATGCATTTAAGATAAATTATTTTCCATATGTTGTTCACTGGACATGGTTTAAGGGCCTATCTTGTGCCTCTATTGGTGACTCTAAAATTGGCCCAAGGACCTCCCTTAACTTTGTTGTGGATTTATCATTGTCTATTATCTATATAAAACTTTTCAAAAATTCTTTGACTTCATCTTCCACTATATACACTAGTAGAATCATGAATTGGCTTAGTGGCCAAATTATGGAAGGTTTTCTATTTCTTGCATTCATAGTAACTATGTTTCTAGCATGAATATCTTCCTGCATCACCTTAATTACATATTTAAAGTAAACTTTATTTCATAGTATATCAAACCTTGGTTCTCACTATAAAGCTTGATATATGGGTCCTTGATTTGCATCTCTCATGTTTGTGCTATAATTGGCTCCAAACCAGGTGACGATATTGATCCCAATGTAGGCACAACCTACTATATTTTTACCATGGATATAAAGCTCACAATTAACCATATTATCACTACTCTATCTCATGTATTGTTCCTCCCATTTATTAATCAATTGTGCATAGTCATGTGTATTATGTATTGTCTTTTGGTAGTACCCACATCAAGTATGTCAAGGATATAAGTAATTCCTTTCAATATACCCCACTTCATAATAATTATAAAATCATGGTGGGAGATGATCCACTTAATTCCATAGAACCCTATTACCCTAATGCTAATTATGTCCCCCATCCACTCCCATGGTTGAATCCATTGTGGACAAGTTCTTCTCAAACCTTTCCATTAGTGTAGATATTGCACAAAAATCCTTTGTATCATTAATGTTTACCTAAGATAAGTTTCAATTCACAATGCTACAATATTACTAAATTTTTATAGCAATAAGAAATGGTGGATATCATACCTATTGTTTTAGAAGAACTCACAAATCCCAACATCCATCTTCTCATGTAGATTTTTTTTTTTTTAAACCTACAGGAGGTGTGGAAATATCGACGAATGTTCGTCACAAGCTAATGATTAGGTTTTACTCTGACAAGGATTTTCGTCGCTATTGCCATGAAAGTTCGCCGCCCTTTTATAGGTTTTTTTGTTGCACATATAACATCTGTGTCGTAATCTCTTTGTGAGTTTTTTCTTTGTCAAGAGTTCTCATCGCTATTGACATGATTTTTCGTCACAACTTTCCACACTTTTTCGTCACACGTATGGCATCTACGTCATAATCTATTGGTGAGTTTTTTACTTTAGCATGTTTTTTCATCCCTATTAAGACGATGTTTTGTCGCTATTTCCATGTTTTTTAAGGTAAAACTATCTTGAGGATGATGACACATGGCGGGCTTATGTCATCATTGTTTCCACGAATACCTGGTTCGTGGATATAGCGATGAAAAAATTTCCACAAAAAATAGTCTTTGCTTTTGTGGGAAGTGCGACAGATATGTGTGGCAATAGTAATGAAAAACCGTGGCAAATTTGGTCATATGTAGTAGTGGGAGTAAGCTAGATAAGAAGGTTGAAAAGTGTATATTTATTGGTATAAATATGGTCTCAAAGGTTATAATCTTTGGAACCCAAAAACTAAGAAGGTAGTGTATAGCCGAGATGTGGTATTTAGATAAATGAAGGATGTTGTTAAACAAGAAGTCTTTCCAAGTAACGAAGAACCAGAGAAAATAGAGTTTGATTTAAAGGATGATGAATCAGACTCTACAAAAGAATAAGAATCAAAAGAGGAAGATCCTCATACTCCAGTATTGAGGAGATCAGTTCGAGAAAGAAGGCTACCAGAAAGGTATACTCCATCTGATTTCCATTCAATTTTTTCTTCTTCTATTACTGATGATGATCCTAGAACTATCAGGGAGGCAGTGGATTCAGAGGATGGAATGATCTAGAAAAAGGCCATGGATGAAGAAATGGAAGCCTTGGATAAGAATGAGGCTTGGGATCTAGTGGAGTAGTAGATTGGAAGAAATCCCATTGGCAACAAATGGGTATTTAATAAGAAGTTGAATGAAAAAGGAAAAGTGGGGAAATACAAAGCTTGATTAGTAGCGAAGGGTTATTCCCAGGTTGAGGGAATTGATTTTGGTGATACTTTTTCTCCTATTGCCAAGTTAACTTCTATAAGATTTTTATTATCTGTTGTTGCTACATTTTATTTTGAAGTAGAATAGATGGATGTAAAGACAACATTCCTACATGGGGATCTGGAAGAAGAAATCTATTTGAAGCAGCTAGAAGGCTTTGCTGTGAAGGGAAAGGAGATGGTATGTAATATGAAAAAGTCCATGTATGGTTTAAAACAATCACCAAGGATGTGGTGTTAAAAATTTGATACTTATATGCTGGGACTTGCCTTCACAAGAAGAAAAGAGGATCACTATGTGTATTTTTAAATTAATTGGTGATCATTTGATTTAATTGGTCTTGTATGTGGATGACATGTTGCTGATAGGAAACAACAAGAAGATTATCTAGGATGTGAAAACTCAGTTGTCCTTTAAATTTGACACGAAGGATCTCGGTGCTTCAAATTTCATTTTGGGAATGGAAATTAAAAGAGATCTGAAAAAGAGGAAACTTTGGTTAAATCAGAGAAAATATGTCAAGACAATATTGCATAGGTTTAATATGTAGGAATGTAAATCAGTCAAGGTACCTATTCTTGTTGGTGTAAAATTATATGTGGATCAGTGTCCCAAGACACAAGAAGAGGAGGAGGGCATGTCTTGTGTTCCATATGCGAGTGCAATTAATAGTTTGATGTATGAAATGGTTTGTACTAGACTGTACATTTCACATGCAGTGGGATTTTTGAGCAGGTATATGTCAAAACGAGAGAAGGAGCAATGAAAAATGGTAAAAAGGGTTTTCAGGTATGTGTGTGGCACTACTAGCTATGGATTGTGCTACCAAGGAAGACTAGGATTGGATAGAGTGTTGGATATACATGGCTTTGTGGATGCATATTGGGCTGAAGATATGGATCATATGAGATCTACAAGCAGATATGTGTTTACCCTGTTTGGAGGATCAATCATTTGGATGAGCAAAAGACAAGTTGTAGTGGCATTTTCAACTACAAAATATGAATACATGACAGCCACTCATTCAAGGAAGGAAGAAATATGGTTAAAAATATTGTGTTCAGGTATTGGGTTGGTACAACAAGTTGTAAGGATAGATTGTGACAGTCAGAGTGCAATTTTTCTGGTGAAGAACCCGACCTATCATTCAAAGACAAAGCATATTGATATTCAATATCACTTTGTGAGAGACATGGTTGAAGAAAAGAAAGTGTTGTTGATGAAAGTGGACACTTTGAAGAACAGTGCAGATTCATTAAAACAAATTGTGAGAACTGGGAAGTTCTCTTGGTGTAGAGGATGCATGGGCATTGCTTCCTTGGATTATTGAATATGTAACCATGTAACCCATTGCATGCAAATAAAACAACATTTGGGAGAATGTTGGGTATGTGTTATATTCTTTGCACGACTAGCATTAGTGTCTGTGACATTGTGTTGGGCGCACAGGGAGGTCGTAGGGGAGAAATAGCCTTCTGTGCGGGGGTTCGGGGCATCACCCCTGAGAAAAACATATTTCCTTGAGAAACATGTCACATTTTCCCCTCATTTTTCACGTCGCCTCGATTTACGTGTCCATTGTTGGGTGGTTTTTCGACACATGGATTTTTTCGATGGTTTTCTATTTCCAGTTAAGGAATTAGGGTTGTTGACTAATCTAGGTCATTGGATTAGGGTTTTGGATGTTTATGGATCCTATATGTATATGGTATAGTAAACAATGTATCACTATGAAGGAATATAGAATATGTTGGTTTTCTCAGTTTGGGTTTCCAGGGAAAAAATCTCTGTGTAATGTGTGTATTTTCCATTGTATCTTTTCGGTTGTTTTATTGAAAATTTGTTTGCAGTAAAATATTGTACAAGGTTAAAATCTACAATCATGTCCATGTGTTATACTTATTTCACACCATGATCCTCCTATAGGTAAAGTATTTGGCAATCCTTCTCCCAAGTATTGCGCAAATGTTGGGCACTCATTCTTATGATGCCCTTTTTTTCTGCATAAGGTACAACATACAACTTCCCTCTCTTCCTTTCCTTTGTTCTTATTCAATTGAAATGTCAGATTCTTGAGATCTACTCTCAACTCTTCTATAGTTGGATCTATATGTTTATATTGATTTTATTCCAATTGCAAGGCTTCTTGTAGAGCCTCAGCATGAGTCTGGAACTTATGTTGCCTCAATGGATATTTAAGATGTGGAAATAATGAATTAATGAATAGGTGCCTATGTCACATATCTATGATGGGGTATTTCAACTTACCTTTCAATCTTTTGAACTTCTAGTTGATTTCTTGAACTGACTCTCTTGGCTTCTGTTTGATTTCTATCATTTCATTCATGTATTGATCCTATGAACTTGGTCATTGGAATTCATTAATTAGTTTCTTCTTCACATCTGCAATGGTTGTAGGTGCTCCTTGTGGGTTTCTTACTGTGAAGCCCATATACCATTCCCGTGCATGGCCTCTGAATGTAATTACAAGTTGCACCACTTTTGTATCTTCATCTTTGATTTGTTTAGATGCCCAAATATTCTCACAAATAAATATGCTTCTCTGGGTCCTCCAACCCTTCTCCATGAAATTCTGGTAATTGAATAGTTGGATCATGCCCTTCCATTGTAAAATTTATTGTACCACCTTCATGCGGTGTAGATAACTAAATATTTCTAGTTGAACTCGTACTTCCACTTGGATTTCCACTGGACCCTCATACTACTAAAATCCTTCTGCTACTTATAACTGGTTGTCTAAATAGTTTTTTATCTTCAGATGTCTTAGTCACACATGGGGTTGTGGGTTCCACACTAATTCTTGTCTGGAATAGAGAGCCTTCTTCTATGCCAAACCCTTGACCTCTGTTTTTTCTATCATATGTGGCACACAGGATTTCCTTAATATTCTCCGTAGCAAGGAGATCCTCTACCTCCTCTTCATCACCGTCGAAGCCCTCTCGCTCAGCTACTGCCCTCTTTTTCCTATTCATATTATATTGGTAGGGTCTTTTGTTGCGCGTTGTTCCTTCTTTATCCATTATGTCCTTGGTTTTTTCTTCATCCATCATAATAGAGTCCATTTCTTCCTTCTTCCGACCTCTATCCAAGTCCTTCTCCATATCTTAGATTATCCTTAGTGCTTCCCCTAGTTTCCCCATTCACGCAGAGTGATTTATCTATCTAACTACATTTTCATCACTCTTTTATCATGCAATAAAATCTTGATCAACATGTAAAGTGATCTATTGTACCTTTCTCTTGGTTCCTTCAAAAACTCTTGCTCTGCAACAATGTAAGACTTTGTAGTATTGAATCCCACAACAATGTTGTCTCCACTGCATGCATGAATTTGCTATTGACTATCTCTAGAAGCACAATATTCCTAGTAGTCCACTCTATTGGTCTTATCCAATTAGTTGGATGATTTTCCTTCAATATCAATATCCACTCCTGCAACAACTCTGGAAAATAACAGAAAAATGCCTCATGAATATCAGTAAAAACATACCTTTCCAAAACCTGGCACGGATTATACTTAGGGTTTATATTGTACTTCTACACAAACTCGAGCTCTTTTGTCGCTAACCATATTTCAATATCCTTCTTAGTTGGATTCCATGGCCTGAACATCCCCTTCTACTACTGCATTCTCTTCATTGTCCTTCTCATCAACTCCCCTCAAATCTGTTCTTTTGAGTTCTAGTCAACAATAGTACCATTTTTTGGAATGTTTGGGATGACTCGGGTTCTACTTTAGGTTTCCAAAAAATCCCTACAAACCATTGACCCTTCTGGAGACCACAAGGAAACATTGTGCACAAAGTGCACAATGAAGTCTCACCTGAGATGGATTTATGGGTGACTGCAAGACCCAAATGTTTGTAGACTTGGAAGGGATGTTGCTTTTGGGGATGTTAGACATGCATTTTACTTCAACATTCATCTGATCTATCATTACACCATATCATTAAATCCATATCTACCATCATGTAACCATGTGCATTCATTTAACATTCATTCTGCAACAAATATAAAAACTATTCTAGTTCACGCTGCATTTTACTGCTAACAGATTCATTCATTCATCATAAACTATTGCAAGAAATAAAACAAACATTCCACACACTGACGCAATGTTTTACTATGGTTCATCCCCTTGGGCTACATCCAATAAGATACACCATTCTTCGCTTCTTTATTATTATTCATAAAGTTATCATGTTGTGTGTATTACATATGAATATAGTCGAAGCTATTGGTAATGGTGAGGTTGACAGGATCACACCAATATCCATAACTTGTGACCTTACCCTTAGTTGCAATTCATATGTTTCTCTCCAAAAATAGATTCATATATCATCTCAATATTATCTCCACAGCTCTCAACAAAACACATACCAAAAACTAACTCATGAACTCCTTTTATCCGAACTCTTTCTGACTAGACCTCCTTAGATGTTAACATACATATTTATACTACAAAAATGTGTTAAAAACCATTACAATAATGACCAAAACCCTAACCCTAAGTGAATTAGGTTTTTCCACATTCTAACTTCCTACGCATGGTTGATCCACACCCTTATTTCTTCCTTTGACTTTCTTGTTTCCTCATGCTTCTTTTCCTTATTATACGACGCATGCTCCTTTTCTAGCCCCTTTTCTAATTGTCTTCCTTGATTGTTGCATTGTTCCCCAAAATGGCATGCACCAACAACACCCAATCCATGTTTCCTTGGAAAATATAAGTTCCCCAGTAGTATCATGGTCTAGCACGAGGTTGTCTTGTTGTAGAGAGTCATAGTGCAACAAAGCCTACGATTGGGTGGAAAAGAACTTACCCTTAGGAATTTTGGTCTGGTCGATAGTTTGTGAATATATAAGTACTTCTCTATGCTCTTTATGTACAAATGTTTGAATGAACTATGTATTTTTTTTCATTCATGAAATGGTATGGACTCATGAGTAGAATAAAATGACTATTTGACTTAGTAATTTCCCTGTATATTGCGTAACTTTCATACTAGTTATCTTCTTTTTGGAATATAAATATATATATATCATGTAATACCATGACCAAATATTTGAGAATGGCATGATTTGAGTGAAGATTTTATTCACTCAGGGGAACCGTTGTTTTTCTGTGAAGTTCCACAAATTAAGAGTTAACAATGGGAAGGATCATCATTGAGGTTGATTTGTGAAAATATCTAGATTATGGGTTAATAAAATCAAGAAAAATCACTCAAGTGTTGTATATTAATCCTAGTCATTCATCGGTGTTCCTAGAAGAGAATCTGAACCATTCATCATCGAACTAGAGTTTCGGTCCTAAGGTCCATCAAGGTCTAAGGGAGCCTATTATCGGTCGAGAACCTTTCAGCCCAAAATAGATATGGGTTGTCATATTGAATATATCTCAACCATCAGATCTCTCGAAATCAAGATACTCCAATGAAAGGATTTTTCAACTTAACATTCCTCCTTGATTCATATTGTTTATTTGCATGTTTCTCCACTGTTTGATCTAGTGGACTTGCAAGTTGTACTAGAAGAGGTAAAGGAAGAGAGGAGGGTACCCACTCTTCCCACATTCAACAACTAAGTGGAAGGTGGAGGCATTTCATTGGGTACATGTCAGTGAAGGTGGTTGAATGAGTGTTTTCCATATGGCATTTAGGTACACATGAGACCCACCATTATCAATGGAAATAGTTAAGAGAAATTGACTAAGAGTCAAGAGTTAATCTTGACCATTCATTGAGACATTGAAATTAGTTATCGACCATCCATCGGAGATATGATTTCAATAGTGCATATTTCAATAGTGTTGTGGGAAGTGCATCTTCCTATAGTGTTAAGGGAAGTGCATCTTTTGATATTGTTGCGGGAAGTGTATCTCCTGAAAGTGTTGCAGAAGGGGAGTTGAACCAACAAGTTTGATAGCTTCATGAGCATTGGACTTCATAAATAATTTGTGATAAAGCTAAGTTGACATGTTGATGGTGTAAGCCTGATGGAGAGATCACAATAGTCTTATGGGCTGTGGATTTTGGGTAGACCACAAGGCATGGTAAACTAACATCCCAATGGGATGATCCCGATGTTGAATGTTTGATGGTATTGGGGTTTCAAATGTTGAAAAGAACCCATGAGAATGGTGAGTTGACATCATGAGGAGGATTTTATGAAAGGGGTGATTATGATAGTATTGCGGGCTTCAAAATTCAGACGGCATGTGTCTGAGGGTTTAGTAGCAGGTTCAGGGTTGATTCCCTTTGGCCATTTGAGTGAGTAGGTCCATGTTATTTGGACGAGTGTAGTAGGCCCACTTCGATTCCATGTGGACATGATGACATCACTAGTGAGTAAGGCCTAAGGATATTTAAAAGGCCATATCATTTTTTTTAGAGATCATATTTTAGTGTGGCTACAACTATTGGAAATCTCTTGAGGAGAATAATTGATCCCTAATCTTGAAATCAGAGTTAAAGTGATGGTTTAGAATATTAAGTGTAGAGTATTATGAGAAAATTTCAAATGCTCCACTAGCCTAATGTAGCTTAGGGGGTTGGGTGGGTTACAACCAGATCATAAGTTTCTAGTCCAAGCTTATCAACTAATGTTTCAAAAACCAAATTACATTGAGAACCATTGTCAAGAAAATAATTTACCTTTTGGTTATTTACGTGAACTTTGATTTGGAATAGTGCATGTTTTTAATCTCCACTCACATTTTTTGTAGCAATGTGGTGAAAAATATAGCTTTGTCTAGATCATAGGTGCTTTCTACAACTTCTTCTTTCATCTATGTAGTTTCCTTTACTTTCCCCTTGGAATTTAGCTACTTTGGGTGCAATTTCAGATGAAGTTTCAAACACTTCTCTTCTATGTTCCCATCCATGTCACAATGCTTTCAATGTCTATTTGGATCCCTCCTTTTCTCAGTTATGGTTTCCATATTCTTGTTTGTCTTCTTGCTAGTTTCTTCTTGGCTCATGTGCTACTACCCCTTCTTAGATTCCATCTCAATATAAAGATCCTTCTTTCTCTCCTCCTCTATGATTTTCACACCATGAAGTTGCATTTATCTTTGACTATGGCTGAAATTTCCTCCAATGTACTTCACTACCACTCCCAACTCTTCCATAACGATACCTAACCCGATGGCCTACCTCCTAGACTCATAAGTGTATTCTGGCACTCCTTTTCCTTGTTCTTTCCAAAGGTATTTTCACTTCATGAGCTTCTCCTCTTCATAGCTTATTAGATAAAATTGTGATTTCAGTAATGCCTTGAAGTACTCCCATTTTGTACCCATGGGATTCCTGCTTATCCTTAGTGCATCTATGTAACTCTCTCACCATAGCAGAGCATGTCCAATCATATTCAAAAGGGAAAAGGAAATATGCTATGTTTCTTGGATTTGATGAAGACCAAAGTAAACATCGAATTGTTTCAACTAGTTATTCAAGACTTCAACAATAGTTTGTCCATCTTACATGGGTATTTTAATTTTTTCTTCAATTTTGAAAGGAATATGGGAAGATGAATAAAAGGAGTGGTTTTTACACAAATCATTGCACATGGGCTCTTCTCGGTGTGCCTTATATTCTTCATGCTTTTATTTTTCTAAGTTTTCTTCCCTATATTTCATCATCAACAACTGTGTCACCAATTCTGTCAATGTAGCAATGCTTTACTCTAGCCAAGAAAATCTAAACTTTTGATCTTGTTCTTCATGATGACTCTCCACCATTGATGGTCCTATTCTTCTCTATAGGCCTATAATGTTTTTTTTTTCCACTACTTTGGTACTGGCAATGGGTGTTTTCCATGCAGGTATTCTCCAAGTCTTTGAAACTTTCTATGATAGAGATGATCCATAATTGAGACAATGAGTGTCCACAAAATTCACTAATACATATTCTTAATGCATAATTTAATAGTTTCTTTGTTAGGATAAGAACATGTTGAATTTGTCCTTATTGATTGAAGTGAAATTCTACCAATCAACCGGACATCACTCTACCCATTCACAATACCAATGATTGCATGTATATCCCAAGAAAATTTTTAAAAATCAAGTCCAAAATTGTATCCATTTACAAGTTTTACCATTGGAAGATATAGATTTCTAAGCTGCAAGACAACATTGCAGGTCCCATGAGGTCTCAAAAATATTATTTGTTTATTTATATGGTTATATATCTAGGTATCCAAATCCTTTTCCTGAACAAATCCAATTTGAGGAAAGAAATAGACCCAACTACTCTTTTTGGTGATACAGCCAACAAATTCAACCAGAGGAAAGAAAAAAAATATTTTTATCAAGTTATAGATCACACACACACACACCTACACATACAAATGGAAACTATTTATTTCATTGTGCACTTAATATCTTGGTTGTACAGAGCTCTCAATGCAATGGAGCAAATTATGGGAATGCTATACCAACATTACCATAGATAAATGCAATTGAGAGTGCACACTTTCATTGATAACATGAAGATCCATAAATTAAACACAAGATAGTTGCATGCGAAGGCTCCACACTTGAGAACATGATTGGGTCAGAATGATTTGGTTGGCATGGTTTAAATAGAGAAACTCTTCCCTCCTCAAGCCATTAGCCATTTGATGGGTCATATGCTCATCAAATTATTCTTGGATTTAACCCAATCATTGGAGTGGGAACATTTTTCAGGCCAACCATTTCATGAGGGGATAATGACCCACAAGAGGTGATGCTAAAACAAATTGTTTTTTATGTTTAAGACATAGGTAAATCAAAATGATGCGTCTTAGATGAGTGGTATAGGTAGTAAACAAATTTAATGACTTGTTGTAACTCACAAAAAAAAATATCATAACCAATTCATTCATTGGAAAGAGTGTTTAAGAACATACAAAATCAATAAACCCACATCAAAGCCATGAAATCAAAACAATTACACACAGATTTCAACATTTCATGGGGATTTTTATTATGCTTAGGAGGAAATTACAAAGGGGTGATCTATACACAGACTTTGTGTATTGTTACTCACTATCAATACCAAAATTACATATGGCCATGGCTCAAAGACACCTTCTCTTAGTGTGGACAAGATCCTTGACTCCTTCACCCATTGAACTTCAACTAGATTTCACTCTTTGTACTCTCATTTCTGCTACTGTACTCCCCAAGTTCTTCTTTCCTTCTTTCCATCACAACAATATTTGTTGTTTTAGTGGGATGCCCTTAGAAGACCAACTATTACAATGGTTTGTTTCCCCTTCAAACTTTGCCAAAAAAACAAAATTAAATTAAAATAACAAGGATATGCTTATCACAAAATTTACAAAAGGGTTTGTCAAAGAGCTTGTTTGAATCAAGATGTCACTTGATGTTTACCACCTAATGGAATGCATATCAAGGTATGAATCATAACTATAGGTGGGAACCTTGCATTAGGATCCATGTAGTTGAATTAATATTTTCATCTATGCCTTGGGATATGTTGGAGAAATTTCTATTTTCAAAACACTAGTTCAGTGGGAGTAACACTAGTTCAGTGGGAGTAACACTAGTTCAGTGGGAGTTATCTCACTAGTTCTATTTTAGACTTTCTAATCTTAGACCATCATTATTATGCATGCATTCCTAATTATAGGATGTCATTGCCTATATGAGTGAATATCACTCACTCATTGATTAGATCATAATATACATTGATTCTCATTCTCCATTGTGTATCTCTCTTCCTTTTATTGATAATCTTTGTTTGTGTATGCTTTAGCTAGGTCTACTGTGCAGATTTCCATGAAACATTGACATGGTATCAGAGCTGAGCTGCTTGGAGCAACTCAGAAAATCCAGAGAAGATCGAAAGAGTCTTTGAGAAAACCTAGTTTCTGCCATCGTCGTGGCCTATACCCATCGAAAGGTGTGACAATTGGAATCATCGTGGCCTATCCCTATCGAAGGGTGCGATGGTCGCTCTCAGACTTAAGAAAATTTCATTTTTTAGGCATCATCGCAGCCTATACACAACCAAGGTGCAACGTCGTCGCACCATGCTATTCATTTGGGGTTCGGCGATTCATTTTTTCACAATCATCGCATTGTGTCCTTCACTAAGGGTGCGAAAATTTAGCATTGTCACACTTTACCCTTCTCTAGGGTGTGACGATTCAACAACCCTCCAAAAAATTGATTTTTTGCAGTAAATTGCAATTTCTCGAAATCCGCGATCTGGGTCGGGCTGAAATTTTTACCAAAGACGTATAAAATAGGGATGCTATTTCTCACCTAAAATCTCCAAAACCCACATCATATTTTAGGATATATAGTTGTTTTACCATATCTATAACTGCCATAGAACTGCCAATCATATCTTAGAATCAACGATCTGGGTTTTTAAGATATTTTCAAAATCTATAGCAGGGATGGAGACGATGAAATTTCTTCAATCAAGTATGGTGATAATCCTCACGCCGTACAACTATTTTGAATGGAAGCTGAAGGGCGCATTCCAACTCAAAATAAAAGGACTGTATAATTTGACGATGGTGACATAAACATGACCTACATCAGTGCTTGAGAAGACCAAATGGGCGAACCGTAAGGATGAGGCCACAAGATTACTTCTTGAGTTAATCTCCACTGATATATATGGTTTCATGTTTCTACATGTAAGACTCCAAACGAGATCTGGACCACCTTGGAAGGACTCTTTGGAAAGCAGGATGAGATGCGAGGTCATATGCTTGAGGTAGAGTTGAATACCTCAGAATCTAATTTTTTTTATAATACACGTGATTTCTTTACTAAATTTAAGTATTTTATATTGAGCTTGGGTGAATGTGGTATTGACAAGTCTACACAAGAGAAACAACTTATTCTAACAATCTTGGCCAAGCTAGGACTAAAATATGTTGTATATGTCTCCAATTTCCATTCTAGCATATGTCTTTTGGGCACAAATTGGAAAATGCCTATGATGGCTCAGTTCATTGAGTCTCTCACACAAGAGAAAACAAAACTCATACAGATGGGACTCATGAAAGATCCCAAAGCACATGCACTCACCATGCATGATGGAAAAAGGTCATCTAATCAGAAGTTGAAGCAGAAACGAAAGGAGATATTACATCCAGAGTCAAAGAAGGAGGGATATTCCAAACCCTTCAAGGATTATTCAAGTTCCAAAGATTCTTCAAATTGCAAAGGGAAGAAGAAGAAGGGAAAGCAGTGCACATATTGCAATAAAATGAATCATGAAGAATCCACATGCATGAAGAAACAAATCGATCTTATGACACATGTACTTCAACAAAACAACCTTGGAAACTTCATTCCAGAGGGAGTCAAGAAGCAGAAGGAATAAGATCATGCTCCTACAAAAGGTAATCATCATTATTTGGTTTCAATTAATTCCTCATCTAATTCATGGATTGCATATTTTGGTGCATCCCATTATATGGTAGCGAAAGAGGAAGTTTTCTCTTCTTTGAGTCCATGCTCAAGACCCCCTATTCTCATGGGGGATGATACTCCAGTAGAAGTAGCAGGAGAAGGGAGAGTGAAACTCCACAATGGTATTTTTGAGAATGTTTTACATGTTCCAAAGCTTTCTATGAATATTCTCTCAGTTTATCTGATCACTTGGAAAGTTAAAAAGGTTGAATTTACATCAGATTCAGTTTTAGTAATTGACATGGATGACAATTCCATGATTGCAATTGGTGAGGTGGATCACAAATCAAGGTTGTATAAATTCACTAAGTTTTCTGACGATGACTCCTCTATTCTACTTACACATAAGGAGAGTACTTTGCATGCACCTCCAGTGCAACATGCATATACTCTTGTGCTTCCATAAGTTTCAGACATCAGAGATGATTCCATACACTCAGATTTTGTACATGGAAATAAGAAGGCAGTACGGTTAGATAAGAAGCCAACATTGAAGCTTCAACAGATGCCCAAGAAGGCACAGTTCACACTTCATTCAGCAGGTATCCTTGCAAGGAATCCATTGGATTCGAGGAGGACTTGATCTCATCATGAGAATCCTTCTCATGTACTTTCAACTTCAGAACCTACGATGCCCATGCATTGTTATATGGTTTGATCCACTGATCCACAAAACTACAATAATGATGTGGGAAATACATTATGGAAAGCAGCCATGCAAAAGGAGTATGAATCACTCCTAAAGAATCAGACTTTGCATCTGGTTCCACTTCCACTTGAAAGGAATATTTTCAGGTGCAGATGGGTCCATAGGATCAAGAGGTACAAGGCCCGACAAGTTTCCAAAGGACTTAATCAGATCCATAAATATTTCTACATCTTCACGAAGACTTTCGGTGAGCAGAAGTTTTAGACTTTGTGGGATCGTCTTGCAGTAAAGAACACACTTTCCTAACATCTATCATTTTATTCTTTTGATACATTATATTTTGAGGGGGGGGTTGTTCCCACGTGGTTTTCCCTCTTTCTTCACTTTTATTAAGTGTTCATTTGTTGAATTGTACATGAGTACCTAATATGGCCTAGTATTTAGGACTCATTTTTTACTCCATAGTGATGTTCAGGGGGGGTGTTGGAGAAATTTCTATTTTCGGCACACTAGTTCAGTGGGAGTTAACTGACTAGTTCTATTTTAGACTTTTTAATCTTAGACCATAACCATTATGCATACATTCCTAATTATAGGATGTCATTTCATATATGAGTGAATATCACTCACTCATTGATTATATCATAATATACATTAATTCTCATTCTTCATTGTGTATCTCTCTTCCTTTTCTTAATAATCTTTATTTTTGTATGCTTTAGCTAGGTCTCCTCTGTAGGTTTCCATGAAACACTGACATGATCTATGTATTTTCCTCAAGATTTGCGTACTTACATTTGGATCTATGACACTACATTTGGATCCATGACACTACATTGGTATCCATGTATCCCCCGTAGGATCTGTGATAATACATTGGGATATGTATACCTACATTTGAATATGTGTACAGTCCTGAGGAGTTATGAAACCTTTATTAGACATTTTGACAGAGCTTCTTCATCATCATTCAACCACATGTGCCTCCTAAAGAATCTTTTGATGAGATGTAGAGCATGTTGAGGGAAAGCGCCCACTTTCCTATCATGTTCCTTCACATGTGAAAGTTAGTTGGGTTGGTTGAGGTGGTTAAAACACATTTTTGGAGAGCACCCTCATTTATTGGAACATACATGAGTTAGTTACATGTTGTTGGAGAATTTCTTGGGTGTGAACCTCATTTCTTGAGCCCATTTCCCCCACACGTGTGGATTGTTATGGTAGTTGGACCATTTTGATAGGCCACACATAATTTATTGAGCCTCGATCCACACATGTGGGTTTTTGTCACTATCTTGAGGAGAGTTTGTTGCACAATGATTAGATCAACCTCCCTAAGGAGGAATTTAGTTT
This sequence comes from Picea engelmannii, assembly GCA_009831015.1. Taxonomy (NCBI): domain Eukaryota; kingdom Viridiplantae; phylum Streptophyta; class Pinopsida; order Pinales; family Pinaceae; genus Picea; species Picea engelmannii. The sequence continues at coordinate 80,402 of ML778813.1, forward strand.
TTATTTGACCATATCTACTTTCTATTTTGAGGAGGGCATCCACTTGGTTGATATGTCTATCTTATCATGTTGACATGTGGCATCTTGTCCACTATTTATTTTATTATTATTGACCTCATTCTCTCTAGTTATTTAGAGCACTTACTGTTTTGAGGATAGTTAGTTAGAGATCTTGTATTATTTTATTTTGAGGTTATTGAGCTCTTCATCTATAAATAAGGGCTTCTTCCTCGTATTGTTGTTGGATATTATTGGAAATAAAACTTGTATATTCACTTATTCTATTTGTTTGATTTTTCCTTTCATTTTTCTTGAGGATTCCTTGTCCTAGGAACACCATTCAATATTATTTCTTGCAATTTTGTGGATGAAAAATACAACACATGTTCAAAGGGAAAACACATGCTACAATGGAGGGGCTCAAGGTGACAATCATTTTCCTTGTTGCGTTTTACTTTGTGTTTTTTTTTCCACGGAAAAAAAAAGTGTAATTTTATTCATCCAAAGAGACAAAATTACATTTTGATTTTGTAGGTGCCATATAACACTGATCATCTAGATACAATTTAGATTATTCATGGCCACAACTGACTAATTATCCTCCAAAAATAAAGGAGCAATAGCTCTAGAAAAGGAAGAACTATATATATATATATATATATATATATATATATATATATATATATATATATATATATATATATATATAATAAAATATTTTTAGCCAAAATAGACATAGATAGTGCAGGGGTAAGTTAATCTAGGGGGATATCGGTGGCCACCCACCTTTTTTGACTGGCTCAAAACAGTTTTCTGGCAATTTACTATTTTTAGTAGGTTTTAACTTCTGGGGCCATTTTGAGGGCCTAAATGAAGGTTTTTCAAGATAGAGGTTCTCAATGATATATGAAGGCACCATTTATACCCCAAAATGAATCTCCTCGATGATACCTTTCCAACAAGCTATCATACGCTAAAACAGAGATCGTACGCAAAAGTTACGACCCTGGGAAGTTAATGTACTAACTTACCCAAACGGGGCCCACATGAATTTTGGCGCTTCACCTCCTAGGGTTAGGTTTTTGGATGTCTAGGGTTTTTGGCACTCCTGTTTATTGTAAAAAGGCCTTCATAGCCTCATTGTAATCATATTCTTGTGAATGGGAGTAGCTGTCACATCTCTTCTCAGAGATAAGTTGCCACCATTCTAGCGAGTCTTTCACTCTGTATTTTTATAGTCTCCGTGCATTTCTTTCATTAATAGAAATCGTGTATTATTGTATCTCTGTGTTTATGGTTGCATCTTTGATATATTTTTGTTATATTATTGGATATACGTGATATCTCTGTGCATTTATTTATTATATCCCTACTCTCATTTCGTGCCGAAAATAATCTGGATCAATGGTATCAGAGCAGGCTTCTCTTGATTGTTTTTTTCAGTGCATGTCCCCAACAAGGTCTGAGTATAGCAAGTTGGGTCTCGAGCTTGTCTCTCTTGAATACAATCGCTCTCACACACCCAAGAAAGCCTCAATGGTGGAAGAAAAGAAAAACGACGGAGCAGACGATCCTATCAATTTGTTGCTTGAGCAAGCTTTCACATGACAAAGGGATGAAATGATGGAGAATTTTGCCCACATTCTTAAATGCCTTCCAATAGCATCAGACACATATTCATCAAGCGGCTACTTTGGAGGCACCTCGCCTTTCAAGGTACAAGTTAATTTTGATATTCCTGTATTTGAAGGACAGATAGGTGCAGAAGCCCTAGAAAAATGGTTAACTATGCTAGAAGGTTATTTTTCTGTTCACAATTTTTTTGACAAAGAAAAGATCACCTTCTCACTCCTTAAAGCTCTCCCTCATGTCAAACATTGGTGGGAAACTTACTGGGAGCAAAGTTCCATAGAGGAGTCTAGAAAATATGGGGTCGATCCCACTTGGGATTTTTTTGTGGATGCAGTAAAGGAACAATATTACCCTGTTGGCAACTATGAGGACTAGTACATGAGATGGACCACACTGTAGCAAGAGAGGGGCCAAGCAGTTATGGATTTCACCAATACCTTCCATACCTTGTGCACCAATCTAGGTATCAAAGACTCTGAGCAACATTTGGCTCTGAAACACCATGGGGCTCTACACAGATACATCCAGACTAAAATGGATTTTCTAGACATCTCATCACTCGGTGCTGCTTATCGATATGCTGTTAAAATTGAGCAGAAATTTAAGCACCAGAACAAACGGGAATTTGGGTCTGCAAATCCGCAACAACCAAAGTATGACAAACATGTCCCTAACAAACAGTCTCTCGAAAACTAGTCCAAGACACAGGAAAAGAAGGGTCACAGGAAGACAAAGAAGGACATCGGAAAATGGTGTGATTTCCACAAAATCCCCTTGCACAACACCGATGAATATTACTCAAAACACTCATTGGTGGTCGAGATCAAAGACAAGGAGCCAAACCCTGATTCATAATATGATTATGAAAATACTAGTAAAGGATGGATCATTGACGTAGACTCCACTATTATTGTCGTGACCACAACAATTCAACCAGAAGAACCAACAGATATTGAAGAGGGGGAGCGCCTTTTTCATTCACAGATGTGGGTGAAGGGGACCCCGCTGCATTTTATTATTGATAGTGAAAGCCAGAAGAACCTCATCTCAGCAGAGGTCGTCAAACAGTTGGGATTGTCGACAACACCACACCCGCAACCATACAACATCGGATGGCTTCGGCAAGGATGAGATCTCCGTGTTAGCCAACAGTGTCGATTTTCATACAACATCCAACCCTTCAAGGATGAGGTATTATGTGATGTTTCCCCAATGGATGTCTGTGATGTTCTCTTGGGCCAACCATATATGTGGAGACAACATGTTGTTTATGAGTCTCAACCCCGTAGTGTCATTGTTACTTTGGGGGGTCATCACTACAGAATACTATAGGTAGTTCCAACTATTGTTCCACCTAAAAAGTGTCGCAAGGTAGTATCTCATACTACAAAATTCAGCTTCTTCACAATCTATTCAAAAGGGGAACAAAAGGACACTGCAACCACTACAGCCTCGCCCCCTGCACCTTCTATCCAATAGAAGCAGGTCGAAAAGGTTGCAACAAAGGGAAAAGATTCCTTCTGCACACCTTCCTCTCATGTATCTTGAATTGTTGAACAGCCTCAGCTTCAATAGGTTCATGACAAATTTCCACAAACTAAGCAGCGTGACGTCTCCAACATTACAAGCAACTCACCAAGATACAGATCCAACAAATGATTTTCCCTCTCCCCCGGGAACTCAATGTAATGGAGACCATTTCTTCCTAATGAGGGAGGATTGATCCAGGTGGATATCGGTGGCCACCCACCTTTTCCGACTGGCTCAAAACAATTTTCTGGCAATTTTGGCAATTTACTATTTTTAGCAGGGTTTAACTTCCAGGGCCATTTTGAGGGCCTAAATGAAGGTTTTTTGAGATCGACGTTCTCATTGATATTTGAGGCATAATTAAGCCCCCAAAATGAATCTCCTTGACGATACCTTTCCAATGAGCTATCATAAGCCTAAAACGAAGATTGTACGCAAAAGTTACGACAACGGGAAGTTGATGTACTAACTTACCCAAATGGGGCCCACATGACTTTTGGCGCTTCACCTCCTAGGGTTAGATTTTTGGATGTCTAGGGTTTTTTTCATTCCTGTTTATTGTAAAAATTCCTTCAGAGCCTCATTGTAATCATCTTCTTGTGAATGCGAGTAGCCGTCACATATCTTCTCAGAGATAAGCTGCCACCATTCTAGCGAGTCTTTCACTCTGTATTTTTACAGTCTCTGTATATTTCTTTCATTAATAGAAATCGTGTATTACTATATCTCTGTGTTTATGGTTGCATCTCTGATATATTTCTATTACATTATTGGATATACGTGATATCTCTGTGCATTTCTTTATTATATCTCCGCTCTCATTTCATGCCGAAAATAATCCAGATCATAAGTTCTTTACATCATGCCAATGTAAAAATCAACAAGTTTATGGTAGTTATCGGTAGCAGATTCCACATAAAGATTCAGTTTTTTTGTATGTTTCCTTCTATAAAGGGCTCGTGGTAATATTCATAGACTTCATCACCCGCCAATTATGTTATGTGCCAACTACAAAAAGGGAGTTGTAGCCCATATTTTGAAAAAGAGTCTGCTAACTGGTTATTTTCCCTATATACATGAGAGAGAGAGAGAGAGAGAGAGAGCTTCAAATGTGTCTAGGCTTCTGTATATTTCCTCCAATATTGGCAATAAAAAAATGATATGACATATTTTTGTTTTTAGAGACTAGTTGAAAATATTCTTAGAGTCACCAAAAAGTTGGATAGAGTGGACCCACTTATCCCCAACAAAATGTAGTAGGATTTTTAGTGACATGATTTCAACGTAGTTGTTTGATCCCACCCCCAATCCCATTTTTATTTTGAAGAAATGAGCATAAGATAAGTACCGAACAACCCCCCCCCCCCACAAGACTATTGATCATTTTTTGAAGCATCGTCAAAGAAGGCCCATGGATTGGTGCATTCAAAATATTTGGGGATAATAATGTGAAAAAAAGTTGTATCTTTTTCCTATGTGAAGTGAGAGAGGATCGAGAGGCCCTGAGCAACAATGCAATCTGAAATAGAAGGTCGATCCTAAAAAATGGATTTTTTGCGGCCTAACCAAATGCCCCAGCATCCAATGAGGGGGAGATATTTTATCTTTCTATGGGCTTGAACATGAACCCAGGCATGTCAAGCCATCTCCATTAAGGGACCATCCCATTCCACAACTTGGTTTAGTCACATTTATATTTCATCCTATACCCTTTGGGTGAATGGGAAAGTGATAATGAGATGTGTTGGTCCTAAAGTCTGCACATGACTGCTAAAGGGAAGAGCTAGGCCACCTCAAGTTTATAATGATTGTTTTTTTTATATAAGTTGGTTTGTTGGTCAGCTTAAGGATAGGTTTTCAAAGATGGTAACTTGGTTGGAAAGGACACACAATATAAGAGTAGGTTCTCCTTTTCCAATGGTATGGATATTAATGAATAGTTGGGGATATGAAAATACAAACACAAGAAAAAACAACAAGCAATAAAATGAATCACTTGCTTGTGAGAATAAAGACTTAAAATAATATCTTAAGACTTAGACAAATATATAATTGCAAATCATTCAAAAGGTTGYCGAATAATAGATCTTTCACTAAAAAATATTTGTATAACAAGTTGTGGACTCGACAAAAATATGTACTAAAACAATGGCCGAAAGAATAAGGAAATGTGCATTGCACACATCACAAAATTTGCATTCAAGACAAGATTAAACACATAAAGATTTGAGTAAGAGAAAACAATTGTCATCAACATATATTCACTAGGTAGAGAACTTTACAGTCAAATGCACAGGTCCAACCCTTTTGTTGCTTCTATTCTTCTCCCAAAAACTGAACCCTTAAAATATACAAAAATTGCATATTTATCATAGTTGCCAAGGCTCTCGTCCATCTGGGACTGAGGCTTAAATATACCACATCCGTCGTTAAAAAATTTAGTAACTTCACTAAACACTGGTTGGAGTCACTTAATGTATACTTCAAGCTTGACTTAAATAAAAAGGAGTGGTTCTTATCACACAAAACATACCATTGATTATGCCTTAATCTAAAAGAATCCTGGAATTAAATAACTGGAAATTTCTACTGGCAATGATATAATATTGATGCATGTGTTGGAGCGAACTGAGATTTGACAGAAATGACCAAGGGTGACAGAATTGAGTTCTGTATCGATCATGGCATGCACATATGCTATTGGAGGCCATTTGAGACAACTGGAAGTGTGGTCGTGTGTTTCCCCCACTTATCTTTTTGAGGACAGAAGTAAGTCATGTTGCGCTTTTCTGGAGTATGGATGTGTAGTTTCCCCGTTCCTAGTTTGGCGCCCCCTTTTAAACCTTTCAAATATGAAATAAATGTGGGTGAGACACTTCAAAAATTTTACATTCGGAGGTTAGGGAGCTTGCACCTATTCTTAATAGAAATATCCCAGAGTAAGATCTATCGAAGCTGACGTGGCAAACAATGACGTCTCCACATGCAAGAGAGTGACACGTGTCACTAAAAAATGAGTGGATGATGGGACCCAAATGACTGGAAATGAGTGCCATGTGTCAGGGCCAGATGGATGACACATGTTAGTGCCATATGGTTGCCACATGTCTTGATGGATGAGTGTCATGTGTCAGGGCCATATGGCTGCCACATGTCTTGATGGATGAGTGTCTCATGTTTTGGCACTTCAGGCTTCGAGGACCTACTGCTTCAGAGATCTGACACTTCATAGCTTCAGAGGATTTGACACTTCAGTGTCTGGACACTTTGGAATATTTGAACCAATGGCGAGTTTAGATGCCCAAACGTCGAAGTCGCAGAGTCATTCATGTTAAACCCTGCACGAGTTTGAGACTATGAATGTGTGAGAGCCGTTGATCTGTGTCAATTGTTGGATATCCACCATTGAATATTTGACATGTCTTTTTTGTCTTAAATTCTAAGCCTGAAATGGACTGCTTTGATTTGCTACCTTTTTTTTGCGCACGCTTACTGAGATTTCAAAGGAATTGTTGGACCTGGATGTCTCCTGCTCACATAAAAGACTTGGTGGACCTGTTGCATGCTCAATTAGTGGAAAATATGATGACAAGTATTTCAAACTGAAACCAGAACATGAAATCACCCTTCAAGAAAGCGAAAACAAAATGGTGCAAAATAAGTGAAGACAAGCAGGGGCCCTGAAGCTGAGTGATTGAATAATGGAGAATAAGCTAAGAAAGAAACCACACAACTCAAAATTGATGGATGTATAAGGTAAAGGAGGGAAAATGGAAGGGGCGAAGACCTAGGTTACAACATTGGCTCCAACCAGTAGTTCCAAATATTTTTCCACCTAAAAAGTGTCGCAAGGTAGTATCTCATACTGCAAAATTCAACTTCTTCACAATCTGTTCAAAAGAGGAACATAAGGACACTGCAACCACTACAGCCTCGCCCCCTGCACCTTCTATCCAACATAAGTAGGTCGAAAAGGTTGCAACAAAGCACAAATATTCCTTCTACACACCTTCCTGTCATGTAGCCTGACTTGTTGAATAGCCTCAGCTTCAACAGGTTCATGACAGACTTCCACAAACTAAGCAGCATGACGTCTCCACCAATACAAGTAGCTCACCAAGATACAGATCCAACAAATGCTTTTCCCTCTCCCCCAGGAACTCAACACAATGGAGAACATTGCTTCATAAGGAGAGAGGATTGATCTAGGTGGATATCGGTGGCCACCCCACTTTTCCAACTGGCTCAAAATAATTTTCTGGCAATTTTGGCAATTTACTATTTTTAGCAGGTTTTAACTTTCGGGGCCATTTTGAGGGCCTAAATGAAAGTTTTTCAAGATTGAGGTTCTCAATAATATTCAAAAGCATCATTTATCCCCCAAAATGAATCTCCTCGATGATACCTTTCCAACGAGCTATCATACGCCTAAAACAAAGATTGTACGCAAAAGTTACGACCCCGGGAAGTTGATGTACTAACTTACCCAAACAGGGCCCACATGAATTTTGACGCTTCACCTCCTAGGGTTAGGTTTTTGGATGTCTAGGGTTTTTTTCATTCCTGTTTATTGTAAAAATTACTTCAGATTCTCATTGCAATCATCTTCTTGCAAATGCGAGTAGCCGTCACATCTCTTCTCAGAGATAAGTTGCCACCATTCTAGCGAGTCTTTCACTCTGTATTTTTACAGTCTTTGTACATTTCTTTCATTAATAGAAATCATGTATTACTGTATCTCTGTGTTTATGGTTGCATCTCTGATATATTTCTGTTATCTTATTGGATATACACGATATCTCTGTGCATTTATTTATTATATCTCCGCTCTCATTTCGTGCCAAAAATAATTCGGATCAGTGGTATCAGAGCAGGCTGCTCTTGATTGTTTTTTTAGTGCATGTCCCCGATGAGGTCCAAGTATAGAAATTTGGGTCTCGAGCTTGTCTCTCTTGAATACAATCTCTCTCGCACACCTAAGAAACCCTCAATGGTAGAAGAAAAGAAAAATGACAGAGCAGACGATCCTATCAATCTATTGCTTGAGCAAGCTCTCATGCGACAAAGGGATGAAATGATGGAGAATTTTTCCCACATCCTTAAACGCCTGCCAATAGCATCAAACACATCTTCATCAAGCCACCACTTTGGAGGAACCTCGCCTTTCAAGGTACAAGTTAATTTTGATATTCCTATATTTGAAGGACAGATAGATGCAGAAGCTCTAGAAAAATGGTTAACTGTGCTAGAAGGTTATTTCTCTGTTCACAATTTTTCCGACGAAGAAAAGATCACCTTCAAACTCCTTAAAGCTCTCCCTCATGTCAAACCTTGGTGGGAAACTTACTGGGAGAAAAGTTCCACAGAGGAGTCTGGAAAATATGGGGCCGATCCCACTTGGGATTTTTTTGTGGATACGATAAAGGAATAGTATTACCTTGTTGGCAACTATGAGGACCAGTACATGAGATGGACCACACTAGGGAAAGAGAGGGGCCAAGCAGTTTCAGAGTTCAGCAATACCTTCCATACCTTTCTCACCATGCTGGGTATCAAAGACTCCGAGAGAAATTTGGTTCTGAAATACCGTGGGGCTCTACACAGATACATCCAAACTGAAATGGATTTTCTGGACATCTCATCACTCAGTGTTGCTTATCGATATGTTGTTAAAATTGAGCAGAAATTTAAGCACCAGAACAAATGGGAATTCGGGTTTGCAAATTCACAACAACCAAAGTATGACAAAGATGGCCCTAATAGATAGTCTCCCGAAAACCAGTCCAAGACATAGGAAAAGAAGGGTCACAGGAAGACAAAGAAGGACACCGAAAAATGGTGTGATTTCCACAAAATCTCCTGGCACAACACTGATGAATGTCGCTCAAAATAGTCATTGGTGGCTGAGATCAAAGACAAGGAGCCGAACCCTGATTCGGAATCTGATTATGAAAATACTGGTAAAGGACGGATCATTGACACAGACCCCACTGTTGTTGTCGTGACCACAACAATTCAACCAGTAGAACCAATAGATACTGAAGAGGGGGAGTGCCTTTCTCATTCATATATGTGGGTGAAGGGGACCCCGCTGCATTTTATTGTTGATAGCGAAATCTAGAAGAACCTCATCTCAGCAGAGGTCATCAAACAGTTGGGATTGTCGACAACACCACACCCGCAACCATACAACATCGGGTGGCTTCGGCAAGGACGAGATCTCCGTGTCAACCAACAGTGTCGATTGTCATACGACATCCAACCCTTTAAGGATGAGGTATTATGTGATTTTGCCCCACTGGATGTCTGTGATGTTCTCTTGGGCCAACCATATATGTGGAGACACGATGTTGTTTATGATTCTCGACCTCGTAGTGTCATTGTTACTTTGGGGGGTCATCTCTACAGAATACTAGAGGTAGTTCCAACTATTGTTCCACCTAAAAAGTGTCGCAAGGTAGTATCTCATACTACAAAATTCAAATTCTTCACAATCTGTTCAAAAGGGGAATAGAAGGACATTGCAACCACTACAGCCTCACCCCCTACACCTTCTATCCAATAGAAGCAAGTCGACAAGGTTGCAGCAAAGCACAAAGATTCCTTCTACACACCTTCCTCTCATGTAGCTTGACTTGTTGAACAACCTCAACTTCAATAGGTTCATGACAGACTTCCACAAACTAAGCAACGCGACGTCTCCAACAATACAAGCAACTCACCAAGATATAGATCCAAAAAATGTTTTTCCCTCTCCCCCGGGAACTCAATGCAATGGAGACCATTGCTTCCTAAGGAGGTAGGGTTGATCTAAGTGGATATCGGTGGCCACCCACCTTTTTCGACTGGCTCAAAATAGTTTTCTGGCAATTTTGGCAATTTAATATTTTTAGCAGGTTTTAACTTCTGGGGCCATTTTGAGGGCCTAAATGAAGGTTTTTCTAGATAGAGGTTTTCAATGATAGAAAAATGCATCATTGATCCCCCAAAATGAATCTCCTCGACGATACCTTTCCAACGAGCTATCATACGCCTAAAACAGAAATCGTACGCAAACGTTACGACCCCGAGAAGTTGATGTACTAACTTACCCAAACGGGGCCCACATGACTTTTGGCGCTTCACCTCCTAGGGTTAGGTTTTTGAAATTCTTGTTTATTGTAAAAAGGCCTTCAGAGGCTCATTGTAATCATCTTCTTGCGAATGGGAGTAGCCATCACATCTCTTCTCAGAGATAAGTTGCCACCATTCTAGCGAGTCTTTCACTCTGTATTTTTACAGTCTTCGTACATTTCTTTCATTAATAGAAATCGTGTATTATTGTATCTCTGTGTTTATGGTTGCATATCTGATATATTTATGTTATATTATTGGATATACGTGATATCTTTGTGCATTTCTTTATTATATCTCTGCTATCATTTTGTGCTGAAAATAATCTGGATCATAAGTTCTTTACATCATGCCAATGTACAAATCAACAGGATTATGGTAGTTACCGGTAGCAGATTCCACATAAAGATTCGGTTTTTTTGTATGTTTCCTTCTATAAAGGGCCCGTGGTAATATTCATAGACTTCATCACCCACCAATTATGTTATGTGCCGGCTGCAAAAAGGGAGTTGTAGCCCATATTTTGAAAAAGAGTCTGCTAATTGGTTGTTTTCCCTATATACATGAGAGAGAGAGAGAGAAAGAGAAAGAGAAAGCTCCAAATGTGTCTAGGCTTCTGTATATTTCCTCCAATATTGGCAATAAAAAAATGTTATGACAGATTTTTGTTTTTAGAGACCAGTTGATAATATTCTTAGAGTCACCAAAAAGTTGGATAGAGTGGACCCCCTTTTCCCCAACAAAATATTTGGGGATAATAATGTGAAAAAAAGTTGCATTTTTTTCCTATGTGAAGTGAGAGAGGATCGAGAGGCCCTGAGAAACAATAAAATCTGAAATAGAAGGTTGATCCTAAAAAATGGATTTGTTGCAACCTAACCAAATGCCCCAGCATACAATGAGAGGGAGATATTCTATCTTTCTATGGGCCTGAACATGAACCCATGCTTGCCAAGCCATCTCCATTAAGGGACCATCCCATTTCACAACTTGGTTTAGTCACATTGATATTTCATCCTATACCCTTTGAGTGAACGGGCAAGTGATAATGAGATGTGTTGGTCCTAAAGTCTGCACATGACTGCTAAAGGGAAGAGCTAGGCGATCTCAAGTTTATAATGATTGTTTTTTTTTTATATAAGTTGGTTTGTTGGTCAGCTTAAGGATAGGTTTTCCAAGATGGTAACCTAGTTGGATAGGACACACAGTATAAGAGTAGGTTTTCCTTTCCCAATGGTATGGATATTAATGAATAGTTGGGGATATGAAAATACAAACACAAGAAAAAACAACAAGCAATGCAATGAATCACTTGCTTGTGTGAATAAAGACTTAAAATAATATCTTAAGACTTAGACAAATATCTAAATGCAAATTATTCAACAGGTTGTCGAATAATATATCTTTCACTAAACAATAGTTGTATAACAAGTTGTGGACTTGAAAAAAATATGTACTAAAACAATGACCGAAAGAATAAGGAAATGTGCATTGCACACATCACAAAATTTGCATTCAAGACAAGATTAAACACATAAAGATTTGAGTAAGAGAAAACAATTGTCATCAACATATATTCACTAGGTAGAGAACTTTACAGTCAAATGCACAGGTCCAACCCTTTTGCTGATTCTATTCTTCTCCCCAAAATTGAACCCTTAAAATATACAAAAACTGCCTATTTATCATAGTTGCAAAGGCTCTCGTCCATCTGGGACTGAGGCTTAAATATTCCACATTCGTCGTTAAAAAAATTAGTAACTTCACTAAACACTGGTTGGAGTCACTTAATGTATACTTCAAGCTTGACTTAAATAAAAAGGAGTGGTTCTTATCACACAAAACATACCATTGATTATGCCTTAATCTAAAAGAATCCTGCAATTAAATAACTGAAAATTTCTACTGGCAATGATATAATATTGATGCATGTGTTGGAGCGAACTGATATTTGAAGGAAATGACCAAGGGTGAAAGAATTGAGTTCTGTATCGATCATGGCATGCACATACGCTATTGGAGGCCATTTGAGACAATTGGAAGTGTGGTTGTGTCTTTCCCCCAGTTATCTTTTTGAGGACAAAAGTAAGTCATGTTGCGCTTTTCTGGAGTATGGACGTGTAGTTTCCCCATTCTTAGTTTGGCGCCCCCTTTTAAACCTTTCAAATATGAAATAAATGTGGGTGAGACACTTCGAAATTTTGACATTCGGAGGTTAGGGAGCTTGCACCTGTTCTTAATAGAAATATCCCAGAGTAAGATCTACTGAAGCTGACGTGGCAAACAATGACATCTCCACATGCCAGAGAGTGACATGTGTCACTAAAAAATGAGCGAATGATGGGACCCAATTGACTGGAAATGAGTTCCATGTGTCAGGGCCAGATGGATGACACATGTCAGCGTGAGATGATTGCCACATGTCTTGATGGATGAGTGTCGTGTGTCAGGGGCATATGTGTTATCACTAAAATTTCGTCTGCAATTGGTTACAAGAATTCAACACCGTCAAACAGTTATGAGGTCACCCATGGACCAAAATTGCCACAAAATCATTTCCAAAGGGTCAAAAACTATACAACCAGTGAAAAAATTAAAGTGCGCTATAACTACACAGGGCGCGCGCGCACATGCGCAAAACAAAAACGGAGGAAAAGCGCACATGCACCCGATGCGTGACTGTGGTCACTAAAATCCGTGCACATCTGAGAATGATGCATTTATGAGATTGGTCGGCCTCCCACCCACTTCTGGTTCAGCTTCCAAGTTGATTTGACACTCAAATCTGGACTAGATCCGACTGGGTGGTTGGTCAAAGACCTAAAAATTCCCTAATTAGCCTCTTTACACACTACAAGCTGGTTTCACAATACCTCAAAGAGGTGCTATAAAAAGGCCATGGGTGCAGTTCATTTTTTAAGGAATTCACTAGCAAAGTTATGCTACTACTATTCTCTTGAGGAATCCTCTATTCTCATCAAGAGTATACTAGCACCATTGCATTGGGCAATCCATCTCACCCCTTGAGTGGATTAGCAAATAATTATTTCACCATTTTCATTCAAAGTTGTAAGAAGAGCTTATTTGTGGGGGTCCAAGAGCCCTCCCTTGGAGGAAGAAGGGACTCATAGTCCTCTTTCTTCTTGGTGTTTTCTTTCACTAATATCAACCTTACCATTGGTGACATGGGTCTTATTGTTTCTTTTGTCCTTATGTCCCTATGCTCATTAGTTTAGTTGTTATTTTATTTCTTAGTTTAATTCTTAGTTTTTATTTTATATTTCTTTCTCTAACCCTTTTCCTTACAGCTATCCTGCTTAGCAAACCCAACTAAGCTTGCAAGCACCTCCATTTTTCTCATCTAGGTGGAAAAAGAGGTGCAACAGAGTGGTGACTCCACCGGGGAAAGGTATCAATTTCCTACCCCATTTGGGTTTTTATAGCTCTTCTTTTGGTTTATTTAACCTGCAGGTGCATTAACCAGCCTAAGCCGACCTACAAAACATCCAATTCCAAGTTGAATTGGGAGAATTCCATCCAGAATTTTCTTTCACAGCCGTGTGTCAGTTGTGTGTGGGTTTTTTGGCCCATAGACATGCATCGTGTGCACATGCGCCTAAGTCACAGTTCTGTTTTGCACACCTACACCCAAAATCTCGTTTCGGTCTGCGCACAGGCACTTAGTGCACCTCTATCTAGACTGAGACCCGTGCACCTATGCAAAAAACTACACATTGTAAGGTTTTTTGTGATTTGGGGAAGCTCCCTAGCCTTCTTAAAAGTGATTTCATGCATGTTGTAAGCTGCATGACACTTAGTTCCCTCTTCATATAAAGGGATTAGTCAAAACACATAGGCACTTAGGGGGTTTAATATCATTGATTCCTTTTTTTCTTTCATTTCGCCACATGGATGGCTTTCTTTGACTAAAAATATAAGTTGAAAATCATTTTTAATCACATAGAACTTGCATTGGGACTAGAAGTTGGATAACAATCGCTTAGTATGCTCTTCTCTCGTGCTTCCAAGCGACCTTGAGAATCAGAAAAAGATTGTAGGACAATTTCATCTCCCTTAAAAAGACTAAAACCTTTAGGAGAGGACAACATCCCCTCTTGGGACTCCTCTTAGTTTATTTTTTCAAACACATCTTAAGATTGTAACGGGCCCATACATGCCCACATGCTACAAAGATAGGATAGTGTTGAAATTTGCTTTCTTAGGTTAAATCACTAGGGAAGTTTAAAGGTTTTTGTAACGATCCCATACATGCCCACATGATCACAATCTAGGATAGTTTCAAATCTTTTCTTAGATTAAATCACAATAGGGAGTTAAAGGAATAGTAAAGGACCCACATGTCCACATGCTAGTTTCTTAGGGACTTTTGAATTACGCAAGGTTGTACCAAAGGAACTTAGTTAATTATGTAATCAACACTTGTAAGGACCAAGAGAAGTCCACATGCAGCAAGGTGACACCTAATTCATTAAAACATTGGCACACTTTCACTCATTGACACACAAAATTCACTTATCACTCACACAGTTTTCTTCTCGAAACATGGAGGTCAATGTAAGTTTCCTCCAAAGGGATTCCAAAACACCCCACCCTTTTCTTGATGAAACTATCCATTCCCATTTAATTTCAACGAGGTTGGTTCACACCCCCAACCTCTCAAACAACTACATCTAAATTTTTTCTAAAAACTCACTAAGTTTTCCTCCACAGGAGGTGCTAAAAGAAATTTTTTAGTCTAGGTAGGATTTCGGGGATAGGCGTCCAAATAACTCCCCGTTATTTGGTTCTCACATTGTCAAAACAATAGAAGTTGTCAAATAGGGAACTGCAAATCCTCCAAGTCAAGTGTTCCTAACACCATAAGGTAGGGAGATACCCATGAAGGGTTGAAGCCCAAGTTCTGGTTGTTCTATGCATCCCCCCTTGAGGCACCCACCTCTTGGACAGGATCCAGCCCGTGACCCATTTCTTAGGCCGAAAATCCAAATGCCGCACTTTGACCGAGGTACCTAGTGACCAAATTTTAGGACATCTACCCAGGTGGAAATTGTGGGCTACAATTGCACCTTGATCGGATTTTGTGTGGATATTGGGAAATATTGCCAACTCTTTTGGGATATGCCCCCTTTACCCCTCATTATAACTGATTATTTCATCCTTCACTAGTTTCTCTTCCGGTGACTTCAGACCCCATTGTTGAGTACTATTGGAAGGTCCAGTGCTATTTGAGAGGAAGGATGTTACATATTTTAGGACACGAGCATTTGTTTTCTTTGATTCCCCACGCGGACAAAACCCACTTATCCACATATATGCTTCTTTTTCAAAACACTTTATGTATGATGCACTTATGATTACATTTTGATTTAAATATATATATTGTGTAAAGTTCAAAATTTGCGACAAAGGCTCTTGTTTATTTTCTCTCACCACATTTTTCACACATCCACTCAGCTAGTTGGACATCATAGGGGACCCACAAAACCATCGTCATTCTAGACACTTACTAAACCTCCCTCCTATTTTAGGGGGAGTTCCTAGTCTTTCCAACTCATCGACACCTCCTTCACACACTCATGTGAGTGCCACTATCTTAGTATCAACTTTGCTTGGTTCCACATTACTTGGGTCCACTTCCCAAGTCCCTCCATCCACTCCCTCTCCTTTACACGGAAGTGGGGGGGCAACTTCCTCTCAAGGGGGAAGTACCAACCCACCTAGTCCCTCTCAAGGGTCAGGTTCACAAAACACTCACACCATGGCTGGAGCTAATCCTCCCCCCCCCCACTATAGATGCCATATTTGGCCTCTCTTTACGTAGAAGATCTAATCAAACTCACAAATGATCCTATATTGCATGACCCCACATGGCCTGCAATGCCTACCAAACTACCTTCAGACATCCCCAAATTTGAAGGAAAGGTAGGAGATGACCCTACCAACCATGTCATGACTTTCCACCTATGGTTCTCTTCCAACAACATTATGGATGATTCCATCAGACTATGATTATTTCAATGCACACTCACTGGCCCATCAACCAAATGGTATGTAGACGAAAAATCAGGATCCCATGCAACTTTTGAGTCCTTGGCCAAAGCATTTTTTACGTTCTTCCAATTACCAATCCACCACGACAATGGTGTTGAACTACTCTATAATTTCAAACAAACCTCAACCACACATATTGCTGATCACATTCACGAGTGGCGTAGATGACGTAGTTTATGCAAAGATGAAACCACCAAACAACAGTGTATTGATTGGTTTCTCAGATCACTTGTCTCTCTTTTAGGTAAACCACAGACAGATTGATTGGTAATACCACACACCACAGTCCTCAACCCCAACCACCACCAATGTATGGCACACCTCAATATCCATCAGCATATGGGAAAACTTCTTATTACCCCCCACCCCCTTATCAACAGCCATACCCTGTTGCTATTCCTCTGCCCATCAGTGGGCCATCACTGGCACCCCCAATACACCCACCTATCCAAACAAGTTCTGGTACCCCCTCTACCTCAGCTTATACTCTAAGTACTAGAGAAAATGTCACGCCTTCCTACGTACCTTACGTATCAAAACTCCCACAGAATCTGTACTTTCCATTCCCTAGTCCTCTACAGCCCATGGTACCCCCACATCCTCATGCTGGGGTGAATTTTTTTCAACCCTCTCCCGTTCAGCAATATCAAAATTTTGAATAGCTGAATATGGAAAATTTGACCCATCAGTCGAATAATGCCAAAAAGAAAGGAAGAAATAAGAACAATAACAACCCAGGTCAAGGCAGGAATCAACCCCAACAAAGCCAACCTACTAGGGGAAACCAAAATCAAGGGAATCATAACCCCCAGGGGAGTGATAACAACAGGCGTCAAGGGAGAAATAATAATACTATTAAAACCACATTCCCTTGTGCCCTTTGTGGTGAGTTTGGTCATTACACTCATCATTGTCTCTAAATCATTGATTTTAAATGGCTGAAAGACTCAGGCAGTCTACCACATCCTCCAACACCGCCTACCCCTCAGCAGGCCCCACAACAATATGTGCAACAACCCCCCCCAGCCGTATTGTAGAATCCCATTCCACACCAGGGTGTCATAAACACCCAACAAGATGCACAACCCACCCCACCACAGTTGGGATAGTACCTCAATCCAAACAATCCCACAGATCGTACCATCCTCCTCACCAGTGAGGAAGAAATCCTTTTACAAACATGCAATCATCAATACCGTGCACCCACTCAGTCTCCTCCCATTCCCATAGAAACAAACCCAAAACTAACGGGACCCTCGTTGGTACTCCCTCCCCCTACCGTTGAAACACCTCTTTGCATCCCTTGCATCCCATTGCGCAGGAATGTCCACAACCCCCAGGCTAGGGCAGCTCATAATTACAGTTTGGTTGATGACTTAGCACAATCCCTGGCTGCCATGTCAGTCTTAGAAGTACTTCAAACTTGTCCCACTCAACGAAAATCATTACTTTCCACCTTGGGGGTAGTCGACCCCGCGGATACCCAACTCATCACATTTGATCTCGACAAAAGTAAAAATTCAGAACATTACAGTTCATCGGTGCATCATCAATGAAGGTGCATCCACATGCATTATGTCCAAATCTGTATGGAAAAAACTTGGTTCCCCCGAACTCATACCATCTGCCATTACCTTATGAGATTATGACGGATGACCATCATCTCCTAAAGGGCTCTTCCAAAATGTCCCCGTAGAACTCGGGGGCAAGACCATTCTCATCGACAATGAAGTTATCGATGTCCCACTCGATTATAATATCCTGTTTGGTCGTAGCTACATGTACGCTATGAAGGCAGTTGCCTCTTCCGTCTTTCAAACGATGATGTTCCCCCATAACAGGAAGATCATTACCACTAACCAAGTCTCACATTACGAGCCTAACCCTTCTTCCAACATCGATAACATTCTCCCTCTCATCCACACAAGTCATGATGCATACCCACTCATCGAAATGGGTCCCAGGATTTTCAAAGACCCATCATTGTTAGGAACTTACCATGGTGCACCACCGCTCCTTCATCCTTCCAATCAAGTATGCATCGTATCATCCAATGAAACTGACATAGAGGATGCCCTTCCTCCTAGGGAGGCTTCTATCATATATGACGTCCCACTAGTCGCAGAGCTCCCCCCTCATGAGCCTCCTGTGAACTCATTGACTCCACCAGTCCATGATTTCACCTCTCCCCAAGGTCGTATCCCAGTTTGGGAGACAGTTCCCCAAGACATTACTCAAATCCCCTTCTTCTACCCTCCACCCGATGTACAAGCTTTCCAAGTAGCCGCAACGCTTACCCTCCCTAATATGGTGTTAGCAATTCCAGTTTGGTATTTATATCCACCGGAGATGGTCCCTCAACCATCCCTTCCCCCCCAAATGGAAGGCATCCCAATGATGATTCCCATACTCACTCCCACCATACCCACTACACCCCCACTCACTACCCTCCCTGCCACAGCTGGGGGTAGGCGAAAGAAGAAGGAGCCCATAACTCCACTTCCCCCATGCATCCAACCCCCTTGCACGCTATGTGAGAAAGATGGACACCAAACCAACAACTATCCATCTCTACCCGAGTTATGGAACTTAATTCCACTCAATCAAACACCATCAACGCTCACCATTGTAGCAAGTACTTCCGCTACCGCCCCTCACTCAAGTTGTAAAGGGATGTGAACCAAATTCACTTGTGCTATATGTTCAGAATATGGCCGTTACACACACCATTGCCCAGCACTTCCGTGCTTCCAGCAGACATTAGCTGCAGTACACCAAAGATTCTAGAACAAACCCAATCCAACTACATTATCCCTACCCAAAATCATCCACTATGTCACAACTTCAGTCAATGAATGTATGAGATGCCCTTGCTCTCTATGTGAATCCTTAGATCATTTTACATATCAATGTCCTATGATCATTCTATACAGGCAACGCCAATTGAACCTGATTCAAACCCCTACAGAATCAATAGTTGACCTTACCTCGTCACTAGAGATTATGCATATCATTTCTCCTGAACCCGAGGCACTCCCGATGCCTCCATGGTTCTTGGATGACTTATCCGAGGATTCACCCCCTAACCCCCCCAATTCTCCCATTCATTTCCGTACAAAAATTTTACATCCAACTACCACTGGTACTCCTCAGTACTTCGATATTTGGTTTATGTCGAGCGAACCATCACAATCTCATTGCATCATTCCCCCTGCTTTTTCATCACCAGGGGACAACCACATGACGACAGTCACCGATATCACTCTTTATGACCCCTTGTATTCCCGCCAATTCCACTATGATGAGGACATACTCGAAGAGTTAAACACCCCCGACTACCCATGGGATGTGCTACACCACAGAGCGCTCTTCTTTCCACAGGAAGCCTCCACGCCTCCTAACCAACACCCCATATACGCGGTCAAAACCAAGGATTTTATCCCATCAGGGCATATCGACTGGTTCAACAACCCCATCCCTACCCCTGATTCTTTTGAAGAAGGCAACATGGCCAACATTTCCCCGACCATCAAAATTGAGATTTCCATAAAAAATGGAGTCGTCAAGGAAATCACCATTGGCGCCACTTGCACTCCTCAAGAAATCACCAATTGGCATCATATGTTATTTTCCACGCTATGGGTTTACCGTACGGCCGTGAAAACGACCACTGGTTTCACACCATTTCATCTAGTCCATGGGGTTGAGGCCACTCTTCCCATCGAGTGAGAAATTCCCAACTTATGCACCGCAATTAAGCTATTACCCGACACTGCTCCAATGGAGCAGCGCTTGCTAACCTTAGAATCCCTGGATGAAGACCGTCGATCTTCATTACAGAACAATGAGGCAGCCAAAAAATGGTCAAAGGCCACCTTTGATCGCCATGTCAACCTTCGCTCATTTCACGAAGGCGATCTTGTCCTTGCTTACGATATCGCTCATGTTACCCTTGGTCATGGAAAATTTGAGTCACTATGGCATGGCCCCTACATTATCCAACATTGCCTCACCAAAGGCACATACATCCTGGCCTCTCCCGAAGGCCTCTCTCTCAAACAACCTGTCAACGGGTTATACTTAAAGAAATTTTATGCCTAAGCGTAGCCATTCTACTTTAGGTTATTTATTTTATAGTGTTTTTAATCTTTTTTCCATCCCTCGTGTCTAAACTCTCATTTGTGCTATTGACATATGCTTCCTCTGTCGGCCTACCACATCGGTTACACTAACGACGCCAGCCGTTGGACACAAAATCTCTCTTCGGCAGCTTGCGCCCTCTATACCCCCTCACATGAAATGCTTCACTCTAGCGGCATATGTTTAGATTCAGCAACCAACAACCAAGCCAAATACACTGTCGTCATTGGCCTCCTCGTCGATGCCTAGCATCATCGTATTCGTCACCTTTGCATCTTTCTCGACTCTCAACTTGTCATTCTCGAGCTCAACAATGTGTACCGCGTCCGCGATCCTTGCCTCTTTCGCAAATACCTGCAAGTTAGACTTTTATCTCGACATTTTGATTTCATTACATTTACACATATTCGAAGACAATTGAATCAAATTACAGATAACTTAGCTAACATTGTGTTAGATTGGCATATATCACATCAAGATACCTCTACACATACATAAACCTATAAAAAACTTGTCACAACATATATAGATTAGACATCATCAACACATTAACAAAAAACATGTAAACATCACATAGACCCCAAAATGTATACTCATATATATATAAATCAATCCACAGTGCCATCAAAATGTTTACATACAAATATACAAACATCTGCAGGTCAGTGAAGCACCTCGGTACAAAATTGGTGTCACTACACCAAAATGGGCTCACCAGCCTATATACAAAATACAAAAATACATAGAGTGACACTCAAGGTGCCTCTAGAGCACCACCTCCTACCCCTCCCTTAGGCAGTGGTCCCCCACCCACTACTGGTCCCTTCGGACGGGGAGGTAACCGTCTGGTCATAGCAGCACCTGCTACTGCTACTCGCCACACCACGACCCGCCATGGCGGTGGAACTCCCACACACTACTCCAGGATTCCCTCATCCTAGATGCACGACCACATGCCCTTAGGCACGCCCTATAGCACCGCCTTCAGGCGGCAACGAATATCCTCAAAATCTACTACGGCATCCACCGGAGGAGCATGCAATGACCCAACACCTGGGTCATAAAAATGGTGTCTCCTCGTTGCTCTCTCATCCTCAATTGGTCTCGCCTCGACATCCTCATGCTGATGTCTCTCTCCTACCCGTGGCCCTCCCCGTGGCAGTCTCCTTGGCTCCTGGCAAGCCGACGCTCTCAACAACTCAACCTCACGCCCGCGAGGTCCCACATCTGCACATACAAACAACCGAATGATAGTATTAGCATCTATACAAAATACACATGTCATGCTATCTCAAAAATCAACATATGAAACTCATAAACATACCTTGGTGATTAAACACCTCCCCTGGAGGTAACACAATGTCCGGATCACCCTCGAAGTCAACACCAACATAAGGATACTGCAATATAACCTGCGGCATCTACCGCCTCAGCTGTGAAAAAGTGGTCTCCCTCGCCATCACCGTGGCGAACCAATATCCTCGACCACTACCTCAATCGTGACTCTCGTGCACCAAGAGCGCCCAATAAAATCCTAGGGCTCAACATAGGCACCCTCTCCAAAAACCAGGCCACCAAGATGGACCCGAAACCAAAATCCCCTGTGTCGGTCGACCGACATCTATCCAGCTGCCCTACCATCCTAGCATGTAGCGTAAGCCCCCAGGCAAAGTGCTCACCGGCCAGTGCCCTCCCCATAACACTCAGCTGACCACCACTGATCCGCTGAGTCATGAGGGACCCATACACCCTCACAATCATCACTGCTACACAACGATGCACTAGAGCATCCATCACCCCGATGCTCACGACAGAGCCTAACATGTAGTTCTCCCTCGAATAGTACCTCCAGCCCAATGTCACTAATGACACGTCCGTAGGTAACACCGACTCCTCTAGTAGGGGCTTTCCTCGAAAAGGGAGCCCAGTCAAAAAGTATATATCCTCCACCGCAGTGAAGATGATCTTCTCTCCCCGCACCATAAAGCAATGCAGGTCTGGACTCCACATTCGGATAAGAAACTACAGGGGATACTCCTACACCTGTATCAATAGGCACTCAAAGAACTTTAGCAACCCACAGGCTTCCAAATTAGCATGTACCCCTGACTCCTTAATAGCCAGGACATTCCTCCTCTGGGACCAATCTCGCTCTCACCAACCAATTGGCATCGTGCAAAATGATCGCCTGCAACCACATAATACAGTCCTAGGTCAGCCATATTGACCATAAAAAGCATTAAAAAAGATGATTGTTTCACCCTTCAGCCTTGCCCCCAAGGCGCAGTTGTTTAACCCACAGGCGCACACATGTGCGCGTCTGTTCACCCCACAGGCATGCACATATGCATGCCTGTCCATCCCACAGGTGCGCATACGTGCACGCCTGTCCATATCATAGGCGTGCATACGTGTGCGCCTGCCCACCCTACAGGGGCACCTCCATGCGCCCCTTTCACGAACACAGGCGCGTATCAAAGCGTGCCTGTCCACTACACAGTCGTGCACCCATGCGCAACTATGTAGCAAACAGGCACGCATATCATGCGTGCCTTTGTCCCCCCTATGAGCACACCCATGCCCGGCTATTCGGATAATAGGCGTGCACTCGTGCACGCATATTTCTGGATCGCCCGCGCACCTTGGGGCCCACACCCATAAAATCCCTTGTACGACCCTCCGTACAGACCCTGCCCATACATGGAAAATCTACTTCTATGCAGGACGATAAGACTACCAACCTGAAGCTCGCTGGTCTTAAATTGGTTGCCTCGTTCTCCCGGAATCTCCAAATCTCCCCTGAAAACTTATCGTCCAGTCACTCTGGCAGAAAGTACAAATGAGGTGGCAATGTGGGCCCTACAGCTATATATAGGCCTTTCCGCCAAACTTCCAATCACCATTTCGGGAGCTCTGGGTGTCCGTTCTTCGATCCATCTTCAGCCACGGGATCAACATCCCGTCATCTACATCAAGATAGTCCCCAAGCCACTTTTTCTCCTTATCCCCCAGGGCACCATTTTTTCATACCCCATCCAGGTACGCGTGCTCATATTCAAAATTATCAAATAAATGCTTGTATGTTCAATTCTCTTCAGATATTGTTCATGTCAGGTATTTGGTTTTCATGTGTGCAGGTACTTGGGCATCATACATCAACGCCACCCCTTCAGGTATATAATCAGCACTGGCATGTAATCATACCCTCTAAATCTCAATTGCATCTCCAGTCATACCCTCTGACATTTGCCTCTAGGATCCCCATCTCCGGCTTTGCAGTACCAACGCCTCCATTGCATCTTAGGTATTGTCACCTGGTAGCACTCTCCCCCACATGAGTTGTCCTATTCATAACACCCTTTTTCACTTTGACACTCATGCTATTTTTCAACCCTTTAGGGATGGGAGTCCCGATAGTCTTACATCATGTCGCGAATCAGCGACATACTCCTTCTCCTCATTTTGCTAGCTTTCCCACTGGACCCCCAGATTATCTCTTCAAGGTTCTATTTTGACTGCACCTTCGCAGTATCATGAGCCTTCCATTTCATCCACAATCAGTTTTCCCCTCTGCAAATTTCTCTTCATTTCACCTACCTCATACAGAAACCCACCCATGGGGCCCCCACCCTCCACTAGTTCTCCAAGAAAATTGTGCCCTACCCGGGCCCACCATATTACATTGGGGCACCCGTTTCTGTATTTGTACACTCATCCCAAATTATTTTTTATTTATTTGGTACATTGTAAAAAGCCTTTGTTTCCAGCATTTACATCTCCTTTTGTCGCCACCTTTGACGACCTTCTTCCCTTTTTTGGCAAACGCAACCCATGTCGCCCTTGGTTGGGGCACTCCTCATCATCTACCCCTATTGACATCGTCCATATACTCCGAGTTTCCCACATGCCACTTACCTCTGCCCTCTGAGTTTGTTCACTTTGTCCTGCCTCTAGCACAACTTATCCCCTGCCTTGTTGTCCCCCTGACACTCGACCTAGTTGAACGGTTGCGGCCACTTATACCTCAGATATACCCCCAACCAAGGGCAATATTGAGTCTTCCTACATCTTGACTTCGTCCATGTACCTCCTCCATTTCCTAACCCTCACCTAGTATATTTCATGAATCCATTTGCTTCTTGGAGTCGCGTCCCCCTTTTTGTCGACATCAACACAGTTTCCAGAAGGGCGACAATATCTTGACTCTCATTACCCTTCCAATGAGAGGTCTCGGATGGCACAGGGAGAACCACAATTGCTCCCTGTTGTCGTTGACCCCCGTAACATTCAACTTCAACACTTTCTCATGTTACGATGGGTCTTACTTTGAGACTATTGTAGTTATCTCTTATATTTGCCGAAGACCTCTGAACTTGGCTAGGCTATCAATGCCTACAACATCCATGAGATTTCTTACAGATGTCACTACCTATTGTTCAGAGTATGTTCCTCTGCAGAATTGTCTTCTACCTTTATCATGACCGCCCCTGAGGGTGTTGCAGTTGTCTACATCAACACACCATTCCTTTTTGAGTTACATGACATGAGCATGGGGCATGCCCGCCTCGTTTGTACATAGTTTATTTTTACACACCTTATGGAAGGTTGGGTTCTACAGGTTCCCTTCTCCCTCCAACGGGTAACTCTTGAAAATCCCACTATCGCTCTCTCTTACAACGCCACTCTCAATAGAAGAAACATTGATGGATTTTGGCTATATGTATGCTCCTAACCTCATCAATAAGGGGGCATCTGTTATCACTGAAATTTCATCCGCAAATGGTTACAAGAATTCAGCATCATCAAACAGTTATGAGGTCACCCATGGACCAAAATTACCACAAAAGCATTTCCAAAGGGTCAAAAACTATACAACAAGAGACAAAATTAAAGTGCATTATAACTACATAGGGCGCGCACGCACATGCGCAAAACAAAAACGCAGGAAAATCACACATACACACGATGCACGACTGTGGTCGCTAAAAGCCATGCACATCTAAGAACGACACATTTATGAGAGTGGCTGGCCTCCCACCCACTTATGGTTCAGCTTCCAAGTTAATTTGACACTCAAATCTGGACTAGATCCGACTGGGTGGCTAGTCAAAGACCTAAAAATGCCCTAATTAGCCTCTTTACACACTACAAGCTGGTTTCACAATACCTCAAAGAGGTGCTATAAAAAGGCCATGGGTGCACTTCATTTTTTAAGGAATTCAATAGCAAAGTTATGCTGCTATTATTCTCTTGAGGAATCCTCTATTCTCATCAAGATTATACTAGCACCATTGCATTGGGCAATCCATCTCACCCCTTGAGTGGATTAGAAAAGAACTCTTTCACCATTTTCATTCAAAGTTGTAAGAAGAGCTTATTTGTGGGCGTCCAAGAGCCCTCCCTTGGAGGAAGAAGGGACTCATAGTCCTCTTTCTTCTTGGTGTTTTCTTTCACTAATATCAACCTTACCATTGGTGACATGGGTCTTATTGTTTCTTTTGTCCTTATGTCCCTATGCTCATTAGTTTAGTTGTTATTTTATTTCTTAGTTTAATTCTTAGTTGTTCTTTTATATTTCTTTCTCTAACCCTTTTCCTTACAACTATCTTGCTTAGAAAACCCAACTAAGCTTGCAAGCACCTCCATTTTTCTCATCTAGGTGGCAAAAGAGGTGCAACAATATTCCTGCCACATGTCTTGACGGATGAGTGTCACATGTTTCGACACTTCGGGCTTTGGGGACCTACTGCTTCAGAGCTCTGACACTTCAGATCTTCAAAGGCTTTGACGCTTCGATGTCTGGACACTTCAGAATATTTGAACCAATGGCGAGTTCAGACGCCCAAACGTCGAAGTCCCAGTCATTCCTGTTAAACCCTGCACGAGTTTGAGACTTTGAATGCGTGAGAGTCGTTGATCTGCGTCGACTGTTGGATATCCACCATTGAATATTTGACATGTCTTTTTTGGCTTAAATTCTAAGCCGAAAATGGATTGCTTTGATTTGCTACCTTTTTTATGCACATGCTTACTGAGATTTCAAAGGAATTGTTGGACCTGGATGTCTCCTGCACACATAAAAGACTTGGTGGACCTGCTGCATGCTCAATTAGTGGAAAATATGATGACAAGTATTGCAAACTCAAACCAGAACATGAAATCACCCTTCAAGAAAGAGAAAACAAAATGATGCAAAATAAGTGAAGACAAGCAGGGGCCATGAAGCTGAGTGATTGAATAATGGAGAATAAGCTAAGAAAGCAACCACACAACTCTAAATTTATGGATGTATAAGGTAAAGGAGGGAAAAGGGAAGGGGTGAAGACCTAGGTTACAACATTGGCTCCAACCGGGGATAACACTTCCTTGTGAGGTGCTAAGAACAGTAAACCAAGTGCCTTATCTTTCAGAACCTTGCTCACACTGGCTGTAACTTACATATGTTTCTGTTTGTCGGGCATGTATCTCTACCATTGTTTCTTATCCATGCACCTATGAAGTTCGAAACAATAACTACACCCCAATGCCTTTGTTGGGCTATGTAGTCTTTATTCAATCTGAAACTTAAAACTTCAGCTACACCCCAATGCCTTT
Source organism: Picea engelmannii (assembly GCA_009831015.1). Lineage (NCBI taxonomy): Eukaryota > Viridiplantae > Streptophyta > Pinopsida > Pinales > Pinaceae > Picea > Picea engelmannii. The sequence goes on from ML778813.1 coordinate 107,483, forward strand.
GTTTGGATATGGAGTCTTTATTCACACACAACTAACTAATCAAATGAAAAACTTTAGGAAATCATCTATGGTACAAGAGGAACCTTCCCTCGTCCTTAAACAAAATAGTGTTTCAAGAAGCTCCCATTTACTGGGCCTTTGAAGATCTCTGCATCATCTAGATTGTGGAACATAAAGGTGTTATTTTCCAGAACCTCAACCACCTTGAAAGGGCCAAACCAGAGGTTATCAAACTTACTGTGCTTGGACTTGTCATCCCTTCTAGCAACCCACCTCAAAACCAAGTCACCTTCTTGGAAGATCTCTTTCTTGGTTTTATTATCAAAGGCTGATTTGATCTTTCTCTAGTATGCTTTGGTCTTCTGATCCAGTGCTTCTCTCTTTTGTTGAACCTCTATAATCTAGAAGATTCTCCTTTGGATGTCATTTGGCTCCTAAATATCTTCCTATAAGAATTTTAGGACTGGTATACCAAGATGGGTGGGAAAGACAACTTCTACACCATAGAAAAGCTGAAATGGAGAGGTTCCCAAAGACTTCTAGATGTTGATTCTGTCAAACCACAAAGCATATTTGAGTTTAGAGTCCAAGGATTTCTTGTTTTCAATCAACAACTTCTTGATAATCCCGATGAGAGTTGTGTTTGATGACTCTGTAAGACCATTCCCTTGAGGGTAATAGGGTGTGGAATGCATCAAGGAAATGTTATGACTGCCACAGAAGTCAATCATGACTTTGGACTTGAATGCTTGGGCATTGTCTATTATAATCTTGTTGGGGTAGCTGAATCTGGAAAAAATATTGGTTTCCAAGAAATTCATGATTACCTTGTCAGTGGCATTCCTGGTGGGCACAATCTCGATCCACTTGGTGAAATAGTCAGTGGCAGTGAGAATCCACTTGTGTTTCCCATTGGAGGGTGGATTTATCTCACCTATTAAATCTAACCCCCATTCTTGAAATGGACCACTGACAGTGATAGGTTTTAGGGGTAGTGATAATAACTTATGTTTTCCTGCAAATTTGTAACATTCATTGCAGGCCCTAATAGTAGTAAATACATCAGAAAAAAGGGTGGGCCAGTAGTACCCCGCCCTTAGGATGTTGAGAGTTGTGGCCTTCCAATGTTGGTGTCCTCCACATACTCCTCTATGCATTTATATTGTGACTTGTTTGGATTCCTTTTCATCAAGGCATTTTAACAGGATGTCAGCATGATCCCTCCAATACAAGTTCTGGTTTGAAATGCAGAATTTGATAGCCTTCAATTTGCGATACCTAGCCTTTGTCTTCTTCACATCTGGTGGACATTCAAGATGATACGGAAAATAAATAATGTTTCTATACCAAGGTGAATAGGAGTAATTTTCAAATACCTGCATGTTGTCTTTTCCAGGTTGTATGATGGGTGCATATGATTGAGAGAAGATTTGATGTAATTCTAGCACCTTACAGTTTGATTATGATAACAACTTGGCAAGTCCTTGTCCCTTGATCAGCTCGATCAGGTCCCATACCTCATTTTTGTATTTCTTGAGCATATGTTGTTTAGCTTGATAGATGTTCTTAATTTGATTGATGATTAACTCATAATCACCAAAAACTGTTAAACAGTCAATGGCCATGTCTTCGACATCCCTCAATCCCAACACCAGAGCTTCATATTCAACTATATTACTAGTAGTTTCAAACTCCAGCTTATAAGAGAGTTTTATTACCTCTTGTGAAGGGGAAATGAGGAGTATAGTTTCCCCATATCCTTCCTTTGATGAAGAGCCATCGAAATACATCTTCCATACTTTTTTTAGTTGATCTGTCAATGGTTGATCTTTGCGTTGGCTAACTGATATTTCAGGTTCATCATCATTTAAATGAAAAACAAATGAGCCTATATCACCCTCAACAACATAAATTGGGTGATTGCTTGGGTTCTGATGGTCACTGACGATGTAGGATAATCTTACCTCTTTGTATAGCCTCCTATGTTCCCCTACAAACCTTCTTAGCCCAAGTTTTGGATAAGAGCATACCAAACTTTGGGGGAATGTAAGCCACAACAATGTCCATCACTACACTCTTCATTGGTAATTGTGCCAAAGAAACCACCATATCTTTTATCAGTCCCAAACATTTTAATTTATTAGAATCAAAGGAGTAAAAGTCTTGGTAGGGTTTCGTGATCTCCAGACCTAGTTCTTCCATAACAACCTTGGGCATAACATTGTGTGAGGCTCCTGAGTCCATAAGAAATTTATGCATGATATTATCATGGACATTTAAAGATATATAGAATGGTGGAGAGGCATTGAAGCCATCCTCAACGTACGGACCCATAGTAATGGTCAGGTTCTCATCCTGCAGACTAATTACATCGGAAGATACAATAGAAGTAGTTGGTTTCATAACTTTCATGATAGATTTTTTGAAAGGTTCATTCTTCATCAATTCTGTCAAAGGCACGGGGATCTTTATCTTTATCAAATCATTCTCTAGATTGAAAGAGGTTGGTGGCCTATCAACTTCCTTTATTTCAGGGACTGCAGGTTTAGATAGGGGAAGTTGTTGAGATTTAGATGACATACCTTTACTTGGATTTGGCTTGGGAGGAACTTCAGCCTGTTTGTTTTGATCAGAGGTATTGGTTTTGGGAGGCTCCACTCTAGGCCTCAAATCATATTTTTTCTGGGGTTGGACTTAAATAACTCCCGCTTCCTCTATCTGATTATCAAACTGATTTGACAGTTGTGCTACCTCATATTCTTGTTGTGTTAAGTGACTAGTATAAAAGTCTGTTTCATTAAAAAGTACAACAACAATATCATATACAACATCGTACATCTATCTCCTCAATCTGATTTCCTTGGAAAGGAGGCAATACCCTTTGATCATCAACATTCCTCCTCTCTCTCTGCATTATCTGAGGGGCATCATTAGGCCTTCTAAACTAGTTTGGATTTCTATTTCTAGTTCCTTGAAAAGCTTTGTTTGGTTGTTTGGATTGCCATTTCAGCTTAGCTATTTTAGATGTTAGATCCTTCAAAGTTTTGGTCATTTCATCAAGTTTGGGATAAGATGTGACTGGGTTAGAGGAGGCAGGGGACTATTCTCTCTGTTTCTACTTGTCTTTATGAGATCTATTCTTTAACTTGTCTGATGCCAAGATATTGGATTCAACCTCAATGGTTTCTTCCTACACGGACAACAAGGTGGTGGATCTTCTATCCCTCAGCAGAAGGGAGAACTCTACATCAAATGAATTGGCATAGGTGATCTTGGTAGAGGCTTCAGTTGGTTTGATCTCATATGGGATTCTACCATACATCTTATTGAATCTCTTAGTGAAGTATGAAATAGATTCACCATTCTTTCTCTTTAGAGCCCCAAACTCAGTGATGTAGTAGAGATAATCTCTCCTATCACCCCATTACTTTATGAAAGCTTTATCTAATGCCTCAATATATGCGATGGAGACTGGAGGAAGACCCCACAACCATTTCCTTACTTCCCCATCTAGACTCTACACAAACAAACTCATCCACACATCTACATAATCAATGTTAAAGTTGTCTGCAAAGTTGTAGAAGGCTACTAGATGTTCCTCAACTGTGACATCACCTTCCCCATCATATATTGGTAAATATTTCATGTAATTTGTGGTTGGGAGTGCATGTAATCCTACAAGAAAAACTAGGGGTGCATATCTGGCAACAATTATGGCATCCATCTTGTTAGCAACCATTGCTTGTGCAATAGGAATCTGAATATTCATGGGAGATACAGGGGTGGATGCTGGACTGGATGATGAAGTAGAGTCAGGAGTTGAAGATGTCTGAGGTTCCTTGGAATTGTGATTCTGGCTAGCAAATTCTAACTGCTTGTGATGATGAAGAGAAGTAGACTCTTTGGGTGCAACTTTACCCTTGAGGGGGGTGGTACATCTCTAAGCTACGATGGATTTTCTTAGTTTCCTTTATGGCTCAGAGACTATTGTATCCTTCGTAGGGTTAGGGTGAGCCTTGGTGGCTTTGATGTGTTCATATTTGGATATTTTGAATCCTTTTCTGGGCACCAATATTTCTTTCGTAAATTCTACTCAGTGGAGTCTCCAAGTGAAAGATGGCAGTCTGACTATGTCTGATCTTTGTTAACCATTAAAGGTCAGAACTATTCAATGTCGTTTTCCCATGGAAATATATTTCGTTACTCCGTTCCCCGACAATGACACTAGAAGATGTTGGTCCTAAAGTCTACACCTGACTACTAAAGGGAAGAGCTAGGCCACCTCAAGTTTATAATGATTGGTTTTTTTTATTATAAGTTGGTTTGTTGATCAACTTAAGGATAGGTTTTCGAAGATGGTAACCTAGTCGGACAAGCCACACAGTATAAGAGTGGTTCTCCTTTTCCAATGGTATGGATATTAATGAACAACTGGGGATATGAAAAGACAAACACAAGAAACAACAACAAGAAATGCAATGAATCACTTGTTATGTGAGAATAAAGACTTAAAATAATATCTTAAGACTTAGACAAATATCTAAATGCAAATCATTCAACGGGTTGTTGAATAATAGATCTTTTGATAAACAATAGTTGTATAACAGGTTGCAGAATTGGAAAAAAGATGTACTAAAGCAATGGCTGAAAGAATAAGGAAATGTACATTGCACACATCACAAAATTTGCATTCAAGACAAGATTAAACACATAAATATTTGAGTAAGAGAACACAACTGTCATCAACATATATTCACTAGGTAGATAAATTTACAGTCAACTGCGTAGGTCCAACCCTTCTTCTGCTTCTATTCTTCTCCCAAAAATTGAACCCTTAAAACATACAAAAACTACTTATTTATTAGAGTTGCAAAGGCTCTCACCCATTAGGGACTGAGGCTTAAATCTACCACATCCGTCATTAAACGATTTATTAATTTCACTAAACACTAGATGGAGTCACTTAATGCATACTTCGATCCTGACTTAAATAAAAATGAGTGGTTCTTATCACACAAAAAATACCACTGATTATGCCTTAATATAAAAGAATCCTGCAATTAAATAACTGAAAACTGCTACTGGCAATGATATAATATTGATGCATGCATTGGAGTGAACTGAGATCTGACAGAAACGACCAAGGGTGATAGAAATGAGTTCTGTATCAATCATGGCATGCATGTGCATTGTTGGAGGCCACTGGAGACAACTAGAAGTGTGGTCGTGTCTTTCCCCCACTTATCTTTTTGAGGGCAGAAGCAAGTCATGTTGTGATTTTCTGGAGTCTAGACGTGTAGTTTCCCCGTTCCTGGTTTGGAACCCCCTTTCAAACCTTTCAAATATGAAATAAATGTGGGTGAGCCACTTTGAAATTTCGACATTCATAGGTTCAGGAGCTTGCGCCCGTTCTTAATAGAAATCTCCCAGAGTAAGATCTACTGAAGTTGACGTGGAAAATAATGATGTGTCCACATGCCAGAGAGTGACATGTGTCACTAAAAAATGAGTGGATGATGGGACCCAAATGATAGGAAAGGAGAGCCACGTGTTAGGGCTGGATGTATGACACGTGTCAGCACCTGATGGCTACCAGATATCTTGATGGATGAGTGTCGTGTGTCAGGGCCAGATGGATGACACGTGTTAGCGCCAGATGGCTGCCACATGTCTTGACAGATAAGTGTTGCGTGTTTCAAAACTTTGGGCTTCGAGGACCTGCTACTTCGGAGCTCCGACACTTCGGAGATTCAGAGGCTTCGACACTTCGATGCCTGGACACTTTGGAAGATTTGAACCAATGGCGAGTTCATACGCCTGAACATCGAAGTGGGGGAGTCATTCATATTAAACCTTGCGTGAGTTTGAGACTCCAAATGCGCGAGATTCTTTGATCTGCATCGCTATTGGATCTCCACCATTGAATATTTGAACTTTATGTTTGGCTTAAATTCTAAGCCTGAAATGGACTGCTTTGATTTGTTGCATTTTTTCTACGGACTCTTACTGAGCTTTCAAAGGACTTGTTGGACCTGGATGTCTCTTGTGCACATAAAAGACTTGGTGGACCTGTTGCATTCTCAATTAGTGGAAAATATGATGACAAGTATTTCAAACTCAAACCAGAACATGAAATCACCCTTCAAGAAAGCAAAAAAAAATGGTGCAAAATAAGTGAAGACGAGCAGGGGCCATGAAGCTGAGTGATTGAATAATGGAGAATAAGTTAAACAAGAAACCACAAAACTTAGAATTGATGGATGTATAAGGTAAAGGAGAGAAAAGGGTAGGGGTGCAGACCTAGGTTACAACAAGATGGATACTAGATTCATAATCCCCATTACATAAGGGGCACCAAGCAAGGCTGACAATGCAATGCTTCCCCATATTGTCCCAAATAGAATTTTTTTATAGATGGCACACCACATGAAGATATTTTCCTTTTGTGGGCATTTTAACTTCCATAGTCCTCACCACTACCAACTCGATTCCCTATGCATGATCTGAATATTTAAAGAAATATACCCCAATTTTGGTATATATACCCCATGGGGAGCTTTCTGCCACACCAATTCATCATCTCTTTCAGTAATCCCGATATGACCTGAATAGAGGGACAATGTATAGTTGTTCCAAACAAGAGCTTGGTTACCTTCTAGAACCAAAGCTTCAGGGCCCATCTAGCCTTGTTTCCATATTGAAGTGGAACTCAGATCCGCCACCTTTGAAATGAAAAGGAGATCATGTTCATGAAGTCCATCAATAATTTCATTAGGAAGGATATGAGCTTGTCGATAACCCAGCCATGGGTCAACCCAAATCCTGAAATGATTCCCCCTACCAACCCACTAGGCCAGGCCTTCGCCAATGACAAGGAATGAAGAGATCACTGCTTTCCAGATAATAGAATAGTTGGGATGTGATTTCTCAAGTTTTTGAATCCAGTCTTAAATTGTATCTGGGATGATGTATTTGTGTACTAATACCGAGGTCCATAAGTTGGTAGTTGAAATCATTCTCCAACCCACTTTGGTCTCCAATGCTTTTGAGAAAATAAAGATATTTTTCAAGCCCCACCCACCCAGTGCCTTTGGGTGGGCAAGGCGATCCCACTTCGCCCAAGGGGGAGTATATTGTTCTTGAGTGTCTGACCATATAAAACGGAAGCAGATTCATATGGCCTTCTCAAGGATCCCCTTCAGAATCTAGACCAGGGACATCCAATAGACAAGAATGGCTTCCAGAACATAGTTTTCCAAGGTAAGTCTTCCAGCTCTAGAGAGACATCTAAAACTCCAACCTTTAAGACATTTTTCTTTCTTTTCCAATAGCCACCGCCAGTCAAATTTGCGGTATTAATTTAGTTTAAGATGAAATCCCAAGTATTTGACGCCTTCTGAGAACTCAATAGTAGGGAATGGGAAAAGTAATCTATAGTGGGCTTCATCGACCGTCTCCATACCTGTGAAAGACAGAGTAGACTTATGGACATTGATAACCATTCTAGTGCCCCCCTAAAAAAGTTGATAATCTCTGCAATTTTTTCAGCATCCCTCTGTCACCCACTACAGAGGATGAGGATATCATCCACAAAGATAAGGTGAGTGATTCCGAGACCTTGGACAACCGAAACAACTTGAAAATACCCCGAGCCAACAACCTGACCAATTGCACGACTAAGCCCTTCCACGACCAACATAAATAGCAGAGGAGAGAGGGGACAACCTTTTCTTAGGCCTCTCTCATATTCGAAAAAAGGAGAGGCTTCCCCATTAATAAGGAATGCAAAAGATACTAAGGATAAACATGCCATCACCCATCTGATAAAAGGAACTTCAAACCCTAGATGAGTAAGGAGGAGTTTGATGTAGGACCAATTGAAATGGTCAAAGGCCTTGGATAAATCGATTTTCATAATTTACCTCGAAGATCTTGGGGTCTTTAAACTGTGGAACCCCTCTTGTGTTATACCGATCACTTCATGTATCTGATGCCCCTCCAGAAAGTAGAACTGTTCTTGCAACATGGCACCCAAAAGGATTGGCTTTAATCTTCGAGAAATAACCTTGGCCACAATTTTGTAGAGATAGTTACATAATGATATTGGCCTGAAATCATCAAAGGATTGTTGCTCATCTATTTTTTGGAAAAGGTCAATGAAGGTAGCATTTATAGGGGCATACAGCCTCCCATTTCTCCTAGATTCTTCAACAACATGAAGGAGATCAGGTCTGAGGAGCTCAAATAAACCCAGATAGAGTTCGACATTCTAACCATCCAGACCTGAGATTTTATCCTTCTGAAAGTTGTGGAGAGATTCCTTAAGTTCCTCCATACCCACTTCTGCAAAAAGGTCTCTGTTCTCATCCTCGTCAATGAATCTGGGGAATAACATAGCTAGTCTAATAATCTTTGCAATATTAACTCTTTAATCAACCCTAAAAATGGACTAGAAATGGTTTTTCCCCACATGGGCTAATCTTTCAAACGAGGAGATAGTAGCGCTCGATTGATCTTTTAGATGCCATATGATGTTTGCAACCTTCCTTCCTTTCGCAAAGGCATGGAATTTTTTTATTTTTTTTCATCACCTTTATTCAGCTAGATAGCCCTACTCTTTAGGAGCCATTCAACCTATTTATCATCTATCAACTTCCTGCGACGCGCCTCCAAATCCAGGATCAACCTTGGGCTCCATCGAAATGTAACCTCCATTCGCAGACTGGGATATGTGCTCAAGCTTATCTTCAATTTGACTCCGTTCACTTTCCTCCCTGACACGCTTGGCATGGGCCCAAGGAATAACCAGTTTCTTGATAAATTTTAATTTTGTCACAAATTGGACCTCGGCTGGGATACTAGAGCCTTGATCAAAAGGAACCCAAACCTCCTTGATACACTTGTTTTATCTCTTATGGAGTCATCGTGATACACTTGTTTTATCTCCACCTTTTGATTGTGTGTTGAGGGCATTTCTACTGGAGATGAGACCGGCACAGCCTCTATCTCCCCCAAGATACCATCCCAACCATTGAGGTTTGATGGGTCGAGACTGGACGCAATAAACCCGGTATTATGAGGTGGGGCTCCAGAAGCTAAGGATTGGAGCAATTCAGGACAAGGTTAAAGACATGAGAGAAGGAAATCTTGGTCCAAACCCGGGCTATCATCAACAACATTGCCCATATGGAGATTGTCAAAGAGGGAACAAGGAACAGAGAGAGTCGTCGTTTGCAAGGAGATTTGAGGAAAAACAATGTTGTAATGGGGAGAGTCTACATAAAAAGCCACGGATTAGCCTTGAGAGAAAAAACCTTGTGGAAAAACATATCGTCTCAGAGACGGGAGGTCAGTAAGGTTAGAGAAGACATACCCATCAATGAAACCATCAAAAGAGCACCAAACGAAGTGGTTGAAGTTGTAACAAGCGAAGAGAACAAAGAAGGACCCCCGACCAAATCACCGAACTGACCACAGAAGGACACGAGGTTGTGTCAAGAAAGGGATAACTGCCTCGTATATGGCCATAATATTCAAACAAAAAAAACAGAAAATAAAATCCCTTACCGCGAGAATAAACCCCAACCGCGAACACAAGTTATGCACGACCGCAACAGCCAACAAGAATGACGACAAGGATTATTTCGGGCCTGTGGTAAAAAGTGAAATCGCAGAGCCATTTTTTCTCTACTTTGTGTTATTTACATCAAAGTTGATACATTATGCATTATAAATAATATATTCTTTGTCTTTGTAGTCAGTTTTAAAGTAGAGAGCCACCTGTGTGTTGTTTTAAAAACATATTTTTAAATACATATTTTGTAGTCAGTTTTAAAGTGGAGTTTGTGATTTGTGAACATGGATCAAAGTCATTATAACAATATACTCATTATAAACTTAACATGTAACTTGTGGGAATTGAACTTGGGTACGGAGGATAACAATCATTCCTCCCAACCTCAAGCTAAACCCAATTGATCGATTCATGTTTATAATTTACAACACATAAACTGAATATTAAGAATTGATTTGTTAACATTGATCTCATTAATCTCATGGGATACAATATTTAGTGGTTTTCAAATTTTAGTTTCATGATATGTGATTTAAGCTTTGGGAAAATTGATTTCACTGTGCATCATTTGATAAGGTTTTAAACAATCTAGAATTCACCTTTTGCAAGCTTACATTCTTGTGCCTTCTTGTGGAAAATATCTTTTGGTAAATGCATAATTAATTATGCTTTTCTTTATCCATAGAGCATTTTGGTAAATTTGAAATTTATACATTATTGGAATCGATTTATGGTGGATTAAGAGACGATTTTAGTAAGTCTTCATTGCAATAAAATTTTCTTATTCAAATCTTAAGTGCTAACATACAATCTTGGTACAAGTTAAAATTTTCAGCACTTCACTATTTCAAGCTGATTCATTGTGTGGCAGAGTAAATCACATTTAAACACATTACACACACGCTTGGATCGATTTTCACTTTTCCTTTAGGGACAACTTAACTCTGATAATTTATCCATTATCAAATCTCAAATAGAAACAATTAATTAAGCTACACTTGCCCTCATTCACTACAACAATTAGGCTTAGTTAGCATTAGGGAAGACCCCCTAGACTAGGAGTCATCCTTAGTCTAAAGCAAAAAGGTAAAGTCACTTAGGTGATAGTGGTGGTTTGCCTAGGTTTCCATTAGATTCTCTTTGTTTTTTCTGAGGGACTTTTTCACTAAGTGAGATTCTCAGTGGTGACTTGGACAAAATCCCCCATCAGTACGATTATTCTTAGAGGAGTCCCTAAGGTGCAAGAGGTAGAAAAAACCCTCACAATTGGGGCCGACATTCTCCACACACTCAAGGATAATTTGGTAATGGCTTAGAATATCCAATGAAGCAACAAGAAGATCGACGTCATTTAGAACACCATTTTGAAGAAGGGGATCAAGTGTTCCTTTATTTGCAACCTTATAAGCATACCTCCCTCAAAGACAACCACCACCAAAGGCTTGCTCCCAATTTTTATGTCCTCTATAAGGTCCTCAATTGTATTGGGCTAGTGGATTACAAGTTGGAGCTTCCCAACCACTCTAAATTTCATCCAATATTTCATGTCTCATGCTTAAAGAAAGTGGTTGGATCTAATTATCATATTCAAACTAGCCTTCCAGAACTAGATAAAGAATGTTCCATTTGGTTGTAGCCCAAGGCTTTCCTCAACAAAAAGAGAGCGTTGTATCTACCAACAGACTATCCAAGAGGTCCTAATATAGTGGAAGGATACATTGCCCGAGGATTCCACATGGGAACCAATAGATATCCTTCAACAATTCCTTCATCTATAGCCTTGAGGACAATGCTTCTTTTTAAGGGGGAGGGCATGTTAGGGTCCAAATCTAACCCCCTTAAGTAGATAAATAGGTTTCTATGTGTTGAGGCCATCTCTAGTAAATAAGGCTCATGTAGTAGATATTAGTGTGAAAGTAATAACTATAAGAAGACTTACAAGAAGGTTCCACCTACTAGAAGTTCCTAGGAGGTAGATAGAAATATATAAGGAAGTAGAAGAAATGTAATGAGATGTATTATGAACTATATTGTAATCATAGCTCTGCTCGTCTAGAGGTTTCCCCCTTGAAGAGACAAGTGAACATTGATTCATCAATACATGTATAATTATTTGTGGTATTTTGGTTCTTGTAATGATTGTTGGTGTTATCTTTTGTCATTTCTTCATTAAATCTTGGTATATTATATTATTTATGCTATGAATCCTTTATTTTTCTAATAAAGAACAACACATAAACGTAGTATTAATAGCACTATCTACGAGGCTTGTATCATCAAAAGATCATTCTTCATACCATATGTTATTCATCTGATGATTTCAATTGAGATATAGTTGTTTTGATACATTAAAAAGATCAAATTTCCTTCAAATGCTCTCTTCCTATGGAGGTATTTTATTATGCTCAGGTTGATGGTTATAACATTGCAATGGAAAAAATATATCCTTTACACATTACATTCCATGCTTCAATTTCAAATTCTCTCTTCCTATGGTGGAATTGTATTTTGTTAGGAATGATGGCTATGACATTGATGTGGAAATCATATATCCTTTACAAACTATTGTCAGTGTTCAATTTCAAATGCTCTCTTTCTATGGTGTTATTGTATTGCACTGAGATTGATGACTATGACATTGCTATGAAAGGTAGTTATCCTTTACAAACTACCTTAGAGAATGAAGAATAGTCTATTATATTCACAGGTTGCTTGTTAAGTGGTACATGTTTGCCATATGTATTGGCATGAAGAATAATGTATTATACTCACAGATTACTAGTTAAGTGGTACATGCATGCCATAATTGTTGGCACTAAATGGCTTGTGTAAAAAAAATACCATGTAACAAATCTAATTTAGGTGTGGTTAGATGAACATATGGTCAATTAGTTAAAATTATTATACCAAAAAAGTGGCTATGTAAGTTGTAGAATTTTTACAAAGCGCCAATCAACTAGGATATCGCTGAGCAATGTAATCTGGTCGACTAATTTCCACAGATGATCGATGAGGAAAACTCAAGAGTTTTATACAACCCGGTTACTATTGAAGAATTGAAGTCTGTGCTCTTTCATTTTAAAAAGGAAAAGAGCCTAGTCTCGGATGGGTGGACTGCAGAGTTCTTCATATCTTTTTTTGATCTGGTGGGGGAAGATTTGCTAGCAATGGTTGAAGAATCGATAAGACTCGGATCCATTGTTGGAGGCTTAAATTCTACCTTCCCGACCTTGATTCCAAAGGCAAATAAACCTTCAACCTTTGACAGTTATCTCCCTATTTCACTCTGCAACTTATGTTATAAGATTATTTCTAAAATTATTTCCAATCGATTGAAACCTTTGCTCTTTGAAACTATCTCCTTGGAACATATGGGTTTTCTTAAAGGCAGATGTATTCAGGATGCTATTGGCACAATCCATGACAGTCTTCATAGTATAAAAATAAATAAATTGAAATCCCTTGTGTTAAAGTTGGATCTAAGGAAAGCGTATGATTATATTGATTGGGACTTTCTCAGACTAATCCTTCTCAAAGTTGGAATGGGGATTCAGGTGACAAATTGGATAATGTCATGTGTCACTTCATCATCCTTTGTTGTTCTTATTAATGGGGAGGCCACAGATTTTTTCATAAGCAGAAGGGGAGTCAGACAGGGTTGCCCATTATTCCCCCTCCTATTCATCCTGGTGATGGAAGGACATATTTTAGGGATCAAGGTTTCCGGAATGAGAAGAATTATGCATCTCCTGTTTGTGGATGATGTCCTCATCCTGTCAAAGGCTAGCCTGTCAGAATGGCAAGTGATCGCTACTCTTATCATTTGCTTCTGCAAATCCTCGGGGTTGTCGGTGAATCAAATGAAATCTACAATCCATTTCAAAGGACTATCAGATCTTGAGCTGAATCCTTTTAAAACATTTCTGCCTTACACTTTTAGCGATCTTTCTCTAGGTTTCCGTTATCTAGGTTATTTCTTGAAGACAGGAGCACAACGCACAACAGACTAGGACTGGTTGGTTACTAGGGTCTCAAATAAGATCAATTTATGGGGCAACAAATGGCTATCGTTGGGGGGGAGATACATATTGTTAAAATCGGTACTGGAAGGACAAAATGTATATTGGATGTCCATGGAAGCTCTGCCCAGAACTATATTAAATAAAATTAGAAAATTGATGTTTCAATTTTTATGGACAAGTCACTCAGAAGCTTAGCAGTACCATCTTTGCAGATGGGAGATCCTCTCCAGACCAAAAAATCTTGGGGGCTGGGGATTCTGTAACCTCCCTCTCTTCAATATGGCACTGAATGCATCAACACTTTGGAGGGTATTAACCCAACCTAGTATCTGGTAGAAGGTGATTAAAGAAATGTATTTACATAATGCTACTCTCATAGATTGGATTAGACAGTCACATCAAGGCACTTTGGCTTCGAGAATATGGAAAAGTATCAGGTGCACGCTACCAATCATTAACCACTGGCTTAGCTGGTATCATGGAGCTGGCCATCAAATTGTTGTGGGTCGCGATAGGATTTTGGGCATGGGGGATAGATCGATCCTCTCCGAGGAGCTTATATCCTCACTAAAGGAAAAGAATGTTTCCACATTGGCCCAAGCATCAACATAGAGGAATCTGGTTACTTTTACTGAGGTTTGGAGGTGTAGCGAGGACTTGGGTTTATTGGGTGCAGACGCCATTGAATGGAACATTTATATAGTGGATCATTGTCAAGCAGGGATTACCCTCCAGGAAGGCACAAAGGAAAAACTCTTGTGGAACAAAGGCGACTCATCCGGAAAGCTCTTTGTCAGGACTTGTTACAACACAATTCTATCAACACAGACAATACCGATCATGAGTGAGTGGAAGGTTAACCTCTGGAAGTGGCGATTACAACTAAAAATTCTCCTATTTTTCTGGCTGGATGCTGATTACAGTATTCTAACATGGGACGTCTTACAAAAAAAGGGGTGGGTGGGCCTGGGGTATTTCTACTTGTGCAGAGAAGCCGCTGAATATAACGCCCACCTTTTCGTCCACTGTCAATTTACACAAGTGGTTTGGACATTTTTGTTTATCATCTCTGAAACTGAATTATTCTCGGAATGGCCAGAACTTAAACGATTGTATGGAGAATTGGCTTCAGAACAAAGTAGCATCCAAGAAATTACCCGTTTTGTTGAGTTGGTTCTTATGGAAGGAGCAGAATCAATCTCTATTTGAAGGGAAGGTACCCTTTGTCGGCTCCGTTGTCTACAGGACATTAAATTTGCTCACTTACAATCCAACAAAGTTTAAACCGAAAACATTAAGACTAAGTCCGATTAACCGATTAAATGGATTCACATTGAATTTTTTCGATGGGGCATCCATAGATGGGGGAGAAAATTGTGGGGCAGGGGGATTTGTGAAGAGAGTGAATGCTCTGGAGGTTAGATGGATATTCAATTGCAGAGACAGATCCAATACAAAGGTTGAATTAGTTGGAGCGTGGGCAACGCTTGTCATGGAGAAAATCCTAGATATTCACCATATTCAGATGTTGGGGGACTCCAAAGTGGTCATCGATTGGCTGGATCAAAAAGGAAAACTATATACTACGAAAATTAAAGGTGGGAAGCGCAGAATTCGGGATCTGGTGTCATCGTTCCAAGGTATCTACTTTCAACACATTTTCAGAGAATCAAATGAGGAGGCTGATAAATTATCAAAACGAGCACTCTTGGCGCTGAAAGGAAGATTGATATATTTCAACTGGGATGGGGAAATTGAAGGTCCTTCTCAGTTTTCAAAAATTTTCTAATAAGTCTTAATCCATGTTTTGCTGGAATGACTATTTTGTTTTTGAGATGGAATGAGAGATTATCTCTCTCTTTTTTAGGGTACAATGATACTCTTTCCTCTTTATTATATCTTGGATGGCACATCAATATGAGGATTATCATTTATTCATGTACTAGGAAGTTGAGATAGGACATTTGGAGAGTGTTGATTGGTCTCTAGACCCGTATTTCTGGTGTCATTGATCCATGATCTGTCGATGTAAAATAATTATTTACTAATAATTTGAGCTATTTTTCTACTGGAAAAAGTTGCAAAATACTAAACACTTTTTGTTGGTTGGAATTCCTATAACTTTTAGGACATATTAAGTTTTGTGTTCTAAAGTTCGATTTTTATTATGTAGTGTTCTACATGGGTGATGCTCACCTCACTATTTCTTTGGTTTTTTAAAATAACAAAATATTTATCTACCTAGTGTACAATGAGGATAATGACCAATGTATGTTGCATTTGCTATTTGAAAAGTTTGAAATATTTAATTTTCCTCATTACCTAAAAGTTTTGAGTTTGGTGTTAATCTTATTTACTTCTTATGTATTTTATGGGTTTTCTTTCTCTCTTACATATTATGTTATTATACATTTTTCCCTATACCAATCTAAGAAACTAGTATACCAATCTAATAAACTATTTTAATGTCATAACCTTCTTTGCCTTTGAATGATATAAATTATCTCATGAATTAGATATATGCATACAAATTATCTCATGGGTTAGATATATGCATACAAATACTCTCATGGTTAGATATATGCATATAGCAAAGGAGACTTCATGCTAAATTTGCACAAAACATGGATGTTGCCATTTTGACTATGGGCAAATCCTCCTATTAAACAAGGCGAAAAACACATGGGTTAGTAGAGCATTTCCTTATGACTACAAACCCACCAAGTTTTGGAAGCATGGCCACTAGACTTTCATGCCATAAAAGCACCAACGCACCATTTTTTTGGAAAAGTGAGTTGCTTCTTTGTCCAAATCCATCAAATATTTAAAAAGTAGTAACATCCAAGTACATATTAAAGTTAGATTCTACCACAATGTAGTCTAGGTTTGATTTTCAACCATTATTACATTAAATTATTACATTAACTCTATTGGGAATCCTCTTAAAGTGTCTATTAAAGGATTCCCATACCTATTTGGGATTCAATAATTTAAAGTATTTATTCGAAAATATTAATAAAGCTAGATTCTACTAAAATCTAGTCTAGATTTCATTTCCAGCCATTACTACATTTATTTTATTGAGAATCTTATTAAATACTTTATTAAAATATTCCCACACCTATTTGAATTCAATAATTTAAAGCGTTTATCTTAAAACAATAATACTTGAGATTCTCCAATGAAGTGATGATAGAGACATAACCACCATTGTAGCACTTGTTTCCAAAGTTTTATGAAAGCATTTACCTAAAAAATAATAATGAATAGATGATAGAAACATAACCACCATTGCGACACTTGTTTCCAAAGTATAAACCACCACACATTTATGCCCAAATGAGTTATAAAGATAATTTATAAAGTAGTATTTTATAACTTTATTTAATATATTTCCTTATTTTCAAAGTACAATGGGACATTACTTTTGCTTAGGCATGTGTGAACAAATGAGTTATCAATGATACAATTATCAAGTAATTTTGAAAAAAATATTTAATAATTCAATTTAATATTAATGTTTGAATGATTAAATTAATTAATTAAATGTAAATTGGAGATACAGAGAAAAATAAAATAAAAAATCTTTTAAAAATAAAAATATTTATTTTTTTAATTAATAAATAATTTATTTTTTTATAAATAACAAGAAAATAAATATAAAATTATTCTATTAATTGTAGATATAAAAATAAAGTTTTTAATTTGTTTAAATAATATAGTTTTTTATTATTATTATAAAAAATAATTAATTGATTATAAATATAATAAATAATCTTATATCTTAAATATATAAAAATAAAATTTTTAATTTATTTAAATAATATTGTTTTTTATTATTATTATAAAAAATAATTATTTAATTATAAATATAATAAATAATCTTATATCTTAAATATTTTATATAAAAGTTAGGTTTCACCATATAAACATTACCAATACAAAGTCTACAAACTTAGATACCCTAAAGCTAAGGTTTAAAAAATAGTATATTGAATACAAAATATTTAATAATAATATTAAATGTTATATTAAGTTTCTAGAAACATCAAAATTAAATTCATCATTAAGTCTACAAATATAGATACTTTGAAAACTAAGGTTTAAAAATAACATAAAGATTATAAAATATTTAATAATTACTATTAAATGTTAAACCACTTAAAATAACATAAAAATTATAAAATATGTAATAATTACTATTAAATGTTAAACATAAAAACTAAATCCATGATAAGTTGTAGAGTAAGCATAATTGTATTGGGTAAAATTAAATTCATGATTAAACACAAAGTCTATAACCATAGATACTTTCAAAGTAACTTAAGGTTTAAACATAATATAAAAATTATAAAATATTTAATAATTATTATTAAATGTTAAATTGTTAGAGATAATGCCCACATTAATGTAGTATATTAAAGTTTGGGGATTTGTTTGGGTTGTTGGAGGATGTTGCGAGATTCTCTTAACCTCTTTCCAAGAATATAATAAGTTGGATAGCACTTATTCAAGTGTGATGTATCTCAGTTTAATTTGTGCAATACAATTACAGTTTGTGTGAATCTTGTGCAAATGACACTCTCCCAAATTTCAATTTGATATCAGAGCGGGTATGAGATCCAGGAAAATGATAAAGAAGTGAATATTGATTTGCTTTAGGAGAGTAGATTAATGTGTTCTTTTCTGTGTGTTGTTTTGTATAAAGATTTATGTGTGTTCCTGAGAGATCAAATTTTTGTGTGTTTGAGAATGGGAGAAGTTGTGAATTTGATTGTGTTGTTAAGAAAACCTCGCCCAACACGAAGAAGGCATCACTGAGAGTGTTGTGTTGATTGCGTTAGCAACACAGTTGTGAAGAGCCGCCACACTTGCTCGTCATATTTTGCCTTCGCGAAGGAACCACCTAGACTCTTCAGTCTAAGGAGCAGCGTAATAGCAAGAGTGAGAGTTTGTTGGAGCTTGGGTTCTTGGACAAAATTGGATCTTGTTCACAGAGAGTTTCCTTGAGCACCGACTATGAGAATTGGAACATGATACGAGGATGTATATATAAAGCGTCGATCCATATAAGCCACCATAAATCTGAGACTTGTTCTTGGAAAGTGTCGGTCAACTCTGTCTAATACCAATTAGAGAGGCTGATCCAGGTGGATATCGGTGGCCACCCACCTTTTCCAAATGGCTCAAAATGACTTTCTGGCAATTTTGACAATTTACTATTTTTAGCAGGTTTTAACTTCCGGGGCCATTTTGAGGGCCTAAATGAAGGTTTTTTGAGATCGAGGTTCTCAATGATAGCTGAAGGCATAATTGAGCCCCCAAAATGAATATCCTCGACGATACCTTTCCAACGAGCTATCACACGCCTAAAACGAAGATCGTATGCAAAAGTTACGACCCCGGGAAGTTGATATACCAACTTACCCAAACGGGGCCCACATGACTTTTGACGCTTCATCTCCTAGGGTTATGTTTT